>VZRQ01009365.1:1249177-1435766 GCA_013397975.1 Machaerirhynchus nigripectus | reverse complement strand
TCCAGCCTGCCCCGGCTGCCGGCGCTACGCTCCGTCTCGAAGGATGCAGCCACCTGCGAGAGCAGAGGTGACGCACGCGTTGCCACCTTGCAGGTGGTCTTGCAGTGAGACAGAGCGACAAGAGTCGTGCTGTCGTTCTTGCCCGTGCCGCTCACCTTTTGGGTGAATGTAGGCTGGGTGTTTGTGTCTTGCCCACAGGCCGCCTGCCACAATGCCCGGTGTCCCAGCAGGATTCCCCCAGGTGCTGGCATCCCCCTGCCCGCGGCCAGCGTGCCTCTGCTTGGTCACGGGTGTTCTAACCACCATGTTGGCTAGATCTGATCAGAGCATGATTGGATGACATGGTGGTTGGGATACCTGCATTTGGGCCATGAAAGTGCACCCCACTCTTGTTGCGCATGACACCGGGTGTGTCTACAAGAGCCCTGATGGGAGGCTGAAAAGAAAATACTCGGGCAGTCGATCTCATCACCCATGTCAAAGCTCCTGTCTTGCCTGATAGTGTCATGGTTATGAACAGGCAGTCTGTGACCAGGAGGCTGGATTGATGTTTGTCATGATGACGTGATGTGATTTGACACTTCACATGCTGAGACTTGCTCTCCTCTTCCTCCAGGTCACTGAGGAGGATCCTTGTGCTTATATATGCCTATGCTGAACTGATCTAACAAAAAGAATACCTGTCTTTTTTTTTTTCCTTTAGGGTTTATTGCTTATTTATAGTGATGGATGATCTTGCTTTAAAAATATCATGCAGATGTTAATTTATTGCTGTAGAGGTGCAGTTCTAGCCTCATAAATAGAGACACAATGTTCTGACTGTGCTGAAGCCCTGAACTGTGCAATGTTTGGATCTGTACCGTTCTGTTGTTGCTGCCTTCCCCACCTTCCACCTGGGTTCTGTGATACTTATACATTAATTACACTTCCTTCACACTGCCATGTGGAAGAATTTGTGCAGCTTTTGTCCCAGCACTGGCTATGGTGTTTTCTTCCTTTTCGATTCTGCCTTCTCTGTTCCTCCATTCCAAATGCTTTTGGTCTGCTCTGTTTGAGCTTCTCTTTCCTATTTTATCCTTGGCTGTTTTTTCTTTTCATCCCTTTGTACTTTTCAAGACACTGCATCTAGGCCTGCCATGTCCTTATTGCCTCTATTTTAAGATTTACTTGGGGTCCAGATTTCAGATTTTTCTGCCTCCTAATGTTCCTTTTCATGATACTCCAGGAAGAGTATTTGGTAAATGGCCATATCCTTTGCATTCTAACCTGCTGAATGTATTTTGTTTATCAAGGCTACATCCCTGACTAGTTCTTATGGCATTACCAAATGTCTTTGTCTCTACATAACTTCAAGATTCCCTCACCTGCAATTTTTGAGCAATGGACTCTGACAAGGATGTGTTGGTGTGCATACATCACTACCAGTCAAACTTCCAAGCCCCAGCTGTCGCTGTTGTTGCTTCTGCCCTCATGGAGTGACAGGCAAGAACCAGAATGTCTTGGGAAGGACTCAAGTCACAAGTCATAATGTTTACCAAGAACATGAGTGAAACACTACAACTGAGGAATCACACTGATCGGAACAGAAGATGTGCTGATCTGAACATGAATACCACAGCTCTTGGGCAGGTTGTATGAACAACAGGTAAAATGGTGTCAATCTGGGAAGTCGACTGGAGAAGCTTCCCTCTTTTGTGACCACATACGTCTTGTATCCCATACTAGACGTATCGACAGTGACTTTCATCATTTGACTCTTTGCAGCATGCCTGATGTGTTCTGTTGTATTCAAAGAAACTGAATTCTTTGTCACCTTAAATAGCAGTAATTGGTATTTAGTTGTGGTAAGTAATGTCCTGGGAATGCCTGATGCCTGCTCTGTTCCCCTCCAGAACAGTGGAGCAGCCAAAGCCATCTTTGAGGACTCCCAATGGTTTCACTCTTGGTTCAGTCAATGCTTACATAGAGGCTGAGGAGTTTAGTGAGGTCTGTGTAGATCCTAGAGAGATACCTATTTGTTTTTTGTGATGACCCTGTGACAGTGGCCAAGTACTTCCACAGGGTGACATCACTTTTTGAAGTGTGTCTCCACGTACTCAGAAACTCGGAAAATTGGGTCATTCACACACTTGCTGTAACTTGAAAGCTGGCAAAGTTTTTGCTCTGGGGCTTTCCTTCAGAGGTTTCTTTGTGTTCTGGGAGGCTGTGCTGAAATGAGTAGAGTTTTGGGAAGCAGAACTGAGAAGTGAGGCTGAAACCTTTAGCCTAAATCTAATGTTAATATTTAGGCTTTATAAGTAAGTTTTCTCTTCTGATATTTTGCCTAATACAATTGCACAGCAATACCAATTAATAGAAATAAATGGATTTCCATCTTTATTTAAAAAAAAAAGATTC
Organism: Machaerirhynchus nigripectus; assembly: GCA_013397975.1. NCBI lineage: Eukaryota > Metazoa > Chordata > Aves > Passeriformes > Dicruridae > Machaerirhynchus > Machaerirhynchus nigripectus. The sequence continues at coordinate 1,433,369 of VZRQ01009365.1, read as the reverse complement.
TAAGTGATTCTACATAACCCTATGCTCTGTATTGAAAGTTAGTAACTGTACGGAGGCACACAGCTCTCTGAAATACATCTAGATCTGAATTCTGTAATCATCTGTGGCATTTTGTTCGTCCACTTAATTTACAGATACTGACAGCAAACCATGGCAGCCACAGTAGTCTGTGCACCTTGTTGCAAGTTGTTCTTAGTTGGGTACTGTAATGCATAGTTTGTGTCCTTTACAAGTATACTTGGTTTCTTTTTTTTTTGCCCCGACAAGAGAAAGTAAACATCAAGTTTATGAAGTCATTGCTTTCATAATCTAGAAACTAAACTAGATTAGGTTTTTTGACAGTTAAAGCAAATGTCTACCTTTTAAATAATCTGATGAGATGGCCTGCAAATCTGAGACTAAAACAGATTAGTGGGCAGAAGGAATGAAGTGTGACATGGGAAGGGGAAAACAGTCTTGGACTGCTCAAGTCAACCTCTGTAACTTGGAGTGAAACACATCCTGCCCAGATGTTACTACCACAGTCGTTTGGGGACTGTACAGGAAGCTAGTTATGGCTGCTCTCACACAGGATGACCTCCTGCAAAGCACAGTTTATGTGCCACAGGCGTACATGGTGGCCTGAAAGTCTCTGATCTTGTTCCCAGCTATCCTGAGGCAATCTGAGTCTGCGTGATGAAACTTCTCTTTCCAGTTGTTTGAGGGGGAGGGCAAAAAGTAGTGATTGATTTTTAGTTATTCAATAATGTCATCTTAAAATAAGTTTGTGAAGTAAAAGACTTAAAGATGAGGAAATAGAACTAAAGATGCTTATGCATTTTTGGTGTATTACTTTTGCATATGCATTATGACAGTGTCCCTCGTTGCATTTTTGCTTGCTTTGCTTTCACATAGACCCCAGTCCTTCAGTCACATGATGGGCTTTCTCCTTGTGATGAAGCCAGGTAATATCATGAGGGAGACTTTTGTCTGTAGAAGCTTCACCTACTGCAGGAACTGGGGAGTGCAGTCCTTACAGCAGGAAATGAGTTAAAGAATGACCTTGGTTGGGTGCTGCAAGGTTGGATTTCTTGTCATGCATTCAAGAAAACTTCATTTGATGATTATTTCAGTGTTCCCCATTTTATGGATAATTGACTTGAAATTGTCAAACCTCATGTGTTTTGTGGCTGACCACTCACTGAACCTTTTGTTTTCTGGATGTGAAAGTCCAATGTGTACTGTTACCTATACTGGCAAAATGGCTTTTGGTATCTCAAGCTGAGCCTCCAGCTGTATTTGCAGACATTTTGCTCTTGGTGTCTCTCCATCAGTCTTTTTCTATAATATGGATAGAATGTCACCCCTTCTCATTCAACTTGCCGGTGGCACCGAAAAAAATCAGAATGTTCATGAACTGTTCAGATATCTCAGCAGTGAGAGGCATAGTGATGTCTCTCAGGCAGTTAGTACGTTTCTGTTCAGTGGAGGACTTAATAGTATTCATTCCTTAATAAATGCCATTTGACCATGAAATAAAACAAAGTATTGACTAATTGCTTGTTTAGGAAGCATGATTTATCTTCCACACTGAAGGAGCCCTGTAGGGGAGCAAGGTATATCTTGGTGTACTGAAACACTGTTACAATCCATATGCTTAAGGGCTGAAAGAATTCAGAAGCATCTCCCCCTTTAACTGCCTGTTACAGTCTCGGTGCACTTTTAACATGATGAAGAGTTCCCAGGCAGCTGTGCTTTCATGAGGCTGTGTCTGCAGTCCAGCACAGCTATTTAGCCCTGTCACAGCCAGTGACCAATGCACTCTGTCTCTCAGCAGAGCTGATTAATCTGAGTGGAGCACAGAGAGTTGAGTGTGTGTGGGTGTCTCTACATGAGACTGTCTTGTGCTGTATAGGCAATGTAAGGCAATGCAACCAGGGTGGGTAATTGCTTTTTTCCCAATACTGAACAAGGATCCCATTAGAAAATAAACTCACTGTTACTTGTAAGACAACAAAAAATTGTTTCAGTGGAGGTGTACACCTCCTACTGCTCTTTGAAATCCCCTCATCTGCTTGATCACACTTCCTAAGACAAATAAACAGCAGACACTTTTCTCTTTTCATATCTTTAGTTCATTGCATGAAGTAAGTGTATGGCCTACAGTATACCACATCAGATCTCTCTGTCTTAGCTTTTATCTCTGCTTTGGCTGTAGAAATACTTATCTGTCTCACATGAACCTCCTGTGATCCAATGACTCATTCATTATAAATGAATCTTGAGATTCTTGGAGACATGGAAGGAGTACAGAGTGGTAATATATATTTTTTAATTTGCTAGCACTAAGTTTGCCTAATACAGTTGCAGAAATTCACTTCCATGTGTTCTCCCTGGCACTCTTTTACAATTTTTTCAGTCAGAACAGAAGGAACAGGGAGATTTTTCTGTTTGTTGAGTTTAATACTTAAATTTAAAACAAAAAGGGAAATGGAAGAAACAGACACGACTCTGTCAAAGTCTGCAAAAAACCTGAATGAAAGTTTCTGTGTTTGTCTTTTTGTCTTTTATGTAGTTGCTTCCAAAATCCGTTACCTTCAAGAATACCACAACCGGGTTCTCCACAACATATACCCTGTGCCCTCTGGAACTGACATTGCAAATACTCTGAAATACTTTTCTCAGACGTTATTGAGGTAAGTTTTGGCTAATGCTCTTGAAGCAAAAAAGAGCTAAAGAATTGTAGGGGATATTGATTGGCTTTGAATTGGTTTCCAGATTTAATGGGTCAATGGTCAGCCAAAAAGAGTCAGAGCATAATTTAACAAGAACATGGTGTGAACAAATCTCTTCAGTGGCTGTTGCCCAATTTGCCCAGTTAAGCCCCCTTACTGAGTGGCTGATTCTAGAATAAACTTGGTTGATTATGCATTTGCTTGGCCTTCCTAAGACTTAGCTGAACGCACAGACATGCTGAACTTGTGAAGAAAGGAGTTTGTGACCTGTAGTTTTAGATGTGTATAACCATGACCTCCTTGACTGTCCTGGTGCCTCAGAATCCCAGAGTGACGAGCCAGACAAGCAAAACCGGGTTCTTACTGTGCCGTAGTTCAGCTGTTTTGGGTTCTGGTTCAGTCCCTTAGAACAATAGAAGTAGACACAAAGTTTGTATACAGATGTGGATTTGCATGGCAATAACACATCAGGATTTTTCTGACCCAAGGTTTTTGACTTAGTCTAATATTAGTAATAATGTGTAGTACTAAATACCACATGAATACAGACTACATTATGAATAGGAAATACTACCTCTTGTCTTGCTAAAAAAGATAGGAAAAAATGTGAGACTTTATTAGGAATAATGTACGTTCCACAGTGCTGCCTAGTGGATTCATATTTCCAAATTGTTTTTTAAATGGCTTTTGACCATGAAGAGCGAATTTTTATCTGCTGGTTTTGGCTGGCACTAGTTTTCACATCCAGAAAAATGCAGTTAAAATTGCATTTTTATGCATAGCTTCCTGATTTATACCTGGAAAGATTGTCCCTGCTGTCAGAAGGTAGTTTGGAAATAAAGCTATTTGCCTTGCTATTTGAGGAGGAAACATTAACAAAATACACTTTACCCATATATTTGTACATATATTCCTAAGATATATACAAGTTGAGAAGCAAGAATTTAAACTTGAGAGAATAAGAACAGTTCATTCTAACAGTCAAAGAACCTGGGATACATCAAAGTTTTCTGGACCCTGTTCATAAGAAGGAGAGACACATAGACAAATATTTTTTATTGGAACACCTGTTCATAGCAAACTTGAAAATCTCCTGTTTACTTCTGAAAATTTCAAGAGCAGAACTGTTTCCCTCCTCATTTAGACTGTTGAAGAAACTTAAAGCAGCCAGTAGGACTTCTTGTTTGAAGATTAATGAATTAAATTTTGTCTCTTTGTACTGAGCAGTGGGAAAATATGTTCAAAGAGTCACTAAATATACCTCTGAAATGTGTCTCTGTTCCCACATCAGGCTGTTACGATGGATTTTTTGTACAACACTTAAATTGCATTTAAGTAAGATTATTTATGACAAGACAGCTTTTGCTTAAATACCGTGAGCCTTTAAGCTGTTAAAGCAAGAAAGTTGGACTTGATTCTGGACATTTTCTCTTTCAGCTGTAACTACCAAATGCTGTAAAGAGATATGTTTCTTTTTGGTCAGAAGTTCACTGGGTTAGGATAGATTTAGAATGTGCTGCTTAAAGAAAGCATCTTTATAGCACTCTGTGGTCCTCATCTTTCTAAACAGTACAGTTGACATGTCCTGTGTGATAAATTCTTCACACTCCAGGAGCAGTGATGTTCCTGGGCTTGCTGAAAAAGCTTTCTACTTAGCAACTATGAGAGCAGATCAGTAATCAGGGCAGCAATTGCACAATTGAGTAACTCCATTTCTTTTATTTCATGTTAAGAATGGGACTGAACCAAAATCCTCTTGTTGATAATGCTGAACCTTATGGCGCAGAAGTGATACTCATATCTGATACACAGATCTACACAAATGGCTTTGTCCCTCATGATCTGGGATCTGATCAGCCTCAGAACTAAAAGGGTATGAGAAATTAATTCCAGGACTTGGGTCTAAATTTAAGTGGGCTGAGTTCTGATACACAGCAATGTCAAATTCACATTCAAAATCCCTTGAACTGTGGGTCCAAGGCTGAGTGCTGTGGTTGAACCAGTGTAAGTTTACACGCTTGCTGATACTAAGAAAGAAGATGGATAAAAAAGCAAAACAACACACCCTGTATTTAGTGTGGCAGATGGAAAGAAGGAAACTCCCACCCACTGTGTGCAGATCTCTGCAAGATTTACCCTAAAACTAAACAGACTGGTTAAGAACCTTTCTGAAGAGCGTGTTCAAAAATTTCTTTGAATATTTTGCATGCTGAGTCTCCTTACTGCCTCCTACACTGAGACTCCATTGTACAAGGTTTAACATCAGTGATAGAAGTACATGGTGGAGAATAATCTTTCTAGCTTAACACAGAGCATATGCAATGAATTAGGGCTGCTAAGAGAATTCTGATACAACAGTAACAAAAATGCCCGTTGATTTCTGGAGGTTTTTGGTTGGTTGTCACCACCTACTATTTTGAAATAACTTTAAAAATACTTCCCAGTTTGTCTGCTCTCCTTGCAGCTGAATTTTTTAGGACAAACAATTCTTGATGAACATGTATAGTTGTAGAAATAATGGAGGAACAGTCAAAGAAACTCCATGTGGTGATTGGGTTTTACAGAAGTAGATTTTACTGTTTGTTACTTTTACCTTTCCATGTTAAGGACACGTTGACTGTGTTCTTTTCAGTGGAATGTTCCCACTGTTTTGAATCACATTCATATGTGGTGTCATTTTTCTGGCTAAAGATGGATTGCACAAGAGATTAATTTGCTCCTTTGCTCTGTACGCAGCCTCCAAAAATTGCAAGCTCAGGGGTGGGGGGAACAGATGTGGAATGGCTGAAAAAAATAAATTCCTTATTTCTATAACAAACATCACATAAAATCACCATACACAATGCATAGCACATTGATTCATTTAGTTCTTCTTTAATTTTCTCTTTGGGAAAAGCATTTCTTTACATTGCAGCATGAATTTGTTTCATGCCCTACTCATTTTCAGTGATTTCTCCCTCATTTGAGGAATGATCTAAGGCTTAATAAACATCTCACAGAAAAGCTTATTCTTTCACGTTTTCCTGAAGAAAATTCTCCATATGTATTTCTAAGTAAAATACTTTATGTGAGGCATAGTTATAAATGCCTTGGTGGCTAATTAATGGTCAGGCTTCTTTTGCTGCCTTGGTGAGATGTGATTCACTCGTAGGCATTTTAAGAAACCTTTCCAGGAAGGCAGTAATTTTGAGATAGATTTGCAGCAAAGGTATACACATCTTGAAACAAGCCTTGGTAGCTTTGCCCCTTATTGCAGAGCAAGTTCAGTATGGAGTAAGTTCAGTGTGGAGTTATGATTTGCAGATACTCCAAATTCTCAGCACTTGGTTTGAATTGAAACAGAAGCAAATTGCAGTCATTGTATCTTGGTCCTAAGGGACTTTCTAGGTTTTCAGTTTTGGCTCTTCTGTTTATTGCTTTTAAAAAACATGTGTCAGGCAAAAGCCTGGACATGAAATTTTGGGGTTTTTTTTGTTTTGTTTTTTAATAAATTTGGTGTGGCTACAGCTGAAATTTAGATCTAGTCTTATTACTGTTAAACAGAAGGATGCCCTGATCAAGATACAATAAGTGTGCTTTGGCATGCAATCCAGAGATGGGCCTGTAGCTCAGTGTAAAAAGAAAGGATTTGTATCCTTTCTGGAAATAAGTGCACTTGAAGTGATATTTTGGCAAGTAAAGAGATGCATAATTGGTATTATCTGCTGGTAGACAAGAAAGGGATGTAGTGTAGTACCTTCATATCTCTAAACATAAGCTGCAAAATATGGCAAATGAACATCAAGCAAATTAAAAGGAATCAGCACTCTGATAATTTGTTTTTAAAGTCATACTAGATCTTAGGTGATGTTCTGATACAAATTTATAAACACCACCGTGACAGTGATCACGTTTCTTTTACTGGACATTGGGTAACAGAAACCAAAGTTATCTGCCAAATATGTGGGACACAATAAAAAAAAAGAAAAAGAAAAGTAGTTTCTTAAGACAGACTGTGTCTGTCATCTCTGACTGCAAGGTGATGTGATAGTAGCCATGTGATAATAACCATGTGGCAAAGAACTGTTTCTGTAAAGTGTTTTATATATGTGGCAAATGAATGATACCTTGTCTTATAAGCACCTTAGCAAGAGTTTGGCTTACTTGTGTAAACTGTTGAATTGACTTGGAGGTAAGATTTGCTGAGGTGATTATATGATAGGGATTTCTGTACTGTTAAAGAGAAGAGAGGTTTCCAGAAGTGCTCTCTCTTGACATAATTCTGTTCTTCATGAGTCAGTGGAGATCTTAGTGCTGCTGACTTGTCGCTTGTAAGTTTTAACGCTGACCTTGGGAACAGAGTTAAACCAACAGCAACTGCTTTTGGAAATCCCAATGACTGAGAGGTACAAAAATGTGCTTTAAAAAGGAAAAAAAAAAGCATTATGTGTGGGTTAATATATTTAAAAGGTGTATTATATTTTATAGGCACATATGGAGATTATGAACTAACCCTATACTTGCTTGATAACTAAAATATAACACTGCTTAAGTGACAATTTATTTCTATTTAAAATAGTGGGGTTTATTTTTAAAAATAAATTAGATTACCATGTTTACAACCATGTTTGCAACATTCTTAAAACTACAGAACAAGCTGGTTGACTTATAGCCTCTATTTTGATTCCCACTAAATTCTTTTTATTTTTTGAAATTATCTCTCCTTTAGTTTATAGTGAGTTTTGTTGAATAATAACGTAAGTAACAGCAGGAGTGTATGGTAACATACTGTCTGATCTGCAGTTACATAATTGGTCTTGCTTGCTTAGCCCTTAGATTTTTGAAGGTAACTATTTACCCAAGGAGTGTTTGTATTCATAAAGCAAAATGTTTCCTCCCCAAACATGGGCAAAATTAAAAACACACATAAACAACCATTATCATTAGCTCACAAACATATGCTAAAGACCATCTACTATATATTATTTTATGACTTTTCCAAATGTAGTTTAGTCAACATTTTAGAAATATTATATTATTTCTAAATCCATGTGCCTGTTTAAACTTCATTATCTCAAATGATACTGAGTGAGTGGTCATGAAACAGTATCATAAAATACATACAGACATTATTTTAATGCAATAAACATGTGATTTTTAAGACTTTCTTAACAAACACACATGTTTATTCTTTGCTAAAACATGTTTCTGCAAGTGCCACACCTATATTTTGCATGTTTTCAGTCAGTTGGCTCAAAAGATTATAGGGGGGAAAAAATAAATCTCTCAAAATCCTCAGAGCCTCAGAGCAAAATACCAGCCTATTTTGACACAGCTAAACACTTTTAATTATCAGAATTTTTCTTAACTGTGAAACATGGGTAGGGCACTGAAACATGCATTTTTATATTTTTGCTCCTTATGAACCAGATAACACATGAGATGCAATGCAATTTTCCTAGATGTCAATTTTTAATTCTCTTATCTTGAAGCATGAAAGTAAACAGTTGCTAGATTTGTAGACATGCTGGTTTTAGTAGTGATTGCATCTTATGTGGGAGGTATCTGGTCTTTTATTATTTGTTTTATAGTGTCATTTCAATGTAATGTGCTGTTCTTTGTGTCTTTGTTGTCTCTTTTTTTTCTTTGTCCCCCCAACAGCATTTTGTCCCGCACAGGGAAGAAGGAGAATCAAGATGCCTCCAATTTGACAGTGCCCATGACCATGTGTCTTTTTCCTGTGCCATTCCCACTCACCCCATCTCTAAGACCACAGGTCAGTTCCATCAACCCTACTGTTACTCGCTCCCTCCTTTACAGCGTCCTGCGAGATGCTCCATCTGAACGTGGCCAGCAAAGTCGTGATGCTCAGTTATCAGACTACCCATCTTTGGACTATCAAGGACTTTACGTGACACTGGTGACACTGCTGGATCTAGTTCCCTTGCTACAACATGGGCAACATGGTAAGCAGGCCCTTGAATGATTCCAGTGCTGTGAAACCATGAGTGGTGCATATATGCAGTAGAAGAGATGGGCCTAAACTGACCTGGATCTGGATTTCAAATCTCCTGGGATGCATTTATATCCAAGTGTTTGGTTTGACTTTCTTGAATAAAGGACTTTTTTGTGTTAAATGTGGATTTGGGTTTGAATTCTGAGGTTGTCTGATTTTCAGTGATGTGCTGGTGGTATGTAATGAAAATACAATGGTACGTAACAAAAATTAGACGGCTGTAAAACTATCCAGATTTTTAACTTGAATCTGCTGGAATAACTTCAGACTATCTTTTGGGGGTGGGTCTCTTAAAAATGCACAAAGAGCTTGCAAATGTGTATCTGGCCTATAAAAAATACACAGATTGAGTGTTCTGGTGAAGGTCCATCTCTACACAGAATATAGTATATATCTAATTGAAGAAAAAGCATGGTAATTGTGCTTTGAGATGGCTTTAAAATACTCCTGTGTAAAAAAGATAGCAGCATCTCTGTCTGACTCAGAGAAAAACAATATTATCTTATGTTTTAAATTAGCTGCAAGCTTTTTTTTTTATGACTGTGTTGTGTTTGTATTGTTTTCCCTCGAGTTCTGCTCTGCATCTGTCTGGCTTGTTAACTGTTAGGCTTTCCATACTGGGATTCAGTAGCCCAGTATTCTCTCTATGTATTAGCCAAATATTAATTTCCACTGTGGTACCATGATGTATTACTTACATAGTTCAGTGTAGGAAGATGGTTGTCTATCTGATAATGCTGTTGAAATGCATCAGGAGGAAAGTTGTTTCTGTTAAGTGATGAATTCCCTTTGAGCTGGCAGCAGGATGTTTGAATCAAAGACTGCTGCATGATCTTGTAAAAGCAGGGCCCATAGCATGTTATAGACTTGTTGACTTCAGTTCTTAGAAATGGTGCAGTTAATTATCAAAACAGTCTTTTCCTAGATAGATAACATGGTGATAATTAACAATCAATGGAGACCTGTAAAGAACAAATAACATTGGGCAAACGTAATTTTTTTCTTACGGCAACACAATGGCTCTCCTTGCATGGTTTTCCTGTCCCTAGTCACATTTTTGTTGCTGTGTCATTTTACATCCTAATAGGCAACCTGGGACAAGGTCCCCACCTGAGGAAAACACTGGAAGGGTATACCATTGGGAAATCTTACAGGAGTCCATGCTGGGTCTAGTGTTATTAAATATTTTAATTTTTTTACTTAGCTGATAGAATTGAGAAAGCACTTGGATTTGCAGGTGTTATCAAGATAGTTACTAGCATGTGCTTTGTGTGAAAGATACGTGATTCAAGTAATTGTAGCAAGCTGCCTTCTGTTTTGAAACATCTCCAAAGGAGAAATGTAAAATACTATGCTTAAGTGAGAGAAATCAAAGGAAAAGGAGGAAATACTAGCTTGGAAGCTGTACTGCAGAGAGCTCTGGGTGTTAACAGTGGATCAGAGAAGACCATAAGTCACTAATATATAAATATTTTTCTAGCAATGTTGTAAACATTTTTTTTGTGTATGAGACACCCAAAGCATTATGTTTATTAATCTAACAGCCCCAGCAAGGCTTCGGCTGGAGTGAAATTTTCAGATTTTTCCATCTAGCTTCAAGAAAAACATCTACTATTTGTGAAGAGTCCAGGAAAAAAACAAGAATGATGTGAGGTCTATAAAATGTGAACAGTGAGAGAAAACCAGAAAAGATTCGGTTTTTCTAGCTTAGAGAGAAATGGGAGATGTGATGATGATATGAAAATATGTAAAGGTTTCTGTGAGGAGAAATAAACTAAACCAATCTATTTGTGGTTGTAGTTGATCAGGGTAAGAAGTTATACACTTAAACGGCAGCAATGGAAATTTTTTTATAAAGAAGATCTTTACATGATAAAGAAGATTAAGCGTTAGGATGAATTGACAGGAGAAGGAGTGAACCGTCTTGCGATTTTTAAGAACATTTTAGACAAATATATGCCAGGAATAATTTGATTGACTCATGCTTGGGGCAAGGGGAGATCACTTGCTATTTTGTATGATTTTGTGTGTGGAGAATTAAATTTTGCAGCACAACTTGTTATTTATTTCTTCCTCAGCTTAGTAATTGACTAAAATAAATATGTATTTTTTTATCAGAGCAATCAGTGTTGTTTGGGTAAGTACAAACTGCTGTGCTAGGCAATCCTGAGCTTTGGCTCGATTGGGTTATAAAAGACTGTGCTTAGCTGGTAAATATGTATTGCAAGAGAGAAGCACACTGTAGCACGGAGGGTCTGGTTAGACCCTTGCATAGAAGGCTGGCCAGAACCACTGGAATGCAGCGCTAATTTTAGTTTTTGCTGTGACCCAGGATGTTTACAGCTACAGATCTCTCTGGCTTTACAGACACAGTTTTAAATCACTTCAGTTGTACAGGTGAGACGAAAGGCCTGTGTAATGTACCTAAGGCTGGGGAGTAATTAACAGAAGTAATCCCTCTCATGCAGGAGAAAGGCCTTCTGATGTCTTTGGATCATCATACAGGTTCAAACTTGGGGTCCATTGAGTGCTGTAACCTTTGTCAGAGGGTTATGGGCACCAGCTCAATTCCTCATTTGGGAGAGAGTATAAAGATTCCACAGTGCCCAGATACACAATAAACTGTCCCTTCCCTTTGGATCTTAAAATGCTTCACGGTTATTAAGTATCCTTTCCAAAGAGTTACAACATGATTAATTAGAAAAAGTATAGAAAATCTTGATAAATATTCCTTTCCTTTTAAACTCTGGCCACTTTTGGCTTCAATGGTTTCCCAGGAAATCAAGATCTGTAGTTTGATCACATGTGGTTTGAAAGATAGTGGCACTTCCTGTAGTCAGTATATGTGAGGTACTTTGTAGAACTCTTGAGGGCAACTCAAACAAAACTCTTATTTTAATATGACTGATGAAGACTAGAATGCTTTTTGCAAAAGCTGGCCTTCAATAACGTACATTTCAAATTCTGATTCTCATAACATCTCTGCTTAAATTCAAGCCATTGTACATTAATCACTGTACAATTAAAATCAAAATTGATTTTAACCAATTATTTTATTGGCTGTAGTGTTCATATTCCCTCCAAACTCTTCTGAGTAGTGTTCAACAACTGTTTCCCTCTATTTAGGAGGGCCTTAAAAATGGGTGAAGCCACTTGTCTGCAGTGATTCCTAATACTTTGAGAAAAGTATTCCAAATACTTTGAGAGGAAAGCTTGAATTTAAATATAATTTATTTTTTTAGTTTTGTAAGCAATACAGTACATAGTCATAATTACTTTTTCATTGTAATGATTCTATATTTCTTTCATTTTATTCAACAGATCTTGGGCAATCAATTTTTTACACTACTACATGCTTACTTCCTTTTCTCAGTGATGATATTTTGAGTACTTTACCCTATACAATGATTTCAACATTAGCTACCTTTCCTCCATTTCTGCACAAGGATATTATAGAGTATCTCAGCACATCTTTTCTGCCAATGGCTATATGTAAGTAGAACTCATTCTAGTATTGTTTTGTCTTGGCACATAGTAGTATCAGACTGTACAAGTCAGAATTTGATCTGTCATGGAATGGTAATGGAACATCAATCTACTTACATACGTAAAATAATTTCATATGACTAATTTTCCAAGTGAAATAGTTCTATAATTTTTGTTTATTGATTATGCTGTGTTTTTGTGTGAATTCTTCCTTCATTTAAAGTGTGAAGTTTGTTTAGGAAATCACTGTTTTCAGACTTGATGTCATGATGATTTTTTTCTTTTTTATATACCCCTCTTATATACCCTTTCATATACCCTTTTATACAGCTTTCATGTATCCTTAGTGCTTTTAGCCCACATACTTGTAATTCCCTAAGTCTGATAACAGTTTAGACCCAAAGTTCTGCTAAGCCAAGAGAACAAACATCTTGGAAACTTCGCAGTTGGGTCAGAAAGCCCCAGACACCAAGGTCCTCTCCAGAACACATTCTGTAAACCAAGAGAGGCCCATCCAGGGGGAAGGTTCCTCAGGACAGGGGCTTCTCTTGAGCCTCTCAGTGGGGAATCTTTGAGAGAGATGCTAATTTGCAAGGTCTGTAACCGTATATGCAAATCATCGTGTGAGTGCATTTTCGGGGTGCATCCTGGGGTGCATTTCGGTGCATTCTACCTGGATGTGCACCTGAGGATCCTTATATAAGTACTGAGGTAAAACCCTTTTTCCTCTCTAACCATGTTTGGCTTTTAATTCTAAGCCCAGGGAAAAGCAACAGACTCATAGAACTTTCAGTGGCAGCAGTGGGAGTTTTGAATACAGAATCAATGGGCAAACTGCTCCTGAAGTAATAGATGCAATAGCAACATGCGTAATTTTTGCATCAGGACTATATCTGGATGTACAAGTATGATTTTTCTCAATGTAATGAAGTTGTGATGAATTTCTGATTTTTTCTCCCTCTTTGTCTTCTCAGCGCTTTCTCTCTAAGTTCTGTTCTAAACAGCTGTGGCTGTAATGTCTCCTATCCACAAGTGTTAGGACTGAATCTGAGGGTCCCTGCCTTTTTTCCGTTTCTTTCTTTTACTTCCCCTCCCTGAGGATGTCACGTAATTACCTAATTTCATAGTCCCTGCACAATGGGGATCTTTGGGTGTGTTCTGAACGCTTGTCTATGTACCTGACAAAAAGCTTGATAGGACTTCAGTAGTAATGAGAAATGTAACCATTTTCTGCAGACAGAATCATTAGGGTCAGTATTAGGTCAGTTTCAGCCAACAAGCCTCCTGCTATGTGTGACCAAACACTGGAACAGTTTGCCAGAGCAGTTGCAGATTCTCCATCCTAGCAGATGCTCAAAACACAGTTTGCCCTGGGTATCTGCTCTAGTTGCCTTTCTTTGAGCAGAGGGATTGGCCAAGATGATCACCAGAGGTCCCTTTAACATTAACCGTTCTGTGATTTTGTGAGCATGTCTCCTCCTTACTGCTGTATTCCCTACCTTTATGGAAAAACATGAACGACCTTTGTACAGAGATCAAGAGTGATGTCATTGAAGCATGCAGAAGATGCTGAAAGAAGCATGGTCCAGTGTTTTGAGGTTAATATTTAAGGCAAATTTATCATCTGTATTTTCTGACTTGACCAGTCAATGATCTTGGAAAAATCCCCTAACTCTCCTGTACCTCAGTTTTCCCATGTAAAATAGTCCTTTTTAATGCATTGTAATGAGGTTTTCTCTATTAACTTTGACAGGTCTAATGACAGTATGTGAATGAAAATTTCTAAGATGTATTTCATACATAAGTGCAATATGTCCTCTTTGGGTTAAGAACAGAATGTTGCATTAAACAACTTCTTTTCCTGCTGCTGTTACCTGTTAAAAAACAGCTGAAGGTGGTGACATATCCTGTCTGTCCTCAGATCTGTAGAGCTACACCTCAGAATAACTGAGGTTGAGTCAACTGAGGTTGAGTCAAATCCTTGGTTTACTTAAATAGATACTGTTCCCCAACTGCCCTTGACAGAGATTGCATCTTTGCATTTGCATTTGTCATGCTGCCTTTCTTCTCTATCAGTTTTGGTGAGATTTCTGTATGAAACTAGTCTGCTGCTTTTTAAATTTACTAATCTAGTACTGTGTCCTACTTTTTTGCTGATGGCCATGTTTATTTGCCCGGTTAGAGCTTCCAAGTATTTTTATATTTAAATCCATACAAATACACCTTTCTGTAATAATTTGGGGGCTCTTACTTGTGTGGGTAAGATTCAAAAATAAATGAATGAAGTGCAGTGAAGAGAGCCATAGTAATATTGGGTCATGTGGAGAACAGACAGGGAGAAATTCTCAATTTTCTCTTCCCTCCTTCTTTTCCATTTGAGTGTTCTTTTAATTAGTCTCCTTGTCTTTCCCTGCTGGGAATTATATGCTCCTTTGCAAGGCAAGTGCAGAACCTTTCCTTCCCTTAGTGTTTAGTTCTGATTCAAACCAAAAGGGAGGATGCAAGAGATTGCCTAAGCAGTTGGAGAGCCAGATGGGAGGGATGGAAACAGCTCACTGAGCTGGTAGCTACAGTTCTGTGCTTCTATCCCAAATGCTTGGTATTTGGGTCCTGGCAGCCAGGTTTGGGAAAGGGCTGTGAGGATGGAAAGATATATGTGCAATCTCTGTGTGGGAGCTTGCCTTCAAAGCCATGTTGCCATGTAAAAGTTCTGCAGGGCTTTTCCAAGTAAACCATTTAATTGTAACCCACTTCATGGGAGACCAGGAGGAACTCCAGCCACTTTCTTACCTCTGTGTGAGGTAGAAGGTACACTTCAGTGCTGCTGTTCATTATTATCACAGTTCTCATAACAATGGGACTAATGTTTCTGGTATGTTGCTATAACTTGAGCTCTTACCAGGTGCTTCCTGAGAAGTAACCTGTGCCATACACCAGCAGCTATCACCAGCCCCAACCCTTCCTTAGTACGCCTCAACAGCAGGCTTTCCATTTGTTCTTGGTTCCTTACCCTCCAGTTCCTCTTTACCCTTCCTCCAATCCAAGGCCTAGGTGCACTTGGTGTACGAGTGATGTTGTTTTGACCAGTCTGTGGGTTCTGAAGGAGAGGGCCTGAGAAGGCAACCGGGTAATGCAGTTTTGGAGATGAAATCACACTGATCTGGAAAACCAGGTGTGTGCTCTGTCAATCAATACCTAGCCATCTTTCTCTTCCACCAGAAAAGGTGTTTCACCCCCCAATACAGACTGTTTCTAGTTTTTTAGGGGGTTTTTTCTTTTTTTTTTTTTTAAGTTTTCATGACATGGTACCTTAGGAATTTTGTCTGCATGAGTTGGAGTCAGTTACATGCTATTCTCACCTGATTTTCCTATTACAATAGAAAATTTATTTATTTTTCCTTCCTTTTAAGTGGGATCTTCAAAAAGAGAAGGTGTTCCAGCACATGTCAATCTGTCTGCATCATCAATGCTGATGATTGCAATGCAGTACACATCAAACCCAGGTATGTGCAAACATGCAACGTAGTACCATTTTTTCTGAAACTATCAGTCAGGAAGTGTTTTCAAACGCAATCAGAAAAGTTTTGATGATGGGAAAAATCTGTGTCATTATCCAGCACAGGGTGAAAAATTATTTATTTTAGTCAAAACTTGGATTTCTGAACATCATGCTGTAAGTAATCATCATGTAGATAAGAGATCTCTTTGTGATGAAGAAATAGGTTTTGGCCCAGGATTGGAGACGCTGATCTACTCATGTTTGACATCAGAATATATTGTTAATATACATAACTTCAGTGTTGGAGAGAAATACCACTTACCTTGACTACAGAAATTTATAGTAACTGTCTAATACTATGATTCAAATATCAAATATTCAAATTTGAATATTTGAATGTTCAAATATTCAAATTCATGACTGGTACTATCTTTCTAAAGAAGACAGGTAATGCTGGCTGCAGGCTTAATGGAACTATAAAAAAGTTAAATGTAATTATGGGTATCTAAACAAAAGTGACGCAGTCCCCGTTAAACCAGTGGGATCACGTAACCAAATTGAAACAATATTTGACCCCGGTGAGCTGTTTCATTGCATGATAGTCAACTGTCAACCATCTCCTGTCTTATTTGGATGGGTAGATGGTGTGTGTGTGTGGAGGAACCCCACTGCATTAAGTGTATGAGGAATGTCACATCATGCTAATGTGCTTCACACAGGTAAATAAAAGCAGAACACCATTTTAAAAAGCTGCTTGCAGAAGTCAGTGTTTTACATCATATGTTCTGTTTTTGGTTTTTTGATTTCTATGTTCAAACCATCAGAGAAAAATGTTGCCTTGTGGTTTTAGGGAAGTCAGACATGTAAAGTAGTTCATTTGGCTCTCATGTTTGTTTGATGCAGAGTGGCTCCTATAGCTTTTGGTATATGTGGGAATAATATATTGTTACATGTGACTTCCATTGCTGCCTCAAGATGAATGACAAGACACCTGTTTACATTGTGGCAGATGGACAAAGTTTTAGTGAATCAGCAGGTATTCTTCAACTAGATGTGTTTGAAAAAGATCTCCATTGCTGTGCAAAAAGCTGTACCCTCATGGCAAACCTCTTCCTGCATTTCTTGACAGAAACAAGTTACTAATATTCAGTTTCTTATATTTTGTGATGACTCTCAGGGCAATGATTCTTTAGCAAGCCCTTTAAAATAAAAAATATTTGAATGAGGCGTAGAGTTTTGGACGGACAAAGCAAAGCCAATCAGCTGATTACATCACTTCTGTAACCCGAGTTTCCATTTCTGTATTAAGCCTATACTGTCTTTTCTCTCTCAGTGTATCACTGCCAGTTATTGGAATGCCTCATGAAATATAAGCAAGAAGTATGGAAAGTAAGTTTATGATCATATATACTTTGTGGAAATGACTGTGCTTGGGTAGTAATAAAAACCAGATGGCTTGAAAATTGAACTGATTGTATGCTAAGAAGTTGTAAATGATCTTTATATCCAGTCCTCCCTCTGGATTATGGAGAGGAAGGTCCCTCTAATTTTTAGTTTACAGAGGCAGTTCCATGTTTTGTAGATCAGAGCTCTGTTTCGTAAGTGCTATGTGGTTGTGGCTCCATTGAGAGGAAATTTTAATAATGAGCAGGCTTCTCCATTCATGTGGGACTGGACTTTTACGAGAACTATTTGTGAGTATTGTTGTTGTCTGAATCTGCTCTGAATCTGGTTATTTATCTGTATCTCACCTCTGCTCCGTGGCTAGACAGAGAATTCATTTTGCTCTGTTAGTGTACTATGGGGTGGGTGTTTGCTGTTGCAAACTGATCAAACTCAGAAGCACTGAAGTTGGTCATCCAATCTGTCTCTAAGAGCATAAAAAGGAAGTTTGTTAGGGCATGAAATGTATTAATTTTGTGTGTTCGGCTATCTTTGAATGGAAGTACAATATATTGAATTCTGAAAATAAACATTTTGTACGTGTCTTTCCTTAGGATTTGCTATATGTGATAGCCTATGGACCATCTCAAGTTAAACCTCCAGCGGTACAAATGTTATTTCACTATTGGCCCAATTTAAAACCTCCTGGGGCAATCAGTGAGTACAGAGGACTGCAGTACACAGGTCAGTGCAGCTGGTTTTGTATAGGCCAAAATAAATGAATGATGAGAAATGTTAAAGTCACATTTTTACAGGTCTATGGTGTATTTTGATTTCTTTTGTTTGATAAATTGTACTTTAATAACTACATGCGATATCCATGTATCTGCATTTTCAAAGGATGTTATGAAAAAGAAAAACTCAGATCGTGGCTAGTAAATATGTTGTCTTACTCCCAATATTAACTAAACCAGAACAGGAGAAGAAATAAATACCATGTTTGTAACAAATGGTCTGTGAAACTGCTGCCTGGGCCTCACAACAGTTCTGGTTTATGTTCCTTTCAATTATTGCTTTGGTTGCTTTTGTTGTGCCAGCTGCTAACGCTGCTGCTGTTGCTAAGACTTCTTATCTGGCTGTTACTGTCAAAAAAAGTCAGGTGATGTCAGGTGCAGTTAGTATAATGGATAAATTCTCAAGGTTGCTTATAGGATGAAAATGGGAGACAAAGTCAGGAATGCAGCTGGAGTAGGTGGATGGTACAAAGTCCTCTGTCTGCCCGACTCCCCAGGGATACTGATGGGATAGTGCTGCTACAGGGGTGACTGTCCAGCAACAATTTGCTTTTCCTGCTTGTCTGTCTCAACCTGTTCCAAATAAGCTCTGTCATATAGCATATGTTTGTTCACTTTTAAAATTACTGGACCAGAATGTGACATTTTAAATTATAAAAATGAAGAGTTGAAAGAAACCTTAGAAGACCCCTAGACCAACTCAAGTGCAGCCTGAATGTTCCCGGCAGAAGTTTGTCTGATCTGTTCTAAGGCCTTCCATTGAAGGGTTGATAAATTTTCTTGACTTTTTGGAAAAAAATAAATTCTTCATGTACTGTTCTGCATCACTTCTTCCATGCAAGCAAGTCTGTAAACTAAGCAGGATGGTATTCTTTTTGAACTGTTGCTAGCACTGGATAGACTGGGGCTTTTTGCTTATATGTAAGTTTTTTGTTAATATATCCCAGAATGGGATGAGTATTACCTGCAGTCGCATGGCATTTTGAGCAGGGGGCATCCTGTAGAGCATCCAAGTGATGCCATTTGAGCACCCTTGGTTGTTTACTTCTTGTCATTACACAGTTAAGGCTCCTTCTGTCACTGGACTAATTGTTGTCATAACTATGTTTTCATTTGGCCTGGGAATGTAACTGAATTTACTCAGCTACTTCTACCATGTTGCTCCTGGAGAGGAAGAATAGTTAATTATTTCAAGATGCTGGTGAGATCAAGCAGGGTCTGCAACGGGAATGTCTGTATCTTACTTTTTCCATTTTCTTGCTGACTCCACGGTTCATTTAATTATATTGTAAATAAGTCAGGAGGCCTGTATGTTGTTGTTTATTGTAATTATTAACCTTCCTGAGGAATGGCTATTTGTATAGTACTCATATTTGTATGGTACTTAGTACAAGAGGATCTTGTTGTCAATTGAGACTGCTAGACACAAAGAATATAAATATCTCTTCTCATTTATTAATCAGCCACGTTTTGGTTTTGCAGCCTGGAATCCTATTCATTGCCAGCACATTGAATGCCATAATGCGATTAACAAACCAGCTGTGAAGGTACTGCTGTTACTTCAGGGGCCAAACCCAGCTGTCTGGGGGGGGAAGGCTGCACTTGGACCCCAGCCCTATGCTATGGTTGTGTGCAGGTGACCAAAAGCAGGTGCTAGAGGGAACAGCAAAGCCTGTTGAGACCAAGGGGGCCAGACCTTTGTGAATATGTTCTTTGGCTGCCTAAAGCAAGATGAGGTTTTTCCTGCAACTACTGCGGGACAAATCTTGACATTAAACATGGTTTTAAGCACTTCATAAAATTCTAAGCTGGCTCCTGGCTAATCCATGTAAATGTTTTCCTGAACACATATATGTGTATAAATATGTGCACAAATATTACTGTACACGGGAAACATTATTTGAGTTACGTAGGTACGTGATCACCTTGGTATCTTGATTGAGCTCATACAATGCACCTACTCTGGTTATGATCCTTTGCTTGGAATGTGTCCTACAGCAAATAGAACCAAAGCTTTATGAACCTTTCCTGCAGCCCTCTTTGAGGGAAGGAAATTGTATCTTTACTGTTTACACGCATAGTAGAAGGATTTGACCAGGCTCACAGAACAATTTGGTAGCAGAGGCAAGAACAGCAGCCCAAGTCCAGAGCATACTACAGTTAGGTGTACTGATTAATTGATTTGTATCTAGTTAAATATGTAGGTACAACCAATTTTCCTGGCATCAATTCATATACTAATATAATTTCTTTAGTCGGTTATTCAGTGAGCCTTTTCCACAGGCTGTGATAGGACATAATGATGACACTTATCTCAAAAGTCCTGCAAGGGACCACCTTCCTGCCCACTCCAGTCATTCTCAATTATCCCTCTCTCACAGAAAAAGTGCTGAAAGATGTTCCTTCATGTTGTAGTGATCACTAGATTCAGGCTAATAACACAGCAGAGCAAAATATAAAACAGTACAGTTCCAAGATCTGCGGCTTAAATACCTGAATATTTTTGAATGATCTGTTAGCCTAAGTTTGACAGAAGCATTTTTGATCAGTCATCACTCAGAAAAATGCAGCCTGTTTTGTCTTGAATGGATGAGTTGGTTAACAAAGATGAGAAACATTCAAAGAGGTATTTGTCTTTATTTATAAAGTCTTGCACTTGAATGTAGTAAGAAACATTTTGATCCTAGTGGTTAACATAGAGTGAATGCACACTGTTAAGTGTTTCCTTAGTAGTACAAAACACTTGAACCAGTGTATGTGGAACTGGCTGTTAACTGTAACTGTTTTCTGTAATTGACTTATGTGAAAGGATAAAAGCTAATGCAAGACGAAGTCTGGACCTATGTTGCCAAGGGAACTGTGAGTCTTTGCTCTGTCACTGCAGTGTTGCTCTATACTTAAAAACAGTGATGACTGAAAATTAGGTTTTGCTGGAAGAGGCATTATTGAGAGAGAAAAATCTAGACCTTTACATTAACTTTTCCTAAGCAATGGATCCTCTAAGTGCTATCTCTTTGGGGAAAAAAAGTGGAAGTGTACAGTGAATATATGATGTCAGCATACAACAAGATGTACTTGTCTTTCAGAAAACGATAATACTGGTACTGAAATATGTCCTATTTTTTACAGGCTCTCATTTTCACTTGCATCCCTCTCTTTGTTAGAGAAAGTTTGAGATGTTGTATGCCACATGCTGAGTATTTTCTTTCAGAGTACTAAATGCTCTTAACACATACCAAAGCTGTGTTATATATTATGTCCTAGCATTAACATGTTGAACTTCTTCAGCCAGCTTCAATGAACAGAGGTGTTAATCCTTTTCCTTCTCCGCATTTCAGATGTGCATTGACCCGTCCCTGTCTGTGGCTTTGGGTGATAAGCCACCTCCCCTGTATCTTTGTGAAGAATGCAGCCAAAGAATTGCAGGGTAGGTAAACCAAGAGCTGGAAAATGAGAAATATTGTCAGACTCCAGAGTTCAGAACTCTGGAGTTTGCTTTTCTGCAGTATGATTAGCATATAATTTATATAGGTAAACCTCTTGAAATGTATGGAGCACACTGCCACTCAATATGAATAAGGATTACAGATTTTACCCCACATGATCAGCATTTACATTTACCATAAACACAGTTTTTAATTTGAGATCTCTGAAAGAATAGATACTGTGGGATGCATTGACTATAATGAGGGAAACCTCATTAATGCACAAGCTTTTGCTTGTGAAACGTTTTTTGTCCTCATCCATTAGTTGTCATTAAAAACAGAACATTACAGTGAAAGTTCTTTTATTGAGCTTTTGCTACTTCTTTGTATTAGGTATTTCAGATTGGTCTCTGAGATATACTGTGAAGCAGCAGAGATCAAAGAAATTGATCCAGGATTGGCCAGTACTGGAAGGAATATACCCTGAGATAAAATAACTTCCCTTTGTTTTCATTTTTGTTTTTTACCTTTAAATTGCTATTTTGGTTTGAATTAGCGTACAAAATCTACTAATACTTACAGTCAGTGCCAGTCACTACTTCAAATGGACAAGGTTACAGGTAGTTCAGAACCTAAAGGAGTGTTTTTCTCCTCAGTTTAAGACAACTTTAAATCACACCAGCTGTGGGAAAAGCAGTTACAACTCACCTTAGGTTTTTAAGTCATCATTGATTTAAAGCTGCAGGAAAAAGTAATTGAATTTGGTAGAAGCATAGCTTCTAAGGACACTCACAGAAAACAGTACTGGTACTTTGTGGTTTTTTCTACGTTCATCTGATACTCTTCACTATCGTTTCTTAGCTGTCAGACTTTCAGAGCACGCTCTCTTTTAATTTGATAAATTTAGGACTGAAAAGTAATATTTGAAAGCCTTGAACATGATGACCAACATCAGCAAAGTGATAATTTACAGTAAGACAGCACAACACAGGAGATGTGGTGTAAACCAGTCTGCAGTTTATAAAACTACATTTGAAAAAAGCAGCTTCAGGATAGTGGCACTCCTACCACTTTGATTTATCTAAATTTCCTCCGTGAAAAAATAAATCCATATACATATATATAAAAAAAATATATATATATAAAGAAAGCTAATTATATATACAATTTTTACAGGGATCACAGTGAATGGTTGATTGATGTTCTTCTGCCACAAGGTAAGAGGTATTTTAAGGGTAGGTACAAACTAGTCATAATTGTACAAAGCTATGCTTTGATATTTCTCCATACTGTATTACTTGAACTGCTACATTCTGTTCAAAAATGTTGGGTTTTTTTTAAATTTTCATGTGGTTTGTACTTAATGCTGCTTAACATCCTTAAAATAGTATGAAGAATTGACTAATCCTCTACCTGAAATACTATACAACTCTTTATGTGTGAGGAAAGAGAGACAGTTCAACAGATCTTCAGATCTTGAAGCCTTCACAATTGGAGCCAAGTTTTTAGAAAGTATTTATGTCCAAAAACTGGGGCTAGTTCTTCCAGTAACCCGGGTCTGATTTGAAAGGTCCTAAAGCTGCTGAAAATCTAGAACACAAGACTGCAAAGGATATCAGAAAAGGACATTAAATATTTTTTGATGATCCAGTCATTGATCCAATCATTGCCCTTTGGCCAGTGAGAAAACCTGATACTTTATTATCTACTAGAATGCAGACAAAGCATGTTGACAGACTAATCAGCGTATTATCTAAACCCTTCCAGGAGTAGAATGAAGACACTGCCTCTCTCTTTACTTTGCAAACTGAAAATTCTTAAGTAGGTGTCTGCTGTTTGCTGTCTGCTTTTAGTTGAAATGTTATCCAGATTAAGAGTGTTTTATTTACTTAAGGGAAGCACTTTTTAATCAGCCACTTAAACTTACTGAATCGTATGTTGCCAGGGCAACAGATCAAATAGCTATTGCTTACAGGTTGAATCTGCAAACATTTCACTCTGGTATTATGGGCCACAGACATAGTGGCTGCTTCTACATTGTTCGTCCATATTCACTATTCTTTTATGCCAAGAGCTTTCACAAGCAGTGTAGGCCCATCAGAGCCGTGTCTCCTACAGCATGCCACAGTAGTGTGTACAAGGTGTGCTTTTACAAGTCTGTGTGCGAGGCAGAAGCATAAGCAGAAGGTGGATGGGTTGCAGAGCACGCCACACTTGGTGCACAAGGGCTGTTATTGCATTTCAAAGTAGAAATAGCTGTAGGCCTAAGTGTGCAGTGTCCTAATTTATGCAGGCTTAGGGGTTTCAGTAGTGTCTGGAACCACAAGCTTAGCCCAGAGACTTCCTTGCAGGATGTCCGTTGGCTGCCATAGTAAACCAGAAAGATCGTCATTTTGTGTTCATGTTTTGTATGCCTTCCCCTTACAGCGGAAATTTCTGCTATATGTCAGAAGAAGGTAAGATTCAGCCTTTTGTGTGATGGGGCATGATTTGATGTTGTGTGTAATGTCATTCCATTACTGTGTAGTGCGTTCTTTGTACCATTCCAAAATTTCACAATTTATCCATGAATGCATTTATTGGTGGATGGAAATGATTCAGCAGCAGCAGGTTTCTTTTTGTTAAAAACTGCCGATGTTGATTTGAGCTGTAGGTTTTAGTTGAAGTGGCAATTAGTAAAGCAATACAATTATGCAGTTGAGCTCTGTTTGTATTCTATAACTCTGCTTATGAAGAGAATAGAAAAAGAGATTAATTTTATATCTAAGTGTTTATATATCTTCTCATCTCCTTGAAGTCTTGGAATAATCCTAAATTGGACAAAAATCATACTCTAAAATGTGTATTTTTAAAAACACATGGACTGAAAATCTTCAGTGCTTGGCTCTATAAAGATTGCTGACAAAAAGAATCTGCTTGCAATACATACCAGCTGATGTGTTTTAATAAGACTTTAATAGCAAGGAATACAGTGTATAACATATTCTAGTCCTCGAGAAAGCTTTTCTGTTCAGCTGGATTACCAGGTGGCAAAAATTTCAGGTGCATATTTCAGAGTTTCCTTATCAGGAAACTGCACAAGCCTCTGAAGATCCTTACATAGGACTGTGGCATGGTGGCACCATTTTTTTGCACTCTTAAGGATCTACCTGTTGCTACCTGTAACTTCAAAAGGCCTTCTGAAGCATAAGCAGGTGTTAAGAGGACTGCTGTAAAACTTAGAGACTGCTCCAAGTCAGGAGGTTGAGGTTGATGACTTAAATGTCAGTTTGGTGTGTTTCAGAAGAGGAGCAACCGTGACATTTAAGCCCAGGCTCAGCATTTAGTCCCGAGCTTATCTTTCTGGTAGATCAGCGATGTTTGGCATCACGAGCTTGCACACAGTCGTGCGTATACAGAGTGACTTTGGAAACTGCCAACACTTGAGCCAGCTCCACTTGACTCTCATCCCTGTTTTTGGTTCCATTCCCTGATACTTGTGGCCTGATAAAGTCTTTTTTATTTCCCAGAACTGTAGCTCCCACGTCAGAAGAGCTGTTGTCACGTGCTTCTCGGCGGGCTGCTGCGGCCGCCATGGCAACCGGCCCGTGCGCTACTGCAAAAGGTGCCACTCCAACCACCACAGCAGCGAGGTCGGGGCGGCCGCGGAAGCCCACCTGTACCAGACCTCGCCCCCGCCCATCAACACCCGCGAGTGCGGGGCGGAGGAGCTCGTGTGCACTGTGGAGGCTGTGATCAGGTAACACGGCAGCTGGTGAGCCATCAGTACGAAAAACCAGGATCAGGCTTTCATGTAAATGCCTGCAAATCTTGTGCAGGTGGATTTCAGTTTTACTGGGATGATTTGGGAGCAGAGACGCTGAACTTCTGCTGCTTTAGCAGAGAATGGATCAGCTGTGAGTGTTGTTCTGATGGGAAAGTCAGCCTGGAATCCTAGAATTTGATGTTATTTTGTTTCAGGAAAGCGATGACATCATATGGCTTAACATCTAGTTACTCTTGGTTAGATACCTGTATTCACTGAAGGAAAGCTGCATTCACTGACCACAAGCTTGTTTTATAGCTTGCTGAAAGAAGCAGAGTTTCATGCTGAGCAGAGGGAGCATGAACTCAACCGAAGAAGACAGATGGGCCTCTCCTCTTCCCATCACTCCCTGGACAACACAGACTTTGATAATAAAGATGATGACAAGCATGACCAACGCCTCCTGAGCCAGTTTGGAATATGGTTCTTGGTAAGAAATTCTTGTTTTCTTCTCTCACCCTTCTTGATTCCCTCTCCTTTACTTTCTGAAGTCTCAGTTTTGCCTCTTTTTATTTACTTTCCTCACTTCTTGGCTTTAGTTGGAGACTTGTTCTGATTTGTAAGCAAAAACTTGTCCTGTGAAGCTGTCAGATTGGAGATTTCATAACTAGTTTGGGTGGAGCTGCTGACTGCCTCTGAGTCCTCTACAAAGTGTGTAACAGAATTTTTCACTCTGTTTTTTAATTGACTTTCTGTTTGCCATCAGCTTCTGTTCATAAGTACCCCCTGCTGAGTGCCATTATTTTAACTTTAAAAGGCAATTGCCTAAAAATCTATTTTTCACCTTCCAGCTTTCAACATCACTTTTTGGAAGCAGTTTCCTCTCTTACCTCTGAATAGGCTGGAGGATTCTTGGTGGGATGCTGTTCTGTCCTGCAGTCAGCTTGATCAAGCTGTGTCAGTCAGTGCACTCCATTCACCTACAGGGTGAAGCCCTGCTGGTTCTACTCCTCACAGTAGCTACCAGACATTATTCCAAAACAGCAGGACTGCTGCTGGCTATTTCATGAGCAGGTCAGGCTGCAGCCTGATAGGTCCTCAGAAACTGCATTCTGCAGTTCTACTTAAGGAGAATTCTCCTTCTCAGGCTCTTTCCAATTCACCTTTCCTCTCAGGCTCTCTCCTCCGTCACCTAGTGACAGGTGGGCAAATAGCAGGACCCCTCATACATCATCTAAACAGCGGCAGGATCTCTGGGGTGGTAGGTGTGGAATTCCATAGTACCAACAAAGCTGCTCTGCAGGTTCAAGGGACTACGTGAATAAACTTTATATTCTGCTGACATCTTGTGGGTTTTGTTGTTTAATGTTAATCTATTGCTTTTAAATTTTTTTATTGTGCCACGTGCATCTATTCTGTTTCAAATAATGTTTTATAAAGACTGAAGGTCTACGTTTCCAGAAGTAGAATTGGAGTGCGAACAGAACAGGTTTTGTTTCACTGTACATGCCTCATCCCTAACGTTCAAAATATGCCTTTCTGCAGTGGGGAGGAAGAACTCACTGTCTCCATTCTGTTCTTGTAAAATCTCTTGATCTCTCTGTAGTAGATACTGGCGGAGATGACCACATAGGTTGTGAGAAATCTTGGGTTGCTGTTTTCTTCCATAAAATCTCTATCTTTCATGCAGAAACTGGATAGGGGTCAAGAGTTCCTATTAAAGAGGCTGCCAGCTGATACTGCCTTTGAGTTAATGCTCAACTGAGACAAGCACAAGGAAGCAAACACCTTAACTTCAACCTGCAATGAAGTAGAAGACTGTACTTTGAGTTGGCAAGAGGGTTGATAGCTGGTATCTCAGGAAAAATCATGGAGGAAAAACATTTTTAAGATGGATTCTGGTCTTCTCTGGGAAGGAGTGCTGTCATTTCTTTCTCCAGATATGACATGAACATTTCTCCTTTGTTCACTTGCTGCGAGGCAGCAGTCACCAGTTTCAGGTTGCCAAGTGCTGAGTACAGCTTTCGCTAGGAAGTGGCAATGAATAGCTGATAGGTGGTTAAAGGAGCTTCTGAATTCTCTTGTCATCCATTCTTTGCATTCAGTGCAGCAACCTGACTTGAAACTTTGTCTCCTGTCCCCAGAGGATACTAAGATCTCAAACAGCAGGTAATGAAGGGCTTAGCAGTGTGCTGGTCTGTGAACTGGGGGAGAAACATGATCTCAGATTTGTGACAGCTTTGCAGTCCAGGTATCATTTTAGAAAGAGAGTTTGGAGAGGGGGAGAAGAATGTTAATTATTATGTGAGAATTTCTGAGGACTTAAAACTTACATTCACGCCCCAAATGAGGACAAAAATTCAATACTGGGATATTTTTACAAAGTAAAGGTCACTTCCTACTTTAAGTAGGCATCTTCTTTCAGAATTCTTGAAGTTCTTGATTTGACTTGTCTTTTTATCTTGTACATTTTATATATAGTGTGTATGTGTACCAAATATTTTACTAGGTATTACAGTACCTTCTGAAATTAAAAGTAATTTTAAAGTTTAAACCAACATGTTTGTCAGAGCACTCTATACTGATTTTTTTCATTGTTGAAAGTGAACAAAAAAATTCGGTGCCTGTTTTTCTTTCCCTTTTATTGTTATTTTCTGGTTAGGAAATGTTTTGTCAATTGTCCTGGACCAACCTCTACTTAAAACTGATCTCATTTGTCTCCTATGTAGTCTGCATCCTCATAACTCTGAGAATATGGAAAATACAGTAGACAAAAAATTTCCCACCTTTAATTCTAGAAATGAAAGTTAGTTTGTGTTTCTCTCTTCCAGGTGAGCCTTTGCACTCCCAGTGAGAATACACCCACAGAGAGTTTAGCAAGGCTGGTTAGCATGGTGTTCCAGTGGTTTCACTCTACAGCTTACATGATGGATGATGAAGTTGGTAGCCTGGTTGAAAAGCTCAAGCCCCAGTTTGTTACTAAGTGGTTGAAGACTGTTTGTGATGTCCGGTTTGATGTCATGGTTATGTGCCTCCTTCCTAAGCCAATGGAGTTTGCCAGGGTAAGAATGATTTATCTGAAGGCTCCCTTATTTGCCACAGAAATTGAGGTCTTAAGTGAAAACATCTTTTCTTTCCCAGATCTTACAAGACAAAGAAATCTCAGCGGTAGAGGGAGCAGTGGAATTTGGGAGTTTTTCCTCTTCATAACATTCTTAGTTTTGCTGTGTTAGAAAGTGGGCATTATTTACACTAATGTGAAGACAGTTTGAAAGAATATTATAGGTATTGAAAGACACTGCACATTTTTGATAGCTGCAAGTTTTCATTATGCTGCTGAAGTACCCAAACTTGTCTTTGCTAAAAGGTGTCATTTGCCTACTCCCAGATATAAACCTGTCCTTTAGTGATGTTTCTTTGCTCTTTGCATACTTCATCTCTGCAGCTGTGAATTAAGGTTTATGAAATCACACAGTTGTAACTGAAGGGAACTCTGGGAATACTGATGCCCTGTAACTTCAGAGACCCAATTTGAGTGACTCAGTTAAGAGACCAGTCTGACATGGTTTGCCTTGTTGCTGATGGAGAGAAAGAGACTTACTTGGAAAGCTGTCCAGGGTGTCTAAGTGCAACCATTGGTGCAACCCCTTCTAGAAAGAGTCATTCTTTCTGTTCGTTAGTTATGAAGCAGAAGTCACCACTTAATCATCCTTTTGTAAGACATTCTTTTTCTGAGCCTCTCACCTAAAATGTCCAGAGGACATGTTGGGCTTGTTCCCTAAAATTAAGTGGCTAGACTTGGAAGGGCCATAAAGAGTTCATGTGATGTATTACATCATCAGGCACGAACTGTGCATCTGTGGGTTTTTCATGACCTAATTTATGGGATTTGCTGTACATGTGCAGACCAGCACGGACGTGTGTTTTACTCTGAACCATAGCTGTAAGATACACCTAGCTGTGGGAGGACTGAAGGTCAGCTGAGGCACTTTGAGAGGTGGATGGATGCGTCGAATGTTAGAAACTTAACAAAAGAGACCATGGCTTTGAGGTTAAGGGGGAAAGGAAGGATTGAACCTCATGCTATAATCTCTTACAGATTTTTTTTCTTGGATCCAGCCCCTCTTCTGAGTTTTGTTACCCTCTACTGCAGTACTTAAGACTAGACCAAAGACTTGGCAGATTTGCAAGGCTTCACTAGAACATGAAGACAAATAGCCATGAAATTAGCTGTGATGAATGAAGGAAAAATACTTTGTTGGCCGAGATTACCAGTAATTGCTGCCAAAACAGCAGGCATCTCTAGAGCCATTAGTCAGGAACAGCGGATGTGAGCCGAGGTCAGTTAGAATAATTAATCTCTGTGTGCCAATTACATATGTACTTAGAAGCATACTTTTTTGCTTCCATCACTAAGAACCTTTCTTAAAAAAAAACCCTAAACAAACACCCATGAAAGAACACCTTGTACACACCAAGTTTTTCAAAAAAGACCCAGCACAGTAACAAGTTGCCCAGAGCAAAAAATTGATGGTGCAGGTTTGACCAAATAAATCTGTGCCTTCTGAGAATTGTAGATAATAATACACTGATTCGTGGCCTGGAAGTGAGCAAACTTCATTTAAGTCTTGACAATGCTTTTGTGTACTGTGTGTCAAATGAAAGAGGAAAAGACAATGCAGCTTCATGGCTGAATTCTAAATTCTGCCTTGAAGGTATAAATGGTCACCCCCTAAAATTTCCTGGCAGCAATGCACTAAGCAAATTTGTGATGCTGAGCAAGTTACAGGGACTAGAAATGTCGTTCATCAGTATAATCCTTGGAAATACCCACAGGTTGGTGGATACTGGGACAAATCATGTAGTGCTGTAACCCAATTAAAAGAAGGGCTGAATCGAATCCTTTGCTTGATTCCATACAATGTGATAAACCAGTCGGTGTGGGAGTGTATCATGCCGGAATGGCTGGAAGCTATAAGGACAGAAGTGCCTGATAACCAACTGAAAGAGTTCCGGGAAGTGCTGAGGTATGTAGGCATATGCTGGAATCATTCTGGTTTTGCATATGTTTGTTGAGGGTTTTAGCATGGTAAGATGGTGACAGCAAATAAAAATGGCTGTGTGTGCAATAGGCAGGAGTGAGTGAATGCTTCGGATTTGTTTTTATAACTTATATTTAGACTGAAGGATTTAAGCTTTGGGAAAGTTTTCTTTTATTGCTCCTGAGATCTTTGTATCAAGACCCAACTACTTGGATGCTTCTTCGGTGGGACCAAGGCACATTTTTAGTGGCTTCCTGTAGCATGTTGGACCATCTTTCTCCTCCTGTCCAGCTGATGAGAAATGGTGGGGAGCTGGGGATTAGTAGAGGTGGCATTGATGTATTTGTTTAGCTAATATCTTCCTGTATTGAGCAAAGGAAACACCTGAATAAGAATGGTGGTGGAATCGTAATTTTATGTCTGGTGTATGACTTTGTCAGTAAAACTTCACATTGCCTTTTAACAGATGACAGGGCTCTGAAACTGTAAGTTCATATTTGTAGGTATTGCTGGAAACTTTTTTTAGTGCAAATATGGAATAATGGACTAGTGAGATGAGTGATTTTCAGATTTTTGCACTGGATGTTGGAAAAGATATTTTTATCAAATGAAACTGGACGTATGTGATGTCAATTCTTAAGGTGCATCACCAAATCCAGACATGACCTTATGTAGTCAGGATAGGTGGTATGAGCAGCCTAGCTCAGCTCCTGGGGAGGGTGAGGCTGCAAGTAAGATTAGCTTTCTACTGGTTTTCTGTTCTATCTCACACAGTGTATGCCATGCTAACTCAGTGATACTACATTTTTGTTCTATTTTTCAGCAAAATGTTTGACACTGAGCTTTGTCCTCTCCCTTTCTCCTTGGAGGAGATGTTTGGCTTTATTAGCTGTCGATTCACAGGATATCCATCTTCTGTGCAAGAGCAGGCTTTGCTCTGGCTGCATGTAAGTGTCCTTGCTTGACAAGTCATGCTAAAGCAGCTAATAATTTTGAAAAAGAAGCTGCTTTTCCAAAGCTGATGCACCCCTTCTGCCCTTTGCTCCAGTATAAGGATGGTTGGTAGACAGACCCTGAGTGTAGCTAACCCCTCATGAGCAATAACCTAGTTGACAAGTTGAGGATCAGTCAAAGGTTGCACTCGGTAATCTTGCGGATCTTTTCCAACCTAAATGTTTTGTGGTTCTTTAATAAAATGGAAGCCTGGTAATTCCTTTTACCTTGTCAGTTGAGTCTTTAAGGCCATTCAGTTGGCTGACTTTCTTACATCCCTACTTTTTAGTCTCCACAGAAATTGGTCTGTAGATTCCAAACTTAATTCAAGACTCCAGAAACAGCTGTAGTTTTTCCTGCATGTGAAGAGCTGGATTAGACTAGCTCTGTACCCACCAAGCTTTCTGCTGTGCTGGCCCTTTTGTGCTATATTTGCCCACAAAACTGGCATTCACCCAATGTTCGTATCGAAAGCTACAGGAATAATCATGTCACCTGAGGGCAATGACTTCAAAAAGGGTATAAAATTTTCCACAGCACCTCAGAATAGTACCTGTACTTTTCATTATTGCTTTTTCTTCTGCTGAGGGTTGTTTTAATTAAGGTCTCTGCAAAGACCAGTTTACCTGACTGTAATTTCGATTTTCAGGTATACAGAGTTTTCAAGTAAAGCATGATTTTTTTAGATTTTTCTTGAATTAATAATACTTAATGACAAGTACAAATGAGCTTATATTTATCTGAGTGTCAGTGGCATAATAGATTGTGAATATTCTCTAAGTGATGTGCAGTTAACAATCCTGTCACTACATTGAGACCTGTAGAGTACCATTCTGACCAGATTCTTAGAATAAAAAAAAGGAATTCAGTTTTAAGTAATAACAAATAGTTATTAATTCAAGTATTGGTAATACTTCTGCTTTACAGAAATATTTTTGTGGAATAACCTCACATCCCTGTGTGTTTGTGCATAAAACTGATCTCAAGGTGCACCAAGTGGATGCCAACAAATATTTTGAAAGTACCTGTTTTATTTTGCCCTGGTTCTAACGGAAATCTAAGCTTGCACCTCACCTTATTGAATCCCAAAATTAAATTCACAGAACTTGCTGAACTGAGGATCATGTTATAAAAATGCATATAAAATAGCTGGTGTTTGTGATCCAACTTGAAACTCATGCTTTCTTATTTATTGTCTTTCCTCAGGTGTTGTCTGAACTAGACATTGTTGTTCCTCTTCAGTTACTAATCAGCATGTTTTCTGATGGAGTTAATTCTGTAAAAGAATTAGCAAATCAGAGAAAATCAAGAGTCAGTGAACTGGCGGGAAATCTTGCAGCTCGGAGGGTAACTGTTACTTATCCTGCTTATTTTTTTTTTGCTTATAAGTCTTCCTAATAGAGTCCATGTGAAGAATTAAAAATCATCCTTCAATATGGCAGCATTTGATTGGAAACACTATAAATTTTCAAAATGAGAGAAAATTGGCATGACTTCAGTTAATATCACTCAATCATATAAAAGTGTAAAGGTAATACAGGTAGGAACTTCGTATCTTTTCCAACCTTTTTTATTCTTTGCACCTTTTATTAATAACCATCAGCACCAAGTTGTTATGGACAAGTGGTCATCCAGAATGACCTTTTGTATTCTGGTATGAATTTGGTGGGCCTGGGTAAGTTTTGAAAGGATGAGATAGCAGAATTTATTTCTGGTTCCTTGCATTTTTTGTCCCACACACAAGAGATGCAGAATTTGATCTAAAGTTGTCTGTCAAAGGCTTATGGTCTGGAAGAAAACATGTACAAATCTGTAGGCACTACACATACTTGGTCTGATATGACTTAAGTTCCCAGTAGTTTGGATGAAGTGCTTCAAGGACTCCAGAACAAGGTTGCTTAGAAGCCCTGATTCTTTAGATTTAAGGAACTACAGCATCTAGGCAGTTGATGGTTCCTTACACATGGTCTTCTGATGCAGCCCTGCAGAGACCACTGCCACACCTAGCCCATGATCACTTCTAAACTAAGCAGAAAAAATGGACAAAATTGCTGTATGGTCTTTCAGACCATAGCTGGCCTGAAAACAGACCTGGTGTGTCGTCTAAGTGTGTATCTCCCTGCAATGCCTAGAGGTTCTCAGGGTGTTTTAGATGGCCTGTTGTGGTGTAGGCATAAATCAGTGCAGACATACACAGCTATTACCATTTTGTCCAGTTCATTTCCAGCTACCTGTATCCTTGGTGCAGCCTTAGTTAACAAAGTTCTCTTGAGATGGGCTCCTTTATTAGCCTCCTGCTATTAAAGTCGGTGTTCGTGGACTATGGAGCAGATCACTGTAACCTGATGGCTGCTTTACTGCCTGCACCAATTTTCAGTTTGGTTTATGATGTTGAAATTCTCTTTAGTAGGAATAACATAATGGATGTCAGCCACTTAGCTTGAGAGAATGTACATATCTGGGCAGAATATTGTTCCTGTACTTCTATCGTACCTTATCATTCAGTGGCATTAAGGGACGTGTATGTATTTTGCAAAAAAGCTACAGAAGGGAATGGCAAGGCTGTCAAAGTTCTTGCTATTTTTGGCATTTTCATGTAGAATGAGATTGCTTAAATGTCTAACAGTCATTTGTACATGTTGATTTTTTTTATGTTTTCAGGTAAGCGTTGCTTCTGACCCTGGGCGCAGAGTTCAGCACAACATGCTGAGTCCTTTCCCAAGCCCCTTCCAGAGCCCATTTCGGAGTCCAATACGTAGTCCCTTTCAAAGCCCTTTCAAGAATTTTGGACATCCTAGTGGAAAAACTATTGATTTTGAGTGTGAAGATGAAGAAATGAATCTTAATTGCTTCATTCTGATGTTTGATCTAATTCTGAAGCAGGTACTTGCAGAAGAAGAACATCCACATGGAAGGAATACTTCTGTAGTCACTTTTGGCTCTCCTGTATTGATTCTCTTTCTGCTAAGGGCCTGGCATTGATTCTTTTGATCCTGTATTGATTCTCCTTCTGCTAAGGGCCCAGCATGAAGTGTAAGGCATTTAGATCCCAGTACAGCTGTCATCTGTCTTTATCTCTGTAGAAATTCTAGGTTCATGTTCAATGAAGTTATATACCTCCACATTCAGGTTAGATACTAACCTCACACTAGTGAAAGGAACTTTTCCTTGGAGATTTGTTTATTTTTACGGACTAGAGGCAGAGACTTGTTGATAAGCTTAGGTTAGACACATAATTTTTGTGTAGCTAGGTTTGTACATTATGAATCCAAGGACAAGTGTTTTGGATAACAGTCTCCAGGTAAAATTAATGGATTCTGTGCTTGAAATCATCTGTTTACTCTAGCTGTTTGAGCTTGGGCGTCAAAACCATTGACAAGTTAAAATTCTGAGTTACAGTTTATCTCAAATTCTTTCCAGTACTGTAATGGAAAGTAGTAGAAATGTAGGAAGAGGCAGAATGTTAGTGCTCTGCCTTTTAAATGAATAATAAATCCTTACTCTTTTCACTTTCTTTCAGATGGAACTCCAGGATGATGGTGTCACTTTGGGCTTAGAGAACAGCATCTCAAAAGATATAATATCCATCATAAACAATGTGTTCCAGGCACCCTGGGGTGGTTCTCACACCTGTCAGAAAGATGAAAAAGCAGTTGAATGTGGTCTGTGCCAGTCCAGCATTCTGTGTTACCAGCTAGGTTTTGAGCTGCTGGAACAGCTTGCTCCGAAGGAAGAAATCAGGCTTGTGGTAAGCAGAGCAGGAAAGGGTCTGTATTATTGATATGCTAAAACTCCTTCACTATTCTCATTCCATTGTGCTCAAGGGAGAAAAGCTGCACTGACTTCTGTCATTAAGGATTTGGGAGGTTAAAGAAAAATGCCGCTGAACTCTAAAATTTCCTAAGTTCGAATTGATTCAAAGAACCTAGGGAGGATGGCAGTATTCATCCACTAAGAACTCTTCCCCCATGAACACTGAAGTGCTATTTCACTTTGCAAGTCCATCACTCCAATCATACTGTGTCTCAAATAAAATGTGAAATGTTAATACTTACCTTTTGTTAAAAGCAAAGAGTGCTTTGAGATAATTAAGGATTTTGAATGAATCAGATGTCAAGTGAGCAAGCCTTAGTTGGAGCTTGACCATTTGAAATGCTGAGCACTGTGGGAAAACTGAATGTACTCCAGGCTGAATATCCAACTTTATCAGATACAGATACCTATTCTCCAGTCACTAGCCATCATTAAAGTCCTCTGCAGTTCTGCAGAAGAATTGGAGCATTTCCTGTGGTGGTGGTGGTGGTGTGATGAATTTATTTTAAGCTGTATATCTATTATACGTAACTGTTCCATCTGATAGTTGAGAAAAAGGCATCATTCCATTTATTTTGATGCTCATTTGCTGTGGCATGTTAGTAGCAGATTTTTATTAGTTTTTTTCTTCAGTGGAGGGAATAGTGATGCCTTTTTATGTGTCAAATTTTCAGAATTTCAGTTGGTGTGTATGCTAGAAGTAGGTATTTTGCATGTGGTATTCAATAACTTGTGCTAGAAAAATCGTCTCATGCCCCTCCAGTACAGATTCTCATCTCAACCGAAAACTAGCGAGTAGTGCAGTCTTTTGGGTGCTGGGGCACTTCCAGAATTCACACTGCAATTTACAACATAAATGTCTCAATGGGAACCTTTAATGCTGAGCTCCTGGCCACAGGCAGAAGTAACTCCAGCCTGGAGTTTACATTTTTCAGTGTAAAAGTGGTTGAGATAGGT
This sequence comes from Machaerirhynchus nigripectus, assembly GCA_013397975.1. Lineage (NCBI taxonomy): Eukaryota > Metazoa > Chordata > Aves > Passeriformes > Dicruridae > Machaerirhynchus > Machaerirhynchus nigripectus. Next base: position 1,397,523 of record VZRQ01009365.1, on the reverse strand, counting down.
CCAGCCCCTAAGACGGTAACTCTGCAGTAGTGCAGGAAACACCCTGCTCCTGTCTGTTACTCCTATCAGGCAAGCATGACAAACTTGGTGAAGTATTGGCCCTTGACTGAATCCACCTCAGCTTCAATATGAATATACAGTTTCTGTTAAATGCATGTCTGAAACACACTCTTTTTGTCAGTATGCATTTGCTGATGCAAAATATTAGATATGTAGGTGATTTGAGTGCACAAACGTACATGGACCTAAACAAAGTCTGCGGTATTTGAGCTCAGTTTGTCACACCAAATGTACCTTAAACAGCAGCATATGGTCTCACGTATGTAGAGAGCATCAAGAAATGAATTTAACTTACTATGTTCTTAAAGGAGCCCACAGATAACCTCGAGGATAGTCTTCTGTATACTAGACCTGAGTTTATTATAGGAACTGAAGGAGAAGAGGAAGACAAATCCGCACCAAAGCATGGAGAAAACCCAGGAAATCACACAGAGACTGCAGAAAATGCTGGTAGGTAGAGGCTGAAAAGGTTATTTCAGTAAGGCTTTAAAAGAAATGCTTATACTCAAATACAACACAAGTTTTTGGAGCAGTCTTTCAAACAGTGCACAGTCACTTTTTTTATCATGCATTTAATTCTTTCAACACAATAAATAAATAGGCTGTAAATAAGTTGATAGCAAGTTTCACTGTCTCCCAAAAAAGTGTTAAAAGAAATCTTGGCTTTTTGAACATATAAAGTAGCAAAAATATTGCATGCCAAATTCCATGCTGTGCTAACTTTACTGACTACACAGTTAATGTGCCTAGGATTATTTTATCTCTCATCACCTGAACATCCTTTAGTTTCATTTTGAATCCACAGATAAAAGAATTTTAATATTGTCTGTAACTTACATTTTTAACAGCGATAAAGAATGACACAGAAAGGAAGTTTTGTTATCAGCAACTTCCAGTTACCTTGAAGCTCATATACACTATTTTGCAGGTAACATTGATTACTTGTTAGTTTAGTTTGTATTGTTGGTGAAGTGGTGTCATTGTGCTGAGAGAAGAACATCTGTTTACACAGGAAATGTCAAGGTTTGAAGAACCAGACATTCTTTTTAACATGCTGAATTGTCTGAAGATCCTGTGTCTTCATGGGGAATGTCTGTATATAGCAAGAAAAGACCATCCACAATTTCTTGCCTATATTCAAGATCACATGCTGATTGCAAGGTGGGTTTTTATCACACATTTTGTCTTCATACTTCATTGGTTCTCCAGGTATACGTTTGTTGTTAGTGTCAAACAATTTACAAGTTTACTATGGAAAATTAACAAGAGTGGTAGGGATGTGCGGAAAGATCAAGAAACCTGTATAAGAGTTCATTGTGCAGGCTAATTAAGATGTAAATGAAACCAAGGTACCCTGCATTTCCCATCATGGCTACTCCATTGAGAACCACCTCTTTTGCAATGAGTCAGAGTCTCTCATATTCAATAATACCGTTACCTGAGACTGACATATCTTCCTGGGCTCTACAAAAAAGAATAAAGGATGTTGTGGAGGCAGGCACACAGTTTATAGGGCCTTAGCATTAAAGCTGAGAGAACAATAGTGTTTCACCTTATTTTTATGAGGGAAAGGAATTTTGTTCACTTGGAATCAGAGTGAATTTGACGGAAATCTGTGCATTTTAAGATTCTCTTTGGAGCAAAAGACTTCTGCAGAAAACTAGCTGAAGAAACATCAGCATATGATCTTCTGAAATTGAGGGTGTATGTCAGCACTTAACAGCTGCTCTGTATCAATTTCGCTGAAGATCTCCCAATACTTAGGGTTTTAGCAGCCTGGAGAATCTGTCGTGAATCTAAATACCAGCAAACTGTGACTATCCAACTTCTTAGTTACTTGTGGATGCGCATGATTCGTGGTGCCAAGACAGTTCATGTGGCTTATGTGGTGTAGCTGGTCATGCTGAAACTCCTAATTCATAGCATAGATTGTGTTCCATGGCAGTTGTCTTGAATTAGGCAAACTCTTTCAAAATGCAAGGTGGGTCAAAGTGAGGAGTATGAGGAGTAAGTGAGGAGTGAACCTGGATTTTCAAGGAAAAAAGTGCTGTAGTTAAAAGATTTGCAATAGCTCTCTTTTCCTGTTTTCCTACTCTGTTTTTACTACAATCCACTCTGTAGTATTCACATAAATGCCCAGGATGGCTCATAAATATTTTCATTAAAAGTTCTTTACATTTAGAAGAAAGGATATCAAGGGAGTGTCTTTATAAGCAGGCTTGCTCTCTTTTGTCTTGCCAGCTTATGGGGAGTTGTGAAGTCTGAGTTCTCTCAGCTGTCTTCCCTGGCAGTCCCACTTCTTCTTCATGCACTTTCGCTTCCCCATGGAGCTGACATTTTCTGGACAATCATAAACAGCAATTTCAACAGTAAAGACTGGAAGATGAGATTTGAAGCAGGTGGGCTTGAGAAATGTACTCTATTTTCTCTTTGTTTCTTCTCTGAAGAGGTAGAGCTTTCTCTGCTCTAACTGAGGAGACCTATAATAGATTATGATCTTTTTGCTGCTTTGGAGAGTTTTGGAGATAGTTTGGTGCAAAACTATGGCACAACAGTGCAGTAAAATAGAGGAGAATATGAGACATTTTGGATAATAAAAATCAAAATTACAGCTCTTTCCAGCTATTTTTTGTTGTTACTTGCTCAGCTGTGCATATTTCTAGGAAATGTATATTAATCAGTACATAAACCATTGCCTAAATGAGTATGCCTCTTTTCTTGTCTGGGTGCGTGACTGCTGCAGTGGAGAAAGTGGCTGTGTTGTGCAGATTTTTGGATATTCACTCTGTGACAAAAAACCACCTACTGAAGTACTCTTTGGCTCATGCATTCTGCTGCTTCCTGACTGCTGTGGAAGATGTCAACCCAGCAGTGGCTACGAGAGCTGGGCTATTACTTGACACCATAAAGAGGCCAGCTCTACAGGTGGGTGCGTTACACGGGAAGAAACACATTCCGACGGGAAATGGGCTTTTCATGGGAGTTTAGATGAACAGCATCACAGTCACTACTAATACCTCTTTATGCAACCATTATTGGTCTTGGTGCTTGACATATGCACAAAGTAGCCAAGGGAAATGATACTGCCCTACCACCAACTTAGAATCATGGAACCGTTTACATTGGAAATAATAATTTTTAAGATCAAGTCCAACCGTAAATACTTTGATGACTGGAGAGGATTACTGTTGTGTTTGAACTGCTGTTGTAGAAAACTGTAAATTTGTTTTATTATTTGAAAATAATTTGATATTTTTCAATTAAAAAAAATACATTTCTAAGTCTTACGACACCCTGCTGAGCTCACAGTGAGAAAATATATTTGAGCAAAACCAAACATGGTCTTGGTCTTTACAAGATTTACTTAGGCTTGTAACTTCAAGCATGTGAGAGAGCCTGCCAGTCAGGTTCACATGATTAAGTCTAAACAGATATGAAAGCGAGAAAAGCAAGATAAAAAAAGTAAATCTCATAGAAAAATTCTGTTCTAGTTCTCTGGAGAATATAATGAATATATATTTTAAAAGAGTTCAGGGCTACTGCCTACAAAAAGCTGTTAATATTTGCTAGTTTATCCATTTGGTACCTTTTCAAAATAGTTTCCAGAGAAATTGAGTTCAGTTGACACTGTTACTGAGCTCAGGTTCAATGAGACCAGTATACTGTACTTTTATATTTAATGTGTGGGCTTTCTTCTCAAACTTGAGTCTTGACACTACAGACAAAATTCTAGTGCAAATAATGTACAGAAGAATTTTGAGGCAAAGTGCCTCTGATAGACTTCACAGTGTCATCTTTCTTCCTCTGTTTAGGCTTGGTGATTCATTCTTTTTGTAATTAAGGGCTTGATTCAGTTGCCTAAATGTAAGTTTTTTCTTGGACAGGGAGTGTGAGCAAAGTACTTTGATATTGTGTACCAAATATGCAGTAGGACAGAACTTTGCCAGTACCCTTGTATTACTCAAAATCTTAGAAAATTCTGCATTCAAAATATGATGCTTATTTATCTCTTTTCTTCCCATACTTACCCACTGATATCGGTAGCTGTAGTTCTAATTTAAAGGACTTGGTAGAAAAAAGGAGCTAAACCTTGATCCTGTACTAATTGACAGGAAAAATGATGAGCTTTGACCTCCCTTTGCCTTAAAAAAATCCTTAAAAGATTTCATATCTCAGTTATGTGTTGTTTTTTTTTGTTTCCCTTTATAGGGTCTCTGCCTCTGCCTTGATTTCCAGTTTGACACGGTTGTCAAGGATAGGCCCACAATTCTTAGTAAGCTTTTGCTACTTCATTTTCTAAAAGCAGATATCCCAGCTTTGAGCTGGGAGTTCTTTGTGAACCGCTTTGAGACCCTGTCTTTGGAGGCACAGCTTCATCTGGACTGCAACAAAGAGTTCCCTTTCCCAACAAGTAAGCAGAATTGAGATCAATCTGATCACTTTCTGTCAGCTTCTGGAATTCTAGCTGCCTGCAAGAGTCCGAGAGAGTTGCAGGTCTCAGATGTATAAATTCTCTGAAATTAACTAATCCTTCATGTCAAAATAAAATAAATTGAAATGAGCAATTTTTACTTCCCGAGGACGGATTAGGCACTATTCTGTTGCACCTTTGGGTGTCATGTTTTGCTCTCATTAGGATGTGATTGCCAGCCTTGGTTGAGTTGTGGTCTGGTTCTATGATCACCTGCAACCCACATTAACCCACTTGTTCTACTGTAGATATTCTAATGCTGTCATGTTTGCTATTCTCCAAGTCCCAGATCATGCCCAACCCTGTCCTGTGGTGGTCTGTACAAAGTCAGCCCTAGGAGCTGTTTGATCCTCAAAAAAGCCCCAGTGTATGGGGCACAGCACAAGAGATACATGGACTCCTAGAGGTAGTGCCCAGTTAACTATTACTGCAGTGACAAAAGTTTTTAAATGTTTGTCCTGTTCATACTTGGTTTCTTGATGAGAAACCAAATGTCCTTCCTTTCACTAGGGAGGGACTAAAAATTAATTCATTCATGATTTTTTAGAATGCTAAATAATTGAAAACTTCCTAACCCAAATGGTGGCCCATGAGTCAGATCTATTTCCATCTGACTTTCCCGAAGGAGATGGGAACAGCTGTTTGAACAATGTGTGTTCCCTCAGCAGCCTAATGTTTCCTTCTACTTTTGCGTGGAGCCCAGTGCCTAAAAAAGCCCAGGTGCTGCTACTGCTGCACAGGAGAGGGGTGGAACTGCAAAGGTATTTTCTTCCCCATACGTGAGTAGCTTGACCCAGTGCCGGGAACTGCTGCTGTGGCCTGAGGATGGAATGTTGGCACTAGTTTCTAACACCTCTGGCTGCAAATGTAGGGCAATATCTTTAAAGAGGAATATTTTTGAGTGATTTAAAATAAGCAGAAGATAATTTTCAGATTTCTTTTTAACCTTTCTCTTTGCCATTTCAAAGACACAGGTGATGCAAAGGATGGGCTCACTGACTTCAGTCACTCAGATGATTACACTCAAAGGGTTTCAATGCACTATAGATACCAGAATGGAAAAGTATTGGTGATCCCATTAAGACATGCAGTGATACTGCTGGTAACGCCACTATAACTCCATAATCAACACTCACAAGTTTTTTGAGTTCAAATTCAGGATGGTAGGTATAGGCAGAACAGGAAGTTAGTGAGGCAAAACTAGAGGCCGTGGTTGGGTATGAGTGCACTAAATGTGATCCATACTTGTCAGAGTTCTGCCCTTTTAAATAGGAGGCACCTCATATTCTTTTAGCCTGAAATTCAGATCTTGATTTCAAGAATCTGTTTTTGTCAAGTAACAGCATAATTTTTTAACATATTTATGCCTTTTGGGGTTTTATGTATCTCAGAATGGGAGCATGCAAATGAGTACCTTGCAGATGGACCCCTTGGGCCCATATGAAACTTTCTTGGCTTGAGTGGGACCTGGGGCCCAGGTGCATTTGGCACTTGGCAGCAGTAGGGCCTCCCCATGCTGTGGAATGAATCCTAACTTGGTCCCTTGCATTTGCAAAGCTATCACTGCTGTCCGGACAAATGTGGCCAACCTCAGTGATGCGGCAATGTGGAAGATCAAGAGGGCTCGTTTCGCACGCAACCGTCAGAAGAGCGTGCGCTCCCTGAGGGACAGCGTGAAGGGCCCCGCTGAGTCCAAGAGAGCGCTCTCCCTTCCAGAAACCTTAACCACCAAAATCCGTTGAGTATCTATTTATGTTTTTGTGACACACCTGTATCTTCTCCCCTAGGATCATAGCCTCTTGATGGGTGCACACCGGAATTGACAATATTTATCCAACTGGGATGGCAAATTTAGGTTTCTGACTGCTTTGGGGATTACTTAGATAATGACAAGTTAGTGAGCTTGACAAAGAACATAGACATTGTGTCTAGATGTGTCTGTTTAAAATGCCAGAATAAAATGCTCCAAGACTAGTTTGTCTTTTCTAGATCTTAATTTTTATTTGTGGCTAATATGTAGTAGTTTTGTCTTAAATAGATACAGTGTTGAGAGAAAAGTTCCTCTATTACTGATTTATTTATTAATTATAATTATTAATCAGTGCATGCAGCATATGCTAGACATCCTAAAAACGGCTGTTAATGTCTCAAATGAGTTTTTGAATATATTAAGAGTTCCTTTATTAAGCAGACAATATCCATGCAACACATCCTTCCTGCTGGCTTCTCCAGGAGGACCTAGGTGCTGGAAAACCATAGGATTGTGTGGAGTGCCATGCAGATACCTTTCCAAGCAGAAATAAAGCTTGGCTGTTCTCATTTAGAGAATTTTGCAAACACAGATTAGTCCCTGTATTCAAATTGGACCTCTCACATTGCTCTTACACATACAATAGGAACTGAAAAAACTTTTGAACCTGAGTGCTAAAGAACTATTAACTTAAAAGGTAATTTTCTTTCCAACACTGCAATATATTTTCTTTCCAACACAGCCTCCCCCCCAAATATTTTGGGATTCTTAGATAACCCTTCGTGACCAATTACTGATGCTGCACAGGGACTCCTGTGTGATGACTCTTGTGCCAGCAAAACTAAATGATGGAGAAAATTAGCGTTATTAGAACGTGGTGCACAAAATCTGTAGGGCGCACAAGTGACATGTTCCAAGCAGTTACACTCACTGCCTGACAACAGTGCATGAATAAATGAACATAAATGTGCTAACACTGAATATATGCCAAGTGTGAGATGTCAGTGCTGCCTTATTAAACAGAGTTGCTCTTGTTTTCTTTTAAAGCTGTGAGCTTGACCAGACATGAGCAGTCTGCACCAGCACTTGGAGGAACACCAGAGCAAACACCAGGTGGGTTTGACAAGGGAGGTGTGTTTTGATGGAACAGGAAAAGGAAAGCTCTAACTCTGACTATCTTGCTGAATCATGAGATGAACTTACATGAGATGGAAGTTGTCTAAATGGCAGAGTGAATCACATCCCAGCATGGTTCCAGAAAGTGTAAATTGAAGCTTTGCTCTCAGTCTGTACTGAAAGCTGCCTGCAGTTGTAAATAATACTTTGGAGTTGGGAGGAGGTTATTCAGAGTCAGTCAGCTATGCCAGCAGTGCCTCACCTTACTGTGTTTCATTGCCCGCAAGTAAATATTTGCTAGACTGGCCCCATGGGTCACCTGTTTTGAGCCTGATCTTTGTCCTTCAGGTTTTAAAGACTGCACACACAATACTTTTGCCTGTCAGTACTGTATATTACAAATCTCCTCTTCATGCTTGTAGGTATCTCAAGTCCCTTATTTTTATATCGACTGACATTTTGTGGAGATGTCACCCTTCTGTCAGGTGTCTGTGAAATAGGCAACACAGCAGGGTCCAAGTAATCTCTCAATAATTGTGGCTACTGACAGTTACTGCTCTGAGTGCTGTGTAGACTGATGATTTGGAAGTGAAAAGATGTCAGATTCAGATCTTTTCCTGTTCCCTCTTCAAGACTTGGAATACTTCCAGCAGATGCAAATTCACAATCAAAACATATCAACTTATTCGATGATCAGCTGGAAGGGAGATACCGTGTCACTGTGGGAGCTGACTAAGCGGTGAAATGAAATAGGGGAGTTTCTGAATTAGCAGGATACAGCCTGCTGTGCTAGCCCAGTGAGAGCTGGAAATCAACCAGTTCCTTACAGAACATACGTGTGGGTTGTCACAGGCTCACAGAGGGAACAAGTGACGTAATGATGCAATAAACAGGTGTGTCAGTGGATGATTGTTCTTCATTTAAGGGCACCAACCACCTGCTATATACTGGGCTTAAAGGAATTTTTTGCATAAGAAGTGTCAGTCTCACAGTAGGCATTGTTAGCCAATGTGGTTTTATTAGATGTATTTTGATATTTCTACACTTTACTTTCCAGGCTCAGGTGGTTCATCACCTAAGGTTAAAACAAAGTCTCCACTAAAAATGTGTATATAAAATGTTTCATGAAGCTAGTAACTACTGATCTCAAGAAAACAGATAATATGATTCAGAATATGACAGATGATTTGGGAAGTAAAAGACTAATTACTGCCCCTTTTCTCCTGCCCAACATTTATTATTTCTTCCTAAAAGCTTAAATATTCTTAAAAATTTTTTTTTTGAGTTTTCTTTCTGTTTTTAACACTGCATTGGCAGTACTGAGCATATCTGATTTGGCTAACGAACTGACTGACTCCTAAATGGAGGATGTACATCTGTTGTAGAAAAACATGTATTTTATACATAGCACTTGAGTGAACCAGTTTTCATGCTCATCTGTCCTTTCTAGATCTAAAGTGGGCATCCTTGCACAGTCCAAATTCAGGCTGAATTCAGTGTGCATTCTGTATGGATTAAACACCAGGATCATGTATTTATTGCTATAACCTCTGCAGTATCCTGGACAGTCACTGAGAGAGTTTCATTGATAGGGATCACAGCTGGGATGGTAAAGCATGATGTAATTCTGTTCTGATGTTTTATGTTAACATTGTGATATACCTTAGAGTAATTTGAAGGTAAAGGGGTCTGATATAAGGGGCACATGACTAAAGAGATGAATCTTTGTAGGTAAGGCTAGATTGAATTCTGACATGGAGGCTGTATATTAACTATCTGTCTGTGAGTTTGGTGATGTGAGAAGGTTTTGACAAGGGATGGGGAGGATATGTGTGTGTATCTAATATACCTTATATAGGCACGTAGAGATGCACACGAATTTCAAGGGATAAAAGTTATCTTAGCCATTGTAGAGACAGAGCTGTCTTGGTTTTGCATTCTTAGCTTGGATTTAAACAGCCTCACGTGATTACAGGATATCCTGTATCTTGTGTTGATGAAATGAATGTTTAGTTCAGGCTTGATATAACTTAAGACTCATTCCAGACAGCAGAAGTTTTCCAGACTCTGAAGACCTATGGACTAAAGTGGATAGTAGAGTTTTTGCAGTTTTAAACAAGTAGTTCCCCGTTGCTGGTTTTTTGCAGGTTCCTGCATCAAAAATAAAAATGGGTGACTGACATTCCATAGACTTGATTGTTAGTAGTGCTGTGACAAACAAATCAGGGTGAAGCTCTGTTCACTCTATCCTGCTGTATAGTTTTCTATGAGGGTAAAGTATGAGAAATGAGATCTTTAATGCATCAGAAAGTGCAGTAATATTTCTGGGAAAGTAAAATGTCAGGAAAAGTCCTGGGAAGTATCGGTTAGCTAGTGTTAGAATTATGAAACACTGTCAAAATGGAACATTTTATCACTGAGCTTCTAAATTATATTGTTCAGCAAGTGAAAATAAAATGGTTTAATCTTTTCAGGTTAATTTATCTTTGAATTCTACTTGGAGAACCAGGAATTATTTAGAGCCCAATGATGCTTTCACTCATTTCATCTTATCTCCTTCTTTGTTTTATTGAAAATCTCACAACATGTTATAGAGATGAAAATAAATAGGGCTGAATAGAACAGTTGAATATCATCCTTACAAAAATTGTGTCTTTATGATATAATTCCATGGAAAATTTTAACCTGGGTGTAATACTATATAAGAATATAAGATTATTTCTCAGTTTATGTCCATGAAGCTAAGATTAGTTTCTGTGTACATTTTTAATGTGCTTCTGAAAATGGTTTTTGCATTATTTCTGATCCTAATTATTTCCACATTCATTGTTTTCTTTTTGCATCAGCAAATCTTGGTCCAGCAAAAGCCTGGATGGAGAATTTTCATCTTGAAGGAGGGTTTTTAAGTAAAAAATCACAGTGAAAACTGACTGGAACAAAAAATATTGTATAACGTGCAGTTCATTATTTCTTCTTACCCAAATAAGACCAGTAAAGGAAAGTTATTCTTAATAGAAGTGGGTCTGAAAATTCCTGCCCCCCCGCATCGTCTTAAGTTTCACCTGTCAGAGAAATGACAGCCACCTTCCATGCTTGCGAAACAGCCAGACAAACCTTTTTCACCCACCGATAAAAATGCAACATACTTTAAAATTATTTTAAAAAAATTACAGACATTGCAGGTTTTCTTGTGAAGAACCTAAGACAGATGCAGTTGTACCAGCAAAGGAGTCCCTTGTCAGAATAGTGTATCACATTGAGAATATGGGTAAATTAGAATATTAAAATAATACTATTTATTTACAAGTTATTTGTGATTATACAAGTTATTTAAGAGAAATACAGACTCATGCTAATAGGGGAAGTCTTCATTCTTTAATCATTATTTGGTACTGTTTTTCATATTTCCTACCTTTGCTGTTTTGTACATTTTCCAGTGGCAAAGACTGACGTCCACTAGCATTTACTGAAGAAAGACTGGTAACCATACCGGATGAGAATCTGGTGGCAGTGGAAATTGGTGGATGTGGAAGAATAATAATGTTCAATTTGGCAGAAATGCTCTGGGATGGGAAATAAGGTGCTCCACTAAATACAGGAAAGCTGAAAAACAGAGTTGAGTGTACACAGTAGGTGTTTCTGTGCTGTGGGCCTGAGGCAACAGAGGAACAATGTCCTCAGAAATACATGCCTGTCTCCCGCAACTTCACTGTGTGTATTTGGGCAGAAATGGAGCAGTGAACTCTGGAAAAAAATTCTGGTGTATTCTGTACCCCGTTTTTGGATTTACAGAGTTCACACAGTTCTGCAGTTCTCTGATACCAATGTCTCTTTTGCCCATAGGACAACCTTCCCCAGAGAATGATAATACAATAAAAGACCTGCTGCCAGAGGATGCTGGGATTGACCACCAGACTGTCCACCAGCTCATTACAGTGCTCATGAAGTTCATGGCAAAGGATGAGAGCAGCGCAGAGTCGGACATCAGCAGTGCTAAAGCTTTCAACACAGTCAAGCGCCATCTGTACGTCCTGCTTGGCTACGATCAGCAGGAAGGATGCTTCATGATTGCACCCCAAAAAATGCGTGTTTCAACCTGCTTTAATGCCTTTATTGCTGGAATAGCACAAGTAAGTGAAGGCACTTGGTATTTTTTGCTGCTATTTATTATTGCCTGTTGTTGAAATGTTGGTAGTGCAGCCTTCTTTGTAGCAAAATAATGGTTGAATGAGGCACTCCTTCTTAAAACTTCACCTCTTCAGCTGGTCAAAGAATTTCTTTCTACTGGTAGTCTAAAGTTGCTGCATCACTGGCAAAGAGATGATGGTTTTGTGCGCATGGAAGCGTGCAAATACTATCACTGTATGAAAAACTAGAGACTGCTTCTAACCTGTGCCGCCTTGCCCTAGCCTTTGAATGCCTTACTTTCCTCATGAGTATTTCCTCCTTCCTTCTTCAGGAAGACCTGGGACCCCTGTGTTCTTGTTTTGTTTCCCTATGTGAATGGTCTGTGAGCTCTTCAACATTCCTCACTTTGCAGGAGGCTCATTTTTCTTCTTTACAGTGCACCAGGACTTTCTGTTCTTCCTTTCCTAGGAAGTGGTATTGCCATTTTGAACTTTTGCCTATATTGGTATGATAAATGACCAAGCACATCTTTGCCTTGTGCCTTCTTTCTCCATCTTGTAAAGAGGACCATAGTTTTCTACCTCACAAGGCTCTTCTAAGGCTGAATTAATTCCCACTGATAGAATAGTGGGTGGTACTGGGCTGAAAAATGTTTTGCACTTGCAGAGTATTCCTATTTGCAATGGAGCATCATCATCACTTCAATGCTTTTTCCTTATCACGGTCTCTCATAAAGGTTTACCTTAGGGGAAGAAGAGGGCTGAGATTTCAGATGTCTGCTGTAACCTTCAAACATTTCTCAAAGCTATCCTTGTCTCTTCTGTATCTGCAACTCTTACCAAGATTTGCTGGTTTGTACATTGGAATCAGTGTTTTTCAAAGTAAAAAGTCATGCTGACAGTTGGATGACAGCTGCGGAGATGTCAGGTATCCGTATTTCAGGAGGCAAAATAGATGGTGTTAATGAAAACTGGGTAGCTGCAAATGCATCGTGTTCCATTGTCCCAGAGCCCTATGGCTCTGTGTTAATCATCTTTCATTTGTACAGTTTTAAGCTAAAGAATGTAAAAGGAGATTCAGACCTGTTACTGTTGTATTGAGAGTCTGGAAGTGGCAGTTCAGATCACAGTGCAGCGTCTTCCACATTTTTCCATGTGTTTTCCAAGTTTGGAAGTCCAAATTTCAGTGATCATAATTGGCCTGATTTTCAGAAGTACTCTTTACTGCACTTGTAAATATCAGCCCCTGCCTTTCTCTTCCACCTTTAAAATGTCTTGTGAGAACCAAATTCACCATTTGTGTTTAAAAGCTTTGTAATTGAATCCTGGTTCCTCTGACATCAAAAGGAGTTTGAGAACTTCAGTAGGCCAGAGGTTTTCTCTGTGCAGCAGACACCAAAACTTTAATTTGTGATTTGGTAGAATTCTTTTCTTAGCTCTAGGGCTGCTTTGTGTTTGGAATCACCTTTGCTGCAAGAGAAATGCCATTTGCAATCCGAAGATGTGTTTACAGAGTAAAAGTTTAGTACTGAGCCCTGAGGAGATCTATTTCAGTTACCCTTCTTCCCCAAGCCATCAATACTTGCTTTCCTCCGTCAGCTCCACAAAGATTGGGATTGGGTTGGCTTGCTGGTTCTTTGATTTTGAATCCAATCTTGGTTCGAGTGGACAGTTCGATAAATAAAAAATCGAATGTCTGTTAGTATTTTTTTACCATAAGCTGAGTGGAGTCCCGAAAGCCCGGGTTTCTCTGCAGTGGCGGTGCTTGCCCGCGCGGTGGCGATGTTGCGCAGCGCGTTGGCCCGGCGCGGGCTCCGCTCCGCCTCTCCCGCGGCCTTTATTCCTTTATTCCTTTATTCCTTTATTCCTGTATTCTTTATTTTCCTGCGGCAGCTTGGAAGATGGCTCTGCTCAGCGCCAGGCATGTTTGCGTTACAGTATGTGCTCTGTTAGGCAACGCTCTGTCTGCTTTGTAGGGATGAGTTTTTCCTAATCGTGCTTATCACTCCCTGAGGGAACATGGCATTGCAGGGTAGGACCAAATTTGGTGACTATAAACCATATATTTGACTAGCTCACCCTACATGGATAAACGTGGGATTAATCTGTTTAGCTCTACACATGCAACGCAAGCAGTTGAGACAGCTGCACATCAAACTGGAGAATTTTACAGGGAAAGACTTCTAGTCAGCTTGTTCAGAAGAGAGCTTAAGACATGAGTTTAGTGTTTGTAAATTAGGCTCATCTGCTGTTCTAATAAAAACAAAACAAAACAAGTACAGACTGTCTGTTTAGATGTAGAGGGCTGCTGATGAAATCCACTAAGTCCATTGAAACTGCAGGGGCATGTTAGATCTTGGGGGTTGTGCTGCAGTTGGCTTGGCCTGCTGTGACACCTTCCCAGGTGTCAACCAGTGTCGGGCAGCATCAGACCCAAGGGCTTTGTGGAGCCTTGCTATGACCTAGTTTAACTGCTGATTTCAGCATGTGTGATTTTAAAAACAGCTCATGTTGGAAGACTGATAGGAAGATTATGAAAAACAGAACTGCAGTTTCAATCGAAAACATAGTTGTGCCAGGGTAGTGGGAATATATGGCCTCACGGCACTTTTGTATCACTCCTAGGATTCAAACCACTAGGGCTGGCCCCAAATAGCACAATTCTCTTCAAAGGTCATGATGGAGGAAAGGCATATGACTAACAGTAATCATAGCAACCTGTCTGCAGCAACACCGCTACTTGACATTGATGAGCACTTTATTTAGAGCAAGATATTTTTCATTTGCTTTATTCTTGGATCCTTTAGGATTTGTGTGCTTAAAATTCCTGCATAACAGACACTCTTACCTTTGGTGAAGTGGAGAGTGGGAATGTGGCATCAATACCTGATTCCAGACCTTGGGGCTTAAAAAACCCCAATGCCTAATGTTGCAAGCCTATTGAGAAAAAAATGAAAACTGCCAGTACAATGTTAAAATATTAATACAAAGCCCCCAAATAACCAAAATGTACAACCCTCAAAACTCACAACTGCATTCTGTCCGTTAAACGTGGGATATACGTGATACAGTTTTGTGTATTGAAGCATGATCAACTTGTGCTGTAATACAAGGCTATTTCAACATAATGTATTTTATGAACTTGCCAGTGTATCTTAAAATTTAAACTGTACTGGATGAAAGGCTTTCAGAACACATTTTCTTTTGTTTCATTCTGCCTATGTGGCTAAAATGAGAAGGTGGCAAGCTGGCAGAAAGCTTCTAAATGGTAGTGAGACTTCCTTAAAACCATCAATTTGTTTTCACTTAACTAATACCTCAACTGTATTAATTATTTTCTTTTTCAACATCAGTGGATTTGGTATGGTGAGGTAACTCCTGTGTTCTTTTCAGGTGATGGACTATAACATCAACCTGGGAAAACACCTTCTTCCCTTGGTGGTGCAGGTGCTGAAATATTGCACTTGTCCTCAGCTAAGGCATTACTTTCAGCAGCCTCCTCGCTGCTCCCTGTGGTCCCTCAAACCTCACATCCGGCAGATGTGGTTAAAGGCTTTGCTTGTTATTCTCTATAAGGTGAGTGGTCTTAACAAGACACTGTCCACAGAAAAACTGACACTTCAATTTGAAAATTATTACAGGAAACACCTAAATGTATGGCAAGTGAAAGGAACTGTAAAGGAGACTTTTCTTTGATATACTTACTGCATTTAATTTCAATGTCTGAAGTAGTTAGGATTTAGTCTGTTCAACAGACTTCCTCTGGGCTTCTGCAGTCTGTACTGTCTTTCAAGTGTTTGCCTGAGAAAGGAAAATGTGGATTTGAAAATAGGAAAATGATGTAGGATTTTCCAGTGAGGAGTATTTTGAATAACTTAGAATTAGTTTTAAAAAAAACAGTAGTGACTTTAAATGGGGGAATGTGTCAGTTTAGCAGTTTTTATTCTTTAGCTGAGTGATGCTTTTTAGGAATTGGTGTTAAAATGTGATGCGTTTATGCACTGAAATGCAGCTGTGAATACTTCTGATATGCTTAAAAAATTTCTAGCAGGTATATAGGACATACAAGGAAGTGAAGACACTAAATGTTACTAATATGGACTTTTAATATTTTATTAAAATAATTCTGTGTACAAAGCTGACAGCAGTCCCGCTTCTCTTGATGTATTTGGAACTGTATAATCAAGGGAAGGCAAAGGGCATCCAGCTGTCAGTATTATTGTAATTTTTCTGTTTTACTGCCTGAACATTTATCCAAGGAGAAAAGTTAGTTTTTAAGCTGAAGTTTTTCTCTTTTGCTGAACAGTACCCCTACAGAGACTGTGAAATCAGCAAGATTGTACTTCACCTAATCCACATCACAGTCAATACTCTCAACGCTCAGTATCACAGCTGCAAACCCCATGCAACTGCTGGCCCTTTGTATAGTGACAACAGTAACATAAGCCGATACAGTGAGAAGGAGAAAGGTACTTTTAACACTCTAATTTGTACGATAGTCATTGATTTAATTCATTAATCTTGCAGATGTTGCAAAAATGGGTAAATAGGGTCTGAACTTTAGAACGTAGTACTTGGAATTGAGTCGGAAGTCTGACTTATCTGACCAGAATGGCCATGTATGGTAAAAGATATTCTCAGCTGCTCCATAGGCTGAGCATAGCACAGTGGTCTCACATCTCTCAGGGGAGTGTATCTTAGACTTAATGGTTCAGTCACCATGTCTGGATAGTCCTTGGCCTTTTCTATGGCAGAGCTAGCTGATCATGCTAACACTCAAGGTGTGCAACCAGCCTGACACCACGTTCTGATTTTACTTTGTAATAACATGAAATAGTAGCAAATATATGATACTGAAAAGAGAAAACTATGAATTCAGTCTGTAGTTTGTTTTTCTCTTTAAAGGGGCTGAAGTTGAAAATGTTAATACAAACATCTGTGTGGATGTTTAAAGGCAAAAGAATGTAAGGTTCAACTCTTAGACCCTCTGTTAGCTCTGTATGTGCTTGCTAGGTGTAGCAGAGGTGCTGTGTCAAGCACCATGGTGTCACTGAGTGTAATTCCTTAGGTTCGTGAAGTTAGTTACATAATAATTGTTAATGATAAAGCTTAACAGGTTCTTTTGATATTCTGTAGCCTACTTCCAGCTATTTCGCCTTTTAGCTGCGTATTTGCTGTTTACATCTTCCTTCTCAAACAGTCTTTGTAGTACGCAGCAAACTCTTCTGAGGAAAAATCCAAGAAACTCTCTTGTTTTCATGTCAGTACCTTTTCCTCTTTTGCTGCTTGTTGCTCATCAAAACAAGAGCACAACATTTCGTTTACCTGAACACCCTATTACTTTGCTCTAGCAAATTAAAGCAACCTTAACGTGAATTTAAACTATATATTGCATATCCTCAGTCAGTTGGACATTTTGTTTTGCTAGTGGAGGGCTAAGAGGGTTAAAGTAACTGTGGCCTTACTATGAACTTGTCTTTGTTTTGAGACAGTGACTTAATTCATAATGACTTGATAATGCATTTATAAAGTGCATTAACTTTCTGGATTGTTTCTGAGATGTTTTAAAGACAAAGTGAGGTGCCCAAGTACCCAGCTTGTCCAGTACTGGTTCCCTGGGTGGCCTTGTGTCTCACTTCAGCATTGTTTCCTTATGTTTACAGTAAGGAGAATTACATTTACTTGCTTTCCAAAGCTGTTCTGAAGGGCTTTGGGCTACACAGAGGTAAAAGACCATAAATGGGCAAATTTTACTCTGTAAATACTGACTTAACCATAGGCTTGTTCTCCTCCTTTGTGGAAGGACTGCAGAAAAAGGAGGGTGTAGAAAAGTTTACTTTCACCTGCAAAAAGCAGCCAATGTAATTCCATAGAGACTTGGAAAGTTGAAGCTTTTCCCACTTTTTCGAAAGAGACTTGTTTAATCACTGGTCAGGTAGTGTGTGTGTGTTGCTGTCATCATCAGAGGTGGTGTTTAGATAGTGAACAGATGAGGATTTTGTTGTCAGGCAGCAAGAATTCCTATGCTAAAGATGGCTTTCCCTGCTATTGAACTTTTTTCCTAATTTTTCTGCTGAACTTCACTGTGGGGATAGTGAGTGTTGTGGGGATCATATGTACTGACTGCTGTAGAACTGATGCTAAATATTGTGACAAGAAGAATTTGTTGCTAAGGGGAAGAAGAAGTTGCACATAGGACATGACATTAAAAGTGATCTTCTAACTTATTAAAGCCAGTTCTTGTGGAAATTCTTACTATCAACTTCGATTGATTTTTCTGGATTCATCATTTCAATTAGGTATCTTGTCCCTGATGCCCTGGTGGCAGTTTCATATCTTCACATATACTAGCAACTTTCCAGCAATTTGAAAGCTAAAGATATTTATGTCTCATTTAAGTTTTCAGTTTTTGCCCATTCTAGATCTTTGACTTACTTGCCCCTTAACTCCCAGACACCAAATGCATTTCCTCTCCATATTTGCTTGCTAGAATAAACAAGGCAAACTTTGTTTTTCTTTTGAGTGCTCTGTTTTCTTTATTGTCCCAGTAGTGTTTCTTATTTCCTTGGAAATGAATTAATGGACATAGAATTACAGAATGATTCCACATGATAGATACGGATTTTTCTTTTTTTCTTTGTTTTTTTTTTAAGAGCCATTTCATATAGATGATACAGCTTTTTTTTGATGCATAAATAGACTTGGATCTTTCTTTCTCTTTGCCATTTTCAGCTGGCTGGTCTCAAATCAGAAATAAGGTTTTACTATTACTACTTAGATCAATAATTTCATAATTCACACTCTTAGGTCTTACTCTATTACTGTTACCATTATCAGCTTCCCAAGATAATCCATTTCTTCCTTTTTCGCTTTCTTATTTTGCTGGTTTATTATTTACTTTGAAGTTCTTGTACTAATTTCCATCTTCTTCAATTTACCATTTCTCACTGAGCACTACAGAAGTTGTTTACTCAAGTCAGTGTCCCAATCTAGTGTACTTCTTTCATCTAAAGAATCTGTATTATTATCAGTAGAGAAGATCAGCTTAGTATGGTAGAAGCTTTGTTATGTTTTCGTTGCACTGCAACCCATTTTTCATTTCTCTCTGACCTTAACTCAAGATGTAACAAGAATGACAAAGTTAAACCTGGGATACAAATTTTCTTGCAAAATTCATTTTTCAATTCAAGTTTAATTGACACTAGCTGAGGTTTTGTTATGTAGACAGCTTTTCATTCAAGAAGTGGCACTCTCTTAAGAGTAATAAAGTTTTTTTTTCTCCAGCAGAGGAAGACAGTGTTTTTGATGAATCTGATGTTCATGATACACCAACTGGACCTTGCAATAAAGAGTCTCAAACTTTCTTTGCAAGACTGAAAAGAATTGGTGGCAGCAAAATGGTGAAATATCAACCTGTTGAGATGAATGCTCAGAGAAGTATGAATTGTTTTGTTGGTATAAACTCATGTTGGAATACGATTTCTTACTCTTAGTTTCAAGCAACCACCTTTCTATGCAGAGTTTGTTGCACTGCCTAATTTTAATATAACTACTCTGTCTGGCTCTTAAGAACACTCATTTCACTGAATGAATTATCTTTCAGGAATTTCAAAGTAGGCACTCCAGAATAAAAATATCTAAAATTAGAAGTTGTTTTCTGAAACATTAAGCTCTTCTGAATTAAAAAACATTTCAGAGGATTTTTTTGAATTTTCTTCAACCATTGGGCTGAAGATTTGTTACTCAAATTATTTTTTTCTGGAAATTGATTTTGTTGATAAGGTGGGACTCTATGATAAGCAATTTTGTTGTTGCTGCTGCAATTATTATGGTTTTCCATTGGCAAAAGTGTGGTTTTCAAAAAGTAGGAGTATTTTGATTTCGAATTTAGGTGTCTGGAATGAATAGCCGAAAAAAAAGTTGAAGAGATTTCCACTACCACCCACCTGCCTTTTTTTTTCTTTCAGGTGTTTGCACAGGGAGGGGGAGTGATTCTGACTAGAGCAAACACTTAAACTTCTGTCACTGTTTTTTTCTTCGTGGTGATTCATATGTGGAGTATTTTGAAATATGGGAATATTAATGATTAGGAATATCTCCTTTTATGTGAAAATATGTAATTCATAATAATAACAAGGGTAATAATCTTTTAAAATGTTCTCAATGAGTGTGTTCACATAGCAAAATAGCAGTGCAGGGGCAGTGCCAGCAGGCACAGCTGTGCTCACTGCCCTCCTCCCTAGGACGAGGAGGCAGGACTGAGTGCTGTGATAGCTGCTGGACTCTGCTGGGTTCTAGGATCACCAGGGAAAAATTCTCTGAATATCAGTCTGATCTCAGGCTTGTGCTGCAATATCCTCACTGCCAGTACTACCCTTGCTGCTTGAATCAGAAGCATTCATTTTAAGCCTGTTCTGCTGCAGTAAATAATACATAGGTGTACTACATGCAGCCATCCCAAGTATCTGTGGAAATTACATGCCTGCACCACCTTCTTTCAATGCACAAGGTCAAACAGTCTATCTTCAAGGTACATCTGTGCAGGATGAATAGAGTTCGGACAGTATTTAGATAAACTCTACCATCCAAACAGCAGTTTTTTAATTATTTTTTGTTGTAAAAATCCATGTATTTTGGTTCTGAGGTTAAAACAAAATGTGGGCAATTTTTACTAATACTGGGTTTGTATTTAAAATGTCAGTCATGTTGAATTGTGATATAAAGATGAAGGTATCTTCCAAAAGTCTCCAACTGAGGTAGTATTAGCTTTTTCTGTTTTGATCAGGTGAAATAGAGCTGGCTGAATATAGAGAGACGGGGGCCTTACAAGACAGTATTCTACGCTGTGTGAGAGAAGAAAGCATTCAGAAAAAAAAACTGCGCTCTCTAAAACAAAAATCTCTTGATATAGGGAATGCAGACTCCCTGTTGTTCTCATTAGACGAACATCGCAGGAAGTCCTGCATTGACCGGTGTGACTTAGAAAAGCCTCCTGGCCCTGCTGCTTACACCACACACAGGCAGAGCGATTACGGGCGGTCTCGGCAGAATTCTTCTACTAAAGCTGAAAATATAGACGCACAAGAAAGCCTTCCTCATACAGAGAGTTTCCAGGAAACAAAAAGACCCGTCATACCAGAGGTTAGGCTAAACTGCATGGAAACCTATGAAGTGAAAGTGGACTCCCCAGTTAAAACTGCTGGTCCCAAGGAAGATTTAGATCTGATAGATTTGTCCTCCGATTCAACATCGGGTCCTGAAAAACATTCAGTGCTCTCTACTTCAGACAGTGACTCTTTAGTCTTCGAACCACTTCCTCCCCTTAGAATAGTGGAGAGTGATGAAGAAGAAGAAACAACAAACCCACTGAATGATGAGGTCTCTGGCAAAACTGCTGTTTCATCTCCTTCAACTCCTATCAATGTGTCTGCACTCAGCCTCAGCACAACTCCGCTGGTCCAGTTCAGCATTGAAGATTGCTCCAAAGACTTTAGTTCTAAGGATACAAGCGACAAGGCTTCAGCAGGAATAGAGGAGGTCATTTCCACTTCTCCCAAAGATCAGAAGGACTCTTCAGAGTTAGTTAAGTCAGAAGAATTTCAGGACATGTCCTCTGGAAGCTCACTAACACTGAAACAGAAAAGGGACCTGCTGCAGAAATCATCTGCCCTTCCAGAAATGTCCCTTGATGATAACTCTGAGCTCAGTGTGGAGGAAATTAAACCTAGTGGAACAATTCCAAGCCCAAATGTAAAGACAGTCCTTATTAAAGTCCCCGAAGATTCTGAAAAGCAAACAGAAAGTGATAAACTTGATACCAACATAGAATCTGACACCGAACAAAACACAGAGCAGAAACAAGAAGAGGAGACTGAGGAGTCAGAATTCAAGATTCAGATTGTTCCTCGCCAGAGGAAGCAGAGGAAGATTGCTGTGAGTGCTATTCAGAGAGAATACCTGGACATTTCCTTTAACATCCTTGACAAGCTGGGAGAGCAGAAGGAGGCAGGTGAGCTCACTCACCCGATCAAAAGGTTTATTTTTGCGTGACGGTTTTAGTAACAGACCGGTGTAAGGAGAAGTGTTTATTTATAGTGAGACATGGGTATTTATAGCATCTGGTGTGCTAGCTGAGTGCTTTCAGGTGTTTGTTTCTCACAAGGAATGTGCTAACCAGTCAGGTATGATGAATGTGTAAAGGGCCCATTTGAAAAGGAAGTGGAGTTCTGTGACAAAAATATTCATTCTGATATCCCAGTTAGGGAATGAAACTCCCTGTCCTGTTTATGCTGGGAGTCAGAAAAATGGTCATACTTTGGTGCCTTTTATCCTGCTAATCTAGTCCATGCTACACTGATTGTCTTTTGGTGTAGTGATTTTTGGCCCTTGTTTCTTATGCCAGCATAAGGCACTGGAAAGCAGAATGGATCACAAAGTGCAAGGCTGAGCAGGGGGTAGACTTCAGAAGTAAGGGCACTCAGAATTAACCACAGTTTGCATTTAGACATAGACATACATATATATTTTGGTTTTTATACACTAAAACCTGTTGGTAGCCTTCTTTGCACTGGGTATCCACAAAGTTTTCATGGCCTGTGTTTGTTAAAGATTTAAAATTTAAAGATGGGAATCCTCTGTGTACCCTAAGTTTTTCAGGTGATTTCAATGCTAAGTTTTGTTACTAAGCTTTTTCAGGTGGAGAGAAAGTGAGTTTTAGCTTTTCCTTAGATTCCAATTGGATCTATTGGTTTGAAAAACTGTATGCTGCTGCTTTTTTAATTTCTTGGCTGGTTTTTTTCCCTGAGAATTTTTCCCTAGGTACTAGAATTTTACCAGGTTTTTTAACATATTAATAAAAAAGGACAGAATCGTTCAGGCCTCAGTTCTTTGTTGCTGTTGAAGTGAGGGGAGTATTTATGCATTCCTGACCTCACTTTCTTTCTTAATTACTTCAGAGGGAGCCACAGTATAATTTCTTCTTGGGATATTCCACTTTTACAAGGTGAAATTGTTCCGTGTAATCATAGTTACACTGTTCCCTTTATGTTTCAGGCCTGTTGTCCCATTTATGGTTCTAATAAGCTGAAGAACTACTGGAGCTTTATAAAAATTAAAGAGAGCTGAGTGCTTTTGAACCTTTCATATAGAGAAGCATGGCCTTGAAAGAATTGTGCAATTAGACTCAGTGCTTTTTTGACCATTAATAAAGCCCAGTTTTCATGCAGTAATGAACACTGTCACCCTTGAAACTGCTTGGAAGGGCTGTCCCAGTTCTGAAACACCACGTGGAACCTTTTTAATGCAGAATTTTTAACTGTGAGTCTTCAGGATTAAATGCTAGGTCAACAGCCTCTTGAATGAAAACTGATGACATGTTGGAGTTAAGGCTTTTAAAAAATACTAAGTTGTCACTTAAACTAGCTTTACATCAGTGGTCTCTTTCTTATTTCCATGTTGGTGGTTCCAATAATCACTTGAGTGGGATCAATACCAAACTCTATGTGCATTTATGAGTTGTGAGCTCTAAAGGCCATAGGCAGAAATCTCCTTTAAAAAGTGATTTTAAGAAATGGATCCTTGTGCCCCTATAAAAATTCTTATGCTACACACACTGAATCCTTTTAAAACTACTGGGAATGCCAGATGGTGAATGGATGACTGAAATGATGTGAAAAGGACATCCAGGGAGAAGGAAGATGAAAAGCTTTGTTGATTTTAAATGCTCAGAGTTTAAGCACAATTTTCACGTGCAGATCCTGCTGCCAAAGGACTTTCAACACTGGAAATGCCAAGAGAGTCATCATCTGCACCAACCCTTGAAGCAGGTGTCCCAGAGACAAGTAGTCACTCTTCCATATCAAGTAAGTTTACCTCTGGTTTGAGGATTAAATCAAAGTTACTGTATTTGTGCATCACTTGCGTATCATACATGGTAAATTCCTTCCTCTGAGTTACCTTGATTCTTGGAAGTACAGCTGTTTTGGAGATCATTAGAACTGTTAAATATCTGATGGTCAGCAGCATTTTAACAGTTAGTAGCTAAAGGTTTTCTCTTGTGACATGGCAAGTTTGACAAATGCAGTTTTCTTGAATTAAAGTAGGTAGCAGCTAAAAGCAGTAATTCACTAAAGCTGAACGTTTGTTCAGCTGTGAGAAAGCATTGTCAACTGTCAGTGCACAGAAGATAAGAGTCCACAGGGCTGTTACTGTGGCCTTTGGTACATTTTTTGCTGTACCTTAGGAAAAAAGTCTCTTGCAATTTTTGTAAAAGCCTTGAATGCCACTTCCTCAGCTGCTCGCTGAAATGTGGTAACTCTTTATCTGGGACTCCCATAACCATTTCAATTGAAAGTGAACTATGTTGTTCATAGACATGACACATGGCTTAAGAGAGCACATAAAGATAAGATGTTAAGGTGGAGGTAACCTTAACAAAATTCAGAATGATGTGTCCATCTAGGTAACACATGTGAAGGATGGTGGGGCAGAACTCTGGCTAGTAAAAAAGGGAGGGGAAATGGCTTCTTTTGATACCAATGTACTGCTAGGTCAGCTCAACTGTCTTGCTGAACCTCAATTTCAGATTGCTGTAGGAATGTTAAATTTTAGTTTCTGAATTTCATCATCTGCTGATTTGATTAGAAGGGGTGTCTGGCTAAGTAAAGGAAGAATGCTATTTCTTCCTTCTAGACATTCTAGTTGAGTACCTCTCTGGTCTTCCCACAGGCATCTCAGGTCATGTGCATCTCACAGAGTACATTTGTTGGCCACCTAATGATACAGATGTCACTCACTAAAGCAGCTAAAGAGGTGCCAGTTAAGACCTATCTCTCTTGGGTTTAGTTGAGTGCTAGCGGTTCCTGTAAATTCCAACATAGGAAACTGGGAATAGTACCTATATGACATTGAGCCTACATTCCTATGTAAATGTTTCTTTCCTCTTTCTGGAAATTTGCCTCAGTTTCCTGCTGCAAAAAGGGATATGAATGCTTCCATTGTGTCTCTTGTACATTTAGACTGAATTGGTTTTAACCTTCTACTCTGTATCTTTACAGTGCTTTACATAGTAAGTCCTGCTCAGGAATGTGAGCACAAGGCACTCCTGTAACACAAATGGGTAACATGACTTGTACAGCCAGTGCCTGGCCACGCAAAGCATACATCATTGATTGCAACAGGAAGATTTTGCCTTTGGACTTCTCTTTTTGAGTAGAGAATTCCACAGGAACGGAGGGATTGACCAGACCAGTAAACAACAAATGAAAAGAGTTGCCAGCCACTGTATGAATTTTACTGATCTTTTAACATGCTTGTTAAGTTTCTTGTACAAAACCTGATGGAGGAAAACCTCCCCCCTGTAATGATGTAACCTGAGCCAGCATCCAAGCCCCAGGCAGCTGCTCGCTCACTCCCCCACCAGCAGGATAGGGGAGAGAATGGGAAGGGTGAAACCTGGAAAACTCCTGGATTGAGATAAAGACAGTTTAACAGGGAAAGCAAAAGCCATGCATGCAAACAGAGCACAACAAGAAATTAATTCACTGCCTCCCATGGGCAGGCAGGTGTTCAGCCATCTCCAGGTGAGCAGGGCCCCATCACAGGTAATGGTGACTTGGGAAGATGAAATCCATAACTCCAAGTGTGTTCCCCCTTACTCTTTCTTCTTCCACTTTATATACCGAGCATGATGCCACATGGTCTGGAATATCCCTTTGGTCAGTTTGGGTCACCTGTCCTGGCTGTGTCTCCTCACAGTCTCCCATGCACCCCCAGTCTCCTCACCATTGTGGCAGTAGGAAGGCAGAAAAGGCCTTGGCTCTGTGTAAGCCCTGCTCAGCAATAACAAAACATCTCTTTATTATTATCAGCACCGTGTTCAGCCAAATCCAAAACACAGCCCCGTACCAGCCACAGTGAAGAAAATTAACTCTACCCCAGCTGAAACCAAGCACACCTCCCTTTGCCACTGGTCAGTCACAGGCATGAAAAGTCACAGGCATGAAAAGTCACATGCTGGTCCACAGCAATCAGCCTGGATCCAACACTGTTCAAAGGCTGGCAGCTCTGATATTTTTTGGGTTTTAGATTTTTTTGTAGCTCTCTGATGGTTTGGATTTTGTTTTGGTTGTTTTTTCCCCTTGTCAATATTTGAAATCATTGCTGTCACTGAGAAGTCAGGTAAATAATCCTGGAAATCCAAACCTGCTCAACAATAGCCTGATTATGTGAAATATTCATGAAACTTTTTAAATTACAATTGCAAAAAGCTGCGAAGAAAATTCAAAGTGATCATTTTCTCTATTTTGACAGTCATCTGCACTCCAAGCAGTCTTGTCAGTTCTAACATTAATTGCTCTTCTTTTATCAGGAAATTCTAAGCTTGATAAAGTGATAAAGCATCTATTTAAAATCATTGCCCTGGAAACGATGGAAATTCTATTTTTCTCTTAATTTGCTGTGAAAGGCAGCTGCAATATAACTTTTAAAAGTGAAAAATAGGATGGTCTGTTGGTCTGGTTCAACTACAAGTTCAGTTATACCAGCACTGCTTTGCAGAAACATTGTACTTGGGCCAAAAATGGAGTTTAAATACATTTCAAGAGGATATAACTGAAATGGATGTAATGAGGAAAAACTTAAATACTTCATCTAATAAAATAAGTTCAGTGCAGATTTTCACTGAAGTATTCATTTTGTTTATTAATACTCAAGGCCTGTATTTGTTTTGTTTTGTTTTGTTTTGTTTTGTTTTGTTTTGTTTTGTTTTTGAGGGAGTACTCTGCTTACTCTGAATTTTAAACTCTCTAATAGAAAATGAATAGAGCAAGTTTAGGAGAAGGCACTCAACCCCTCAAAGCTTTCCAAAAGTCTCAGTTTATCCCCTATCTGTACTTCTTTATCACAGTTAATAATGTGAAATTCTGTGTTTAATTTCACAGCTTAGCTGTTACTGTTCGGGATTTTAGAATGGAACTACCTGATAGTTAGTGGTCTTTTTAATGATGTTGAATGTAGTTGCAGATGAAAATGATCATTCAGAGAAGATTTTACGTTGTTGCCCTTGCTCTAAGGGCTTGTTGAGGAAAACACTTAAATCTGTACTTTCGGTGACATTTTAAAAGCTTTCCTGGATACTTGTGTCAGCAGTTTCACAGGCCTTGTTCAAGCAGGGCCTTTAAACTCTGTCTTCATACAGCGAACAGTGATTTTAGTTTCAGTGGTGGAAGTGTATTGCTCAGGCTCAGTTGTCCAAGCGAATGTATTATGCTCTTTCAATTTGATCTTTTTTCATGAATGGAGAAGAAGGTAAGAAAGTCAGGAGTTGTGTATAATCTCTTTCTTCCTCAATTTGAGTAGAGAAAATATGTAGAATCATTTAGGTTGGAAATGAGCCTTAAGATCCTTGAGTTCAACCTAACACTGCTGAGTCCATCACTAAGTCATATTTCTAAGCACCACACTGATATGAACCAAAAGTCTTAAGTTTTGAGTCTCCCTTATGGTTTTACTTTGAGCATTATCCAGTGACACATACCTCATAAATCGATCTTTTTAAAGAAGTAAATAGTTGGACAAATAAAAATCGAATGCTTGTTGTTGATAGCTCTCTATTAGAAAATTGAGAGTGAAGTTACAGAAGGGTCTCATCTTCAAAGGCTGCTGACTTCACACTTCAGCAGAACATACAGGTGTTGTGCCTGAGGGGTGGGTATGTAGAAGGCAAGGTCAGGTTGTGCCACCCATGAAGGATGCTGGTGGTACATAGTGTCAGTGGATTTGTCACAGCAGCCCTCCATACTTTGCTGGGAGGAGACTGAGTTTCCTTCCTTGGTACATTGTACGTGAGTGAGACTCAAGTGTACATTTATTGCCTCTCAGCATGGGAGTTTTGGGGTAGTATCTTAACACTCACAAATCTTTTGATGAGCTTTCGTAATATTTGAAGGCAAAAAGGCACTGACAGTTGACACAGTGAATCCAAGTCTCTTCTGACTGATGGCACTGGGGCAGTACCCTGTGTAGTTGTATGAAAGGTCCGTATTGACTTGAGCAAGATCCTTGGAGCAAGCCATCATTTTCCTTCAGTATTTATATCACGCTGGCTTGTAAGATCAGGAAATGAGAGTAGCTTTAAATGTTGTCTGAGCTCCTGAAATCCTTGTGCATTTCTGACTTGCAGCTCAGTTCAGACAAATGAAAAGAGGCTCTTTGGGAGCTCTGACAATGAACCAGCTAATGAAGAGGCAGCTGGAACACCAGTCTAGTGCTCCCCACAATATCAGCACTTGGGATACTGGTGAGCTGCATTTACTGTTCTTTATTTTTATTTCCTAAACCAATTACTGTGTAACAAACCACTTTAAAAAAAGGGAGTATTTCTATTCTACCATTGCAGATAAGTGATCAATATCAAGTTTACAGTGAATTTTTATAGCAAGTACAAGATTATCACCTAGTAAAAGTTGGAATAGTTACATATTTGGGAGTTAGACCCTCTGGTACAGTGTTGTCCCTATAATTGTGCATATTACTTAGATTATTTCCTGGTCTCATTGAAAGAAATAGAAGTATCACTGCTGAATTCATTAGGTACAGGATTTCATCCCTGGTGCATGGAATCATTTATTTGTGTGTGTGTGTTTACTATGGTGTTGGTACACCACAGGGTTGTGCCTTATACCAGCTAGTTTTGTTTCTCTTTAAAGAAGTTTCTGCCAACTCATACTGAACACATGAAGTTTCTGTTCATGCACTGCTTTTTCTCCATTTAAGATGAATGCAAAGCAATGAAAACTGAATTAAGCATGCAATTCACTCATTACTCATTTTATTCGGTTTTTTTTTCCTTCTGTAAAACACTTCCAGTTATACCAAATTCATAGCAGATGTCCCTAAACAATAAATTCATTCTGGTTTATCGAAAATGGTAGGTATTTTAGTGCCCATTTTGATGTTAGTGACATTACAAAATTGTGCTTCTCAGAAATTCATCAGCAGGACCAGACGCATCTAGAGAGAGGAATGCTTAAAACCTTACAGGGGACTCAGCATGCTGAATGAATGTGTTACCACCAGCCTGGACAGCTGAGTTGAAATTTTTGCTTAATTTAGTTTTCAGCATCAAGTTCCATCAAACTAAATTGTGTAGCTGAAGAGTGGCTAAAGATACGGTGCATAGTTCAGGATTATCCTTTCTATTCCAGTCTGCTGAATAGCATGCTCAGCATGAGACCCTTAAATTATAAAGGTCAGAATTTGCCAGTGGTAATAATGGGGTAATACCTTTTGTCCTATCAGCAGGTAAGTTTATTTATTGAAGAGACTTAGCTGGATCCCCTAGTCTTTCAGGCAGGGCTCTAGATTTAACAGGTACTGCCTCTGTTCTGCAAGAAGTACTTAGCCTGTATTCAAAATGAACAGGTCAATACTCAAAACTGTTTAGGAACTCTGTCTAGTAATCCTGTTCCAAATCTAGTAGCTTTCTTCACAACATCTCTGACTTTTCCCTCTAATATTAGTTTCATCTAAAGGCCTTCAAGCATGGAGAGGCAAAATGAAATATTCTTTTCTGGAAAGCTTTGCATCTCTCAGTCTCTTGTTCAAACACTAGCATCAAAGTAAAATTTTTATTTGGACAGTGTTGTTTTTTTTCAGGGCAAATGATCTGTGTGACTGTTTGTCATTTCACTGTCACACCACAATTTTAAGACTCATTGTACTCATGTATACCAACTAGGAAGTAGTCTCATCCCACATAAGTGTGTGATGTGTTTGGTCCACACATCTTTTATTAATTTATTTTTTTGTTACCTGGGTAGGTGTCATGTGTCTCTTCCTTTCTCATTTCAAACCACTCTTTTCCCAAGCTTGCTGTCTGTAAAATAAAATAATTTTGAGCCTGGCTTCTATATCTGACTTCTAGTGTCTTGGTATTTCTAAACACTTGTTTCTTTCTCTTTTTCTGGCTCATATATTCCATATCTTGTTGAATCTTTATGGCTAGCACTTCCTTTCCTGTTTAATGACTCTTGTGTAAAATGCCTTCTTTATTATTAGATTATCTGTGTCCTTTTTCCTGTATGGACTTCTTTAATCTTTCCCCCCCCGCCTTCCTTTCTATGCTTAAAAAAATTAACTCTTTTGTTTGTTTTTGCTTTTCTATAGCAGTTGTATTTGTCTTTCTCTTGTTTTAACTGTTTGAGACTTGTGGTGCTGGTGACTGGTGACAGATGCTGGATTTGTGGGTCTGAAGTTCTTTCTTTATTCACAGAGCAGATACAGCATGGAAAGAGGCTGTGCAATGTCCCCGTTTGCCTAAACCCAGATTTGGAGGGACCACCACTGAGAATCAGAGGTCAGTTCAGTGTCTGTTTGACCTGGTCCTCTGCCAAGACTGCCAGGAAGATTTCATGGTTAATACAAAATGATGCTGAATTTTGTGTTCTATTCAGCTATTAAAGCCCTCAACTGTCCTGCAGAAAGTATGCAGTGAGTGGCTGAATCTCATTTCTGTATAAACTCTCCTCCCTCAAAGCTGAAATACATCCAGACTTTCTTACAGCCCTGCAATGGGGCAGTGACCTACTTTCTTTGCCTAAGTCATGTTTTTTTCCTACTGTTCACTGCACAAGAGAGGACATTTTTGAGTAGTTAAGTCCAACGTTGTAACTTGCATTATGACTGCTTTTAGCATTTGTGTTCTGCATGGGGACTTACATCTAGAGAATATGACAGTGAAACTTCCAAAGTCATGGCAGAGGGATCTTTATGCATCTGAGAGGGGAAGAAAAACCTGGCTACAAAATCTGTACCTATCCCCTGCATTCTGGATGTTGTTCTACATTACTGGAGTATCCTAGCCTTCCTGAAGTGTCTGCTCATATCCAGTAAAACCTTAGGGAGCAATTGCAAAGTCCTGAACTATGGATATAAAACTAACGCTTCCTTCATTAGTAAAATGGTTGTTTAAAACCTGCCTTATTCTCATGTCACTCCACTTATTTTGAGTTCAGAAATTGTGGGAGCTAAATTCTTAGCTTATTTTGCCTGAGAGCTGATGTTAAATTTGCTTTTCTTGCAGTTACCGGGATTATGTCATAATAAATTCCATCTAAACCTTACATAGAGAAGCTTCCTCTTGTTTCTGTACTTAAATATTATCAGAGCAGGCTAATGTTAACATTAAATCTGAATCTAGAGATTGAAGCAACCAGAGAGAAAATCGACAATGGATTTTTTAAACTGTAATTTGGGAATGCAGAAGTTGGAGAAGTCAAGAGTTTGGATCTTCCATAATACATAACTTTTCCTACTAAAATAAGCATCTATCAGAAATTGGGTGCACAAAAAGTGCCAAGGGCAAAGGGAGTCCCATATGTTGGCATGATCACAGTGGCTATGCTCTCAGCTGAACAACTCAGCTTTGAAGAATAAAGATACTTTTGAAGACTTTCAATGGAAAGCATTTCTAATGACCAGCCCTCCAATGTTCTCAATTCCTTATGAGTTATTTCTTCTCTCTGTCCTTTCCTGATTTATCTCCTGTGGCTCTGTTAGGGATAGTATGACTAGATTGATGATCTGGTGTTGAGACATTTGAACTTAATTCCTTCTTCGTTTCACCGAGAACTATGGGAAGTTAATTCCCAAAATGTATGGGGGAATATTGCAAATCTCCTGACGTCCAGTCTCATAGCAACTGTAGAATCATCCTCTCTCTCTAGTAGATACCATTGCATCCAATTTCCTGGAATTTTTGTTTTATATAATTTTTTTTCCCCAAGGATTTATCTGTTTTTAATTGATAGTTCTAGGTAGTTGGAATAATCTGGCAAAAGCAAGGAATGTGCTTATATGTCTTTTTATAGACACAATTTATTTCTTATTTTTAGGCACAGTAAAGCCATTATGGCTATTCTTTAGAATCTGCTCGTCAAGCATTTTGGATTTCTGTTTGATGATTCTTTCCTTTTTTAAACTTTTTCCCTAATTGCCTTAAGGTGCTACAAAATCTAGTTTGCTGTCAGCACCCAGTATAGTCAGTATGTTTGTACCTGCACCAGAAGAATTTGCTGATGACCAGCCCATTCTGATGACTGACAAGTAAGTGGGTTTTTTTCTCTCCTTTCAAAGAATTAGTTGAACTTCAAATATGTCAAGTAAAGTATAGAAACACTATTTGTGAATACAGAGTCTGTTCTATCATTTATCTCTATGCCAAGTTTTTTAATTTTTTTTTTCTTTTTACCCCAAGGTTAATATTTTCTAAACACTGCTAGCAAGATGTGTTTTCAGTTCAGTAGGGCCTGGATGATTGTGCACAGGTGAAATGATGGCTCAGGCTATTTCGTGTGCACAGAGGGCAGGGGAAGTACTTTCCATCTTTCTCTCTATTTTAAATCAAGGGTTCCTTGTGATCCATCAGAAACTGCTTTTGTCTTAGGGGGAAAAAAAAAGTTTTATTTAAAAATTCTTTTGGGTTTCTGTTGAAATCAGTAGCTGTTGATGTGTCATCATGTGTAATCTACATAGCATTTTTAATGCTGATACTCACTGATCCTCAAAGCTTTTGCAAACCTGTATTGTTTGGTTAAAATGCCTGTAAAGGGAGTGTTAAACAGAAGTGTACTGATTTAATAGAGAAGTAAAGCAGTCAGCAGGGAGCCATGCCTTGATTTGTTCAAAACTTGGGATGAGAAACGACGAGTTCCTGTGTGTGCTCAGTCCAGTAGACAGACATGCAAGGATGATCAGTGGAGAAAGACAGGGCCATTGTGCAGGCTGTGACTGCTAGTGGACCTTATTGTGTGACAAAGTGAAGCATCCCAGAAGTTAGTCTGGTCTGTGGCACTTCCCTTGGCCGTTTCACCAAAGCTCAAGCACTACCTATTAACATACAGACCAGCTGAGCTTGACTTCCATGACTTTGTTGGCATATTTTCTTTATGTTCAGTGAAAAAGGCAAGTAAATTGCCTGTTCATTTCCATTAAGTTAAAATCTCACAATTTGCTGGTCATTAGCAACTGGTTGATCAAATTAAGCAAGCCTTCCTACTGGGCTGAGATAAACCAGTTTCCCACATTGGTTTGCCTTTTTCATAGGTTGTGAAAGGCTGTCTCATCTCTCCCAAATCTGACATCCCCTTTATAATTAGACATTTTGGAGCCCTTTCAGACCTTCATCAGTTGTCTTTGAGCATTTCAGGAAGGATAAGTGACTCAGTAGCAAATCTGCCCTGGGAAAGGAGATTTTTCTGAAATCTAAGGTTCTGTGCCTGTGAGAGGTCTTTTCATTTATTTCTTAATAGCTGTAACTGCTGTGGGAACCAATCAGATCATTGTTTTCTAATTGTATAATTTGTTATTCATAATTCATGACTGACAGGAAGGGCAATGTGAAATTGTTCCATGTCTTTAAGATCATGTGTGAGTGTCATTGTTTGTGTCTATGGTGCTAAACAGAAGAGTGCCGGGCCTTAGCCCAAGCCGCACAAATTGGCTGTGTGCTCACACTGCTGAGGGCCAGCCTTCGCTGCTGCTGACTTCTCTTGGACAGTGCAAACTGAAGCAGCCCAATACAGTGAGGGAGCTGGAATACAATTAGCAATGAAGGACTCAAAACAAGGCCTGCCCTGTGGCCCTCTTTAGTTTGTCACTAAAGAAACAGCCAGTGTAGCTAGTGAGAAGTTTTATTAAGGTTGCAAAGCTATGGACTGTTACAAATTACAGAAAGATCACAATTACATTATCTTTCTAAATAAATGTGGAATAGAATGCACTAAGTAATAACACTTTAAAAATACATAATTATACACAGATCTATGTATAGTAATGCTTTGTTTTAAATTTGTTAACATCAGGTTTAAAAACTGTTCTTTGCAGGTGCCATGACTGTGGGGCTGTTCTTGAAGAATATGATGAAGAAACACTAGGCCTGGCCATAGTTGTGCTCTCAACCTTCATTCACCTCAGTCCAGACTTGGCTGCTCCTCTGCTGTTGGACATCATGCAGTCTGTAGGAAGGTAAATTCAGGACTTTCCTCTCTCCAGTGAGATTGAAAGCATTTTGTGCCTGGAATTGGGTTTACATAAACTTCAGTAGACAAAGGTGTATATTTTAGAACTCTTAAGTGAATAACATCTGGTTCTGTCTTGCGTCTTTGTTACTCATCATTTTATAAATTTCTTATGTAACTTCTTCCACTGTCAGTTCAATTTTTGGCAGCTCCTTTGATGTTCTCCCCTTTTACTCTCCGAAGGGAAATTCCAGCTCAGGAATCTCCTCAGCTTGTCCCACTGTAAGCAGTGATGTAAAGAATAAATTCAGATTTTCTACAGTACCTTTTTTTATTTACTATGCAGTTTATTATCTGAACAGCAATCGGTGTGCTTCTTCATCTTCTTATGTGAAGAAAAATTTACTGTTAGTTTTTATTCCTCCTGCTAGTTGCTCCTTGAACTGGTGTTTTCTGGCCTGCCTTCATGTGGTTTTTGCATCCTATTTATCAGAATTTATTCTCTTTTCTACTTTCATTTGAGACAGAACCTCAACTTCTTGAAAGAAGCCTTCTTTTTTCTAATAACCTCCCTCACTTTATTTTCTTCTTCTCTCTTGAAGTCTCTTTTTTTCTTAACAACTAGAGTACCTTGGCCCTGTGTTTCCAGTGTAATGCTCTTAAACACCTTCTGTGCTTCTTAAAAAAATTGAATTCTCTTGGCTCCCCCTTATTGCTGCTTTGAGAGCATTTTTCACTTTTATGTGGTTCCTGCTTTAGAAGTTGTGCACAAATGTGGTCAGCTTTTCTGAACTTTGCTCTTGGAGGAGTGTTGATTCCTAGGTATGATCATTCATTAGCATACCTGATGCTCTTCAGGCTTTTCAGCCATATTTTTTACGCTAGGTAAAAGTTTGCATTGCCTTTTGAGGGCTTCCAAACCAGCTGCTGCATGAAATGGTCTCTGAGAAAGTCTTGAACATTTGCTGTCCGTTATTTTTCTCTTGTTACTTTTACCCAGTGTTTTCGGAATAATTCAAGTGTACCATTACTACTGAATTACGTGTGGTTGCTGTCTTGGCCACTTCCACAACTTCCTGCCTCAGAGGAGGGATGGATGTGATGGGGTGTTCCAGAATAAATTTCTGAGCAGCACTAGACGTGCGGAAATGATGCACAGTTCTCCTCCTCCACATTCTTCTTGGTGACTGAAGTTCAAATGGTTTGACTGTGGCTTCTGCAGGGGCATGGCTCTCCACAGCCCTGCTTCTCCACTACCTCCCAATTCCATTTAAACACAGCAGCTCTTCAAGTCCTCCATTTCCATTAATTGCAAGGCTGCAGTTCCCTGCTGTCACTGCTAATTAACTCTGATGGAGGCAAAGTTTCTGATCTAGATGGAACATTCTGCCCATTCTGTGTGACTCTTGTAAATGCAGCAGTACTACAGCCACAGGGAGTAAATAATTTGGAAAATGAATTATCAAGGGATGAGGGATAAGTGGGCTGCCTTTTTTTGTGTTTTGAGGGGGAAACGCTGCATCTTTAGAATGAGATAGATGATTGCTTTAGACCAGCAGATGACAGTGCAACATGGGGTATTCCTGGTAAATGTCCTGTCTTGTTCCTGCTGGTTGCAATTTCTGATGAATTCTAGGTCCAATAAGAGGCTCCCCACAAAGAAATTACTTTGAAAATATGCAAAGTAAGTAGTATATATAAGCAGAAAGGCTTTCAGGTGCTGTCTTTCATCAAGCAGTGCCATATCACTACCTCCAAATACCCATCTAACAGCAGAAGTGAAAATGAATTAGACTTCTTGCATTTTTATTCTTACAAAAAGGGCTACTACTTTCGTGCATAGAAGAGGAAATAAGGAGTTAGAAAGTCCAAGGTCTTTCAGAATACCTAAACAACACACACAAAGATTTTCAAAAGTTATTTGGGTACCCACAGGCACAGATAGGCATCTGCTGGGATTTTCAGAAGGGAAGAAATTTCTGGGTTCAGGTTACTGACAATTAAAGATTGAAGTGTTTCTAATACTCTAACATGCATTTAAGTTTATGATCTGGTTCCTGAATCAAGATTTTTGACTTGGTGATTCTTATTTAACTGAGTTCCAGTGAGATTTAGCTTTCCAAGCATTAAAGCTGTGTTTGAATGTTATATTTAGACTTGAGTTATTGAGGAGCTGTGGAAAGCTTAACTCGTGTTCCTAACATGTACATACTTGAACTGATCCATTTCCTGTTCTGCTCTGTGGTCTGCAAAGTGGAGGTGATGATGAGGGTTCATGGAATTTGTGCAATAAAATATTTAGAGTAATAAGGATAAATATATACAAACTTCACATTTCAGGAAGTTTCAGATGTTCCCAAGTGTTTACTGTAGTTCATGTCTCGTGAAGTTTTTCCAAAGTTAGAAATCTACTGTTTTGTTTGTCCCAAAACCCATGCTTGCATTGTCACATTCAAAAGGAGAGACAAGCATTAGACTTCGATTTCTTTTAGAAAAAAGATTTTACATTGTTGTGTTTCCATACTTCAGTAGATTTTTGAAAATAGGTATCATGTCCATAGGGCATGTGATTGGTCTCATTGGGTTCTGCAGAAATCCTCGTGTGCCTTAATGTAAGGTGATGCTACAGTTATTCCAGAATAAAGGTCTGTATTGCTTGGCAGTAGCTTCAGACCTTTCTCACCCAGAACGAGCTTTGCACACCAGGAATAATATGGTCTATTTCAGTGTGGATTCCTCTTAACAGCAGTGGAGTTGGGAACTCCAATGTGTTTTTCTGATTTATGCTAGAACAGCTGAAGACAACTCAATCTTTAATCCCCTGCACCATCAAGTTTTGAGATTATTGCATTGTTGGAAGTATGCTGTGTCCCCAGTTTGTCATGAATAATTCATTCAAATCACCGTAATTTTGGCTCATGCTGTTGCATTTCACTGAGCTGCCTTGGGGTCCTTTCTGGATTTTATTGTGTTGATTAGAGAGGAAACTGTCTTCAGAACAGGGGGTGACCAAGGATGAGCAACAGCTAAGTCCAGGATAAAAGGATCATGAATCAAAGAAAAACATTGAAGACTAGATATAAAATAGCGTAGCTCTATGAGATTTTCACTTAGATTTATCAACTTATACCACCTGAAATACTGATTTGCAGCAGATTAAAGTAAAAATTTGGTGGTATTTTGTATACAAGAGATGCTTCTGTTGTCCATCTTTATAATGGCTTTACAGTGTATAGCTTTGTAGTGGCTTTTGGTATTAAAGGTGTTTTGCTTTGATATTGGAAGCCCTGACTCTATTCATTTACATGTCCTGCGTATTGAAGTGCATGATTTTACTTTAAGATTGTGTTCAGTATTTTCACCACTGAATGCCTATATTTGGCTTTAAAGTCTATATTTAGGTACTAAAATAAATGACCTAATTTTTGAAAGCACAATATTTCTCATCTGACTTTGGAAGAGCTAGTAGGTAATTAGTGTTTTTGAAATTAGGCTAGTTATTTAGGTGCCAAAATCTGGAACTAGAAGCCTCACTTTAGACTGCCAAGCAAAGAATTTTTGCTTAATCTGTGTTGCTGTGTTAATCAAAACAATTCAGTCAGTAGGCAGCTTCTGGCAAACTTTTTTCCCCTCTAAAAAAAATTAGTTATCCATGATATGCTGTAGAGCAAAAACATTACTTCATTATCTTTGTGCTACTAGGAGACGGCAAGATTTGTCTTTAGAGCAGTTGAGTGTTAGTGAGACCGCAAGACTGAATAGAGTTTATGTCATGCAAACATGATTTTTCTGAATTTAGGTTCTCTTCAGAAGATCTTTATGGTAACATTTTAAATGTTCTCTAAAATTCTTGTTTATTATTTATTTTAAAAGGTACTTCTTTGACTTACCTAAAAAATGAAACACACACACACACAAAAAGCCTATGAGCTTCAATTTCTTTTTTGTTTTTATTCCAGGTTGGCATCAAGTACCAGTTTTTCTAATCAAGCAGAAAGGTATGGTAGCAAAGGATACCTTGGCAAAAATGAAACAATTAATCTAAAGCATCATCTTCCCTGACCCTGAAATCAACTAAATTTAACTTTTAAAAAACGTTATTTAAAATTTCTGAGTAAAAGGAAAAACTACCTTTTCCGCTTGTTTCAAATATCCTGTGTTTTCTGGAGATGAACAAGAGCCCATATTCATATCTGTTAAACCTGGAAAAAATCAGATTCAGATGCTCTGTTGTCTTTGCAATTTCAGTGCAGCTTTTTCTAACTGGTTCTGTGTTCAGTATTTGTCTTGATAAACTATCTCCAGTCAAGTGAATCATCCTTGGCCATGGAGAATCCCTGGCAGTGTTGTCTCATTATGCAAATGAGATGCTGAATAGGATAAATTCATTTTGAGAAGCTGTAAAGCATGTTAAGATGTGCAGTTTATGAGTAAATAGATAATACTTAGACTTTTAAAATGAAACCATTCATTTATGAGTGATTAGGGAGTACTTCATCTCTTGAAGGAAACTGCAAGAGGCAAGTTATTATTGTCATGTTTTTGTTTACCTGTTGTTCATGTATTTTATGATAAAGCCAAGAACCTTGTTCTGTGTCACTGAAATACACAAGGTGAGAGCAGGATTATATTTCAAATTCAGATGACTCACAAATAAAACTACGTGAAGAATCAGTAAAAATACATTTATTGAGACAAATACTTTAAGTATGTGTATGTAACTTTTTTGTCTCTTCCTAGTTGTGCTGAAGTCGTAAAATCAACATGCTAAACTTTTTTTTCAGGATCAGAACAGTTCTGTTTTTGACTGTCTCACTCATAACTGAACACTTCCATAATTAAAAAGAATAGTATCATGTTTATTTTCTCCATGTAGTCAGCTTTGACAAGTGTTTCATCTGCAATGCAATTTTTTTCTTCTCTTCTTTTCCCTTCATTTCAGCATGATGATCCCTGGAAATGCTGCAGGTGTGGCCAAGCAGTTCCTCCGTTGTGTGTTCCATCAGCTGGCTCCCAATGGCATCTTCCCTCAGCTCTTCCAAAGCATTATTAAAGGTAATGTGCAATACCTGAGTGTATTTCTGACCCTTGGTTTCCTCTGTATGAACAGCTAGTGCAAAAATGTCATTCAATTTTCAGATGGAAGCTTTTTACGGACCTTAGCCACGTCTCTGATGGACTTCAGTGAGCTGAGTTCCATTGCTGCTCTGAGCCAGCTGTTAGAGGTATGTTGACAATTGGACATGTTAATGATGCTAATTTTATTAGCATTATCAGGATCATTTTTCCTCATTTGAGTTCAAACTTGCTTCATCAAAAACACTGTGAATTTTTGTTTTGTCCTCCTTGGAAATAATTAGGCTGTCCTCACCACAACTAGTGTGTCCTATTCCTTCCTATTTTTTTTTGTTTTCAGGAACATTTCTGCTCATACATCTCAGTTCTCCCTCTTCATTTTATCTGATTACAGTTTCTGTTAAGTATTCCAAAAATCTATTTCCTGCCTTTGACTGACTGCCTTCTATGCAGTTGACTTATTTCTACTGTACCATCTTTCCTCCTGCTAGAACTAGTCACTTGCATGTATCCTGCTCTTCCAAGAACATGGAAATTGCTTCATTCAAG
Organism: Machaerirhynchus nigripectus; assembly: GCA_013397975.1. Lineage (NCBI taxonomy): Eukaryota > Metazoa > Chordata > Aves > Passeriformes > Dicruridae > Machaerirhynchus > Machaerirhynchus nigripectus. The sequence continues at coordinate 1,358,358 of VZRQ01009365.1, read as the reverse complement.
ATGTTGAAATCACTTTAAAACTGCTCATGTCTTTTGAGGCCTCACTCTAGGACAAGCCACAAAAGCATACACGGTCTACTGAACATTAATGAACATATCTTCTTTAAAACTGTCTAAAGGAAAACATGAGCAATCTGCTGCTGAACATTTTGAGTTCTGCGTTTTCTACTGCCATGCCAGTCTAAGCAGATTATGAGTTAGGACCCTGTTTATAACACCTTGGCTCAAAATCTTTTGGTCAGTACTTCAGGAACCGCTAGACTAGCTATCACATACACAGTTCAAATTCCCAGCACAACAATATCATTAGCATCACAGAAAAAGTACGCAGTATTTGGTCTCAACAAATTAACCTCAGAACTTACAAATACTGTGTAAGGCACCATTTCTGCACGTGTATGATTGTTCACAGTTGTTTTGTTTCCCAGGGTTTAAACAACAAAAAGAATTTGCCAGCAGGGGGTGCGATGCTACGCTGTTTGGAAAACATTGCTACCTTTATGGAAGCCTTGCCGATGGATTCCCCCAGCAACCTCTGGACCACAATTAGTAATCAGTTTCAGACCTTCCTTACTAAACTCCCATGTGTTTTGCCTCTTAAGGTATGATGTATGGACATCTGAAACAAGCTATATTGCCATTGGTCAGGATGAACTGAAACAGTGGGAAAACTGGGGATAACCAGAGTGGGTTCTTGTGAATGTTTCCTAGTAATTCAGCTAATGTTTTCAGAGGACTGCATTTATTGTACCTCTGATCCATCCCGTTAATTATGTTTTCTGTGGGTAACAATAGCAACTCTGACCAGGGTACTTTTCACTTCTTTCTTGGCATTTTTCCTATATGCTTTCTATGCCCTGTCTTTGTCAGATTAAAATACTGCATTTGAGAGAGCCAGTATTTAGACAATCAAAATATATCTGGTTTTAACTGTTAAAACTAAGTAAAACTCTCAAGAAGAGCAGTATCAATTAATTTGCTAAAGTACACAGTATTCAGACAGGCAGAGAGAACTGAGACTACTGGGAATTGGGCCTCACCTGTTTGGCTGACCAGGTTGTAGTTCTGATTGCAATAGAATATTGTTACAGAAACTGAATCCAGAAGCTTTGGGCTCTGATTTCTGAGAGTTCAGAGGACATACAGCAGGATCTTACCTCCTGGTGTGTGTGCCATCATTTCCATATGTTATTTCAGCAAACACAGTAAAAACTTTTGAGTCTTTCCAGTAAACATGGAGTTCTGAAGCCATTATTCTATTTCCCATAGTGTGAATGAGCCCAGTGGTAATTTCTTCTATACAAAGCAGTGTTGTTCAGTATGGGCTGAGGGATCCAAAATCTAAATCTGTGACTGATAACATTGTCTTTTGAACTGGGTGTCACAACCTGGCTACATGAATGACACTATATTCCTTGGCTCTATTATGCAATAGTCAGATCTTGAAACCTCTTCAGATTTTGGTAAATTGTGACATTATCCTTCAGCACTTACTAAGTCAAACAGGCAATAACCATTCTTTCTGTGTTCTAGTCACCCCAGTCTGCTACATCTTATATAATTGAAATAAATAAAAGGAAATTAATTGGATCTTAGTAGTTCCAACTGCATATTCACCATACACAGAACCTTTAGGTGGAGTGTTTACTCTGATTTGCCTTTTATTCATGGGAGGTATTATTAGTGATACAAATAAAGCAATTTCTTGCTCCTGAACTTTCAATCTCCTGTTCTTTTCTTTAGGGTCGTGGGGGACACTTTGATATTCTAGATGTTTACAGCAGTGGTGAGGCAAGACAATGGATTGATCCTGAAAAGTCCATTCAGTGCTGTAACCTGTGTGATTTACTCGAAATAAAGATTACCTCACAAGGAACAATTTAAGGAACCTGAAACAGCTGCTGCCAGGGCATATTGCAATGTTACATGAAATATTGCTGCCAGGGCATATTGCAGTAGATTGTCTTGAGACGTGAGGGAAAATACCATAGTCCAGAATATGCACTGAAATATAAAATTAGGTAGATGGTGCACACCTACGCTGTGGTATGTTACCACTGAAGGGGTGTGATTGGGGTGTGATTGCGTTCAAGAATAAGCCAGTTTAGAGAAAGTAAGTAAAAATCAATCGTCAGGGATCATTTTTCAGACTTCACCTGTAACTTTTTCATAGCTGCTACCACTATTAGCAAGACATGTACACAGAAAGTACTAACTTCTTTTCTTTTTCTTTTCTGCCTTCAAATATGTTCAGTGTTCTTTAGACTCTAGTTTAAGAATCATGATTTGCTTGTTGAAGATACCTACGACTAGTGCCACCAGGGTAAGTTCCAAGAAGACAAAATTCTGTTGCCTCAGATTTAGCTAGCCTGTGCTATTGTATGAATATGTTCTTATCCCCTGGCTAGGAAAGTATTGTATGTAAGCATAAAATTGTGCAGTCCAATACTGTTTGGAGAATGATAAGAGCTTTGGAATCTAGGTTACAGTAAAGTGAGGGTAGAATTACATTCTTGTGTGGGTGTGAATGTATGTCTTCTTAAAGATTTGATGTTCTCTTTTTTTTTCCATCATCTATTTTTTTTCTTTAAAAAAAGAGTAATGAGCTTCCTTAGACGTTTTTCAGTACAATTCCACTGAAGTCGGTGAAGTTTTCCTGCATACACTATACAGAATCTCTTATAAACACTGTGTCACAAGTTAAACTATTTTCTAACTTTTTGTTTCTAATTTCTGACAGAAGCATGAAGGCGTATGATACAGCTGTTTGACCAAAACATTGTAAATCCCAGTCAGATAGCCTCTGAGCTAAAAATAATGCTGTTCCGTTCAGGTGTTTCAGAGTTGGAATGCTTCTTTGCTTTTTTGGGCAACGAGTTATTGATTTCTGTAACACATGTCATTGCAGAGTCTTCTGGAACCTTTCTCAAAATTACTAAGTTTTGTAATTCAGAATGCTGTGTTCACTCTGGCCTACCTGGTGGAACTGTGTGGTTTGTGCTACCGAGCCTTCACAAAGGTAACAATGACACTATCTTCTTTTAGGGACAAGTGAAAACAGGACAAAGTCGTGCTTCCCACAAGTAGTTCGGAAGTAAAGATGAAATCAGTGTCAAGTTTCAGGCATGTTAACAGTTTTAATGTAGTTTGGTTAATCAAGTAGTGATCATGATTCAGTGCCTTTTAATAATGCTGAGTTTTACATTCACAGTGAACACACAGATAATGGGAACCTGCTGCAAATGTTGCTCAGAAAAGTATTTTGATGTGATTTTGGGACTTGGACTTTTTTTTCTCAGGAAAAGAAGAGAAGTTACTTGGTATTCATGCATCACTTAAAATCTCTGTACAGTCATATCTTTCCTAGTGCACAAGTTTAGCCACGTAACTTGTGAGTAAAATCTTAAATATTCCTGTAAGTGCCTTTTGAGAGCACAGCTGTGAGGGGAGGCAGTAGACAACTAACTAAAATGGAAGACTCCAAGTTAGGTGCTTTCCATCTTAGATCCTGTTCATTCTGTACCAGGTGTTTTCCTTTGGCCTGTATGGCTGTAGCTGTGAAGAAAAGAGAACAGTATGTGTACACTTTTTAAAAGTTTGTAAGATTCCTGGCTAAAAGCTATGGTGTACAAATAACACTGGTTTTTACTTGGGTTCATTGTTGGAGCTATCTGAGAAGCTGAACAACAAAAAAGTGATTGAATCTAAGGTCATATATACTCCATTATGTAGATTGTCAAAGTACTGAGCAAAAATGTTGCCTTAGCCACTAAGTGCAGAGTTTTCCATGCTCAATACATTTGTCAGAACAGTAATTAACCCTCAGGAAACATTCCATCTTAAGTAGCTACATGATTTTCTGTTTTGATAATGTACAACTGGAACATGCATTGTTTGAGTCTTGTTAAGACTTAAAATATCACTGGACAAACAGCAAAGAAAAAATGATAAAAGAAATGACACTCTCACAGGAAAACTGCACCACAAGAAAAAATGAAACATTTTTTCCAAATGTAATGGTTTGAAGCATTAAATAGAAACTAACAGTATGTTTATGACAGCAAGCAAGTTCTAGCTTTTTGTCTTATTTGAAAGAGAAGAGTTTATGAGACAGAATAATCCTGAATACAGAAGAGATTGCCTAGCTTTTGGAAGTATTTTGAGTTAGATCTATATTTAAGAGTTTGGCCAAGGCAAAGTGAGAAAAACGTTAACTTGAAGTCCAATAGTGGTTTTTTTTTCATTGAAACAGAAAAGCCTCAGGTAAAACTGAAGCAAAGATACTCCTCTTGCATTTGTGGTCTTATCAGAGTGTTTCACGTATCTGCTAAAGGAAATTGTGAACTACAGGAAATTCTTCACTTTCCTCAGGCTCTGCAGTTTCACAAAAATGTAATTAAAACCACGGTATTAGAAAACCCATGTGTGTTTCTTGCATGCTTGCTGGTTGATTGTTCTATTAATATAGTGAATACTTAATTGCACACAGGAAGCTTGGATTACAGTGCTTGGTAAAATCTTCTTGATTTAGCTTAATGCAACCCGATGACCCAGAAATGGAAGCATTAGTGAATGTTCTGCATTGTATAGCCACAAAATAGTTAATTTAGTGGAACTCCACACTACATTATCTTTGTTATTTCTGAAAGCTTACCATAGTTTTGCCTTAGAAGTGTCAAATTAATGACTGCTGTAAGAAAAAACCACCGAATTGGTTATGATGTCTGTGTTTCTCTACAGTGGAAATCACTGTAGGTAAATAAGAGTGTTGTGATAGTGTATCACATAGAAGTGAATTCCAGAATGAATATAATTTGTGAGCACTGAAACTATTCAAATGTAATTGCTTGTTTTGCAATGTTAAGTGTGCTGACTGGAACAAAACACCCAACTTTCAGCTAAGCTGTGGAGGATTCTTGTCTTTTCAAAGAGCAAGCTACTCCAGCGTGCCCTTTGTAGAGGTCAGTGCTGTACAACCACTCCAGAACTTTTTTTACTCCAACATTTTCCTAATACCCTGTGGCAGGAATATCTGAGTTTCTCATCTTGGAGCCTGAAGACTCACCTCAATCTGATATTTCCTTGTCTGAGTTTCTGTTCCAGGTCAGCAATTGGTTTTTTTCAGTGCCTTTGGAACTCTGATTTGAGAGTAGCATCTCTTCTGTGGATAGTAATCTCATCTTTAGTTTTCCTTTCAAGTGTCTTAAGGTCCTAAATGGACACTTTTTGGCTTTCTTAATCTCTTATAGCTGCAGAAGCTTGAACCTAAACTTAGCCTTTTACTAGTATTCTGTTGTCCCTTACCAAGTAAATGCAGAATGCCACGTGGTTTTGCTATTGAATTTTTAAAAGAATATTAAGTGGCAGATCTTCAGTATTTTTAATTACTGTAGTAGCAGTGGTGATAAAATAAAGATTTTTGCTTTATACTGGCTTACTTAGAGGATAGCATAATACTCCACTAAAGGTCCAAATCTACTCTTGTTACTAAGTTTGGATCCTGAGGTACTACCAGAACTTCAGTAGTTTCATGTTCTACATCTTGACATGTGGTAAGTCACAATTTGAAGGTTGCAAAGCAGTTTTCTATAGGGATGCACAGACATTTGGGAGAGTTACTTTGGCTGAACAGAGGCCGAAGTATTTAGTGTATTCTTGACACTTCTTGTACCAGATTTATACTCCTGGGTGTTATTCTTATGGAACAATGGCCCTGTGGCAGAATATAAAGTTCTAGAAGTATGTATAAACTAGGTTTGTACATATTTATCACCAGCAGGATGATAGGAATAAGTATACTTGGATAGGAAGGATACTCTGGGCCAATTACAGTGCTTGCATCACTCCTCATTTACAGTGCAGGAAGCAAGAGGTCAGATGTCAGAAAACCATTTTGCCTGATTTTGCTCAATCTCTCTGCATTGCGTGTGCTTAACAAACATTAAGACTTTAGACTGTGAGATGGAAGACTTCTTTGAGAAAGAGGTAGTTAACTGTTGTATTGTCCCTGAAGCTGAGAAAAGCTGGGTTTCATGAAGCCTGTGCCTCCTTTCCAGTGTTCTGGCAAAGCTATTTATTGAGGCCCAGTTATATCCTGTATAGCACAGATGTTGGTATGTAAAATAGCTGAATGCTTCTGAAAGAATTATGTCTGCCTTCTTTTTCAGTGTGTGTAGGCTGCTGTACTGGTTTACTGATAGGAATTTCTGTCCACTCTTGTGGGGGACGTAATTGTCAACTGACTTGAGTGTGGCACTGCGTAGTGTCTGCCTCTCGAGTCTGGGAAGGCAGACGGTGGGAAAGGGCACTCTTCCTGGGGAATTCTAGCAAGTAATCAGGATCTGTTTACACTGTGAGTATTGTGCTCTGTTCTGGTTCTCCATTCCCACTCAGAATATCGTAGCATCAGAGAAAGTTCAGGTAATGATAGCAAAAATGGTCAAATGGTTAGGTGAGTTCCTCATTCAGAGCAACTAAGTTGTTGGAGTCCAAGGCATGCCTCTGGCAGCCCTGGCAGGTCAGGGAGTCCCGGAGCCCCAGCGAGGGGGTCCCAGACCCTGGCTGGAAGCCAAGAATGAAGGTGGTTTTGATCTTAGTCCATGGGAGAAATGACCAACACTGCGAGAAACATTGCAAAACACGAGAGTTTAAAATAAGTAGTGGTTTAGTATGTTACAAGGTAAAAAGGTAGATATTAGGATTTTTAGAATAAAGATAGAAGACTTAAGATGGAGGATTTTGGGCGTTGCCCTGCCCTTCTTCTCCTTCTCCTCCATCTTCTCTGGTGGTGGTGGCACTAAATGATTGGTAGAATGAAAAAGAGGTAGAAATTACGTGTCTAGAATAGGCGCAAATTAATTGGTATAAAATGGTAAATAATAAATACATTGTGAAGAATGGTTGGATCATGAAAAGGGTACAAAAGGGATGGAACAGCCCAGGACTGGGCAGTTCCCGCTCGGACACGGCTGGCATCAGACTTGCGGCCGGAGCTGAGAGCCAGCTGGAGATAAGAAGAAATAAACAACCTGAAACAACATCTGCAGGCGTTTCTCATCTGCTCGGGCTCGAAGGTAAAGCTTCACAGAGGAGGGAGATAAAAAACCTGGATTTGTGCAGAGTCCAAAACTCCCACACTAAGTCAGAGCTCTTCAATCTGAAAGTGCAACAACTGGTGGGAATGTGAGAGAGGTCTGCAAGGTCACAAGTGATCCAGACAGGAATGGCTAATTTCATTCCTTTCCAGTGCAAAGAACGTACTAAGTTTATAGGACCTAGTCAATGCAAGTAAAGGAAAGTGATTCTTCAACAGTTGGTGACTCCTTGCCAAGTACCATTTGTGCTAAAGGTTGGTATGAGTCCCAGAGGTCAATGGACAGTTAGATGGAAGAGAAATATATTGAGAGTTATGAATTATACAGAAACTGTGCTGAGCTCAGAAGTTCCCTGAACTGAAAATAGTTGGTAAAATTATACATGCTTGCCTTGTTCTTATTCTTCCTTTTGCTTCTGCTTATGGCCTTGTTGGAGATAAGTTACTGAAGACATTTGTTCTCATCTGACCTCTCCTGGATTTTATTATTTTGTGTAATTTTTATCAGAGCACTGCTCATGCATGTGGAACGTGTGACTTTTGAATATTTGTCCCCTCAAGTAATGATTTCATAGAACAGCTGATTTTGGAGTGTTAGCTTCCTGCAAGTTTAGCTGACTAGACTGCAGCAATGTAGTCCAGCAAGGACAAGGACTGCAGTTTGGGACCCATTCCATCATCTAAATGTGTTATCTGTCTGCACACTCCATGTAATTGAAGGGGAAGGTAGGAGCTTGAAGTACGGTCTCTTGATCCACAGACTGGCATCTAACATCCATGAAAGACATACCATTCTGTTGTATTGGCACCTTCTCCCAAATCAAGGCCTGATATTTAAAATCTGTTTTCTTTCAAAGATATGTGGGTGGTGTGGGAGACATGCACTGTTGCTGCAAAGTTTGTTTGACAGTGTGCCACACAGGTGGTGTGGTGACATCAGTTCTCTTAAGAGGAACACTGGTGACTGCTTGGTTTACTGCAACCAAAGTTCACTCTTACTTCCAGCTCTTCATCTTCTCCTGTGTGCAGCTGGAGGTGGCCTTCAAGTTCTCTCTCACTAACCTCATAAAACTTCTCTGAGGAAGAGACAAATGATTGCATTTTGCAGATTTTGTGGAGAAACTGAGGCCCTGACTGAATAAAAAATTTCATACGTTTAACTTAAGTGACCAGGCAAATGCATGAGATTTACAAGATGGAGGATACTAGGTTTTAGATCTTAAGCACACTTTCGATATGCTCTTATTATTAGACAATATATTTCATCTCTAATGGTTGTCTGAAATAAAGTATGGTGCTCCCGCTGATCAAAATTCTTGAGTTGCTGTGGTCAGTAGCAGGTTATATGTTCTATGTTTTTATCTTATCTTCTAAAGTCAAAGAATGACAATGTAAGATGTATAACAAGCCCATCTTATCTCTTGTACCTCCTTGCTGACTCAGCCCTACAACTCTATTCTTAGACTTTGGTGTTCTAATCTCTACTGGCTGATTTCCCCCTATGTTTTAAAGTGTTTCTGTTGTAGCAGCTGTAGCCAAGACTGTTTTTATTGTGGAAGTGGAAAAGTACTGCCAGTCTAATGAGTGGAAATAGATGGTCCAAGCAGCTGTAGTGCAGGCACTCATTTTTTAAAGGGGAATAACAACAGAAAATGAGTATGGTGAAATGTAGACTGTTTTTGGCAGGTTCAGTGAAAGAATAATGCTAAATGCCATACCAGTTTTGTTTTCCTATGTAATTTCTTACTGCTTTCCCCTTTTCTCTTTGTATGGGACTACTTAATGAAAGCTATGTTTGCATGCCTGGGCTTTATAACTATTTTATAAAATTTATCTGTATTTCATGTGTGAAATATTAAATCTTGGATATGATTTCTGATACAACATCAAAGGAAAATCACCTTCATTGATATCTGTTCAATTAAGTCTGTAGAATTATATAAATGATGAGTGATGTTGGCTTTTTTTTTAAGACAGGAGAAACAAGTACACTTTTGTAACTTTCTTATTCTCAAACTTAGATAAAATGTATCTTTATGGTTTACTAGTGGCTGTCAGTGCATTTCAGGACACTCATAATTCTGTATTTTTTGTTGTAGGAAAGGGACAAATTCTACTTGACACGCTGTGTTATATTGGAGTTACTGCAAGCACTCAAGTTGAAGTCACCCTTACCAGACATGAATCTGCTGCTGTTGGTGCAGGTACAGGAGATTCTGATGTAATTCTCATACTGATCCTGCCTTGGCCCAACTTCGGGAGTGGGGCAGAGGCAGAAGAACTAAGTCCAACATGGTTACAGAAAGTACCAGCAATGTCAGGGGAAGCAAGAACTTTTTGAATCCAAATCCAATTGCTTTTGTATACATTGGTGCATAGATTTAGGCTCCTGCATTAAAGTTTAAGAAACTAAATTTGGAATCCAAATTTCACAGAATGATAATGAACTGTGCATCACTGCTGATGTTTTGAAGATCACAGAATATATCTTGAGTTGGAAGGGACCCATAAGGGTTGAGTCCATTGAGTTTTGTATCATGTCTGGATGGGGAAGCTGCCCCAGGTGCTGCCTTGTCTTCATAACTTAGCCTCAAACCCTGTCACCAGTTTGTGTGGGAAGGGGTGCTAGCTGATCATGGGCCACAACTCCGTTTCTGCCAGTAAGCTTGGCTGCAGTTCCTGAAGGCCATTATCTTTTAACCTGTAGTTTTCCAGTAAAGAATACATTGACAGTATTTCTGCTGCTTCCATTCTGTGGAGTCAAGCTAGCTTTTTCATTGGAAAATATGAGGAAATAAGATACAGACTTGTGAAAACTTCTGCCTCCAAGAAGGCAAGTGTGGCACAGTATGGCACCACAAGCCTGTCCCATGAAAACAATTTATTGAAGTCTGTCAAATGTAATCACAAGTAGTACGCTCTCATTGTTTACAATGAGCTGACAATGATATGTTAGGAACTTAAATTTGCAAACTTAAAATTATAGGGGACCAGCATAACAGCACTCCATAAGGTTCAGGTGAGGTGTTTATTACATAGATCCCTCATAATGCTCCCAGCATCACAGCTCCATTCACTCTTTCCCATCCCATTATGGGTCAAAGCTTCATATAGCTCATTATGGGCACATTTTGTTTTGAGTACTGGTACATTACTCATAGTAAGTAAGTGATTGCCAGTTGACAGAGAAATAATACTGACAAATGAAATTATATAGCAGTTAGGCTAACTCTGAAAACATTTATTATGCCATCAGTGTTAGGGAAAGAAGTTGGGAAGGGAAGAATAATACATGGGTTTTTTTCTTTTGATGGTAAAGTATTATTTTTTAAAATCCATTTTAAATTAAAAAGCACAAGTTTGCCTTTTTTAATTATTATTAAACCCAAACTTATTTTTTTCAGTCCCAGTCACTACCATCAAATAAAAACCACCAATCTCTTTCTGTCTTATGGCTGCAGGGATGCACCTTGATACCATGTGCACTGGTTTCTGTTGACTTGAACTGACTTTTCCTGTATTACAGAATAAAACAATTATTCTGCCTTACTCCTATAGTTCACTCCTGTGGTTACCCCAATGTATGACAATCCCCTAGTCTAGTCATTCCTGAATTTCTCATTTGAGAATGCAAACAGGCCATGTCAGTTTTTCCAGTGGGATTTAACTGATTAACACTTGTCCTTCATATTGAGTTAATTGCCTGAGAGACCTAGTAAGCAAAACTCTCTCTTACATTACCTTTATCTCATAAAGATAAAATGATAATTGCCTGGGTTTTCCTCCTAGCACTGTTCCCATATGCTGTATTCACTTTGGGATGTATTCATACCTTACACAACAGCATCTAATGTGGATATAAATGTCTTTTATGATGTCTCTCTTTCAGAGGCTGATGAAGTGATTCATATTTCCTGCAATCCAAAGCAGGCAGCTTCTGTTTTTATGCAGTCAGTGGTGAAGAATAGGCGTTGCATTCAGACCATCTGCCATAGATGCCTACTGGAGGCATGATGACAACTTCTCCCATTGACTGTGCAAATTGGCAGCTCTCAGTAGTATGTGGTCTGAATCATTCAACAGCCTCTGGAATTGCAATACCATAGTAACCACTAAGCCCATCTTCAGCACCGCTGTAATTTAAGAAATCTACCAGTAGCATATGTATCTTATGTTTTAAATTTTCTCTGGTGCCATTAACAGAATGAAGGAATTGTTTCACCTCTTTGCCACACAAAGCCACTACGATATTAATTCAGATTGTATGCTTTTGAATGAATAAAGCCATAGCAGAGTTAACACAGCACCAAACGGAAGTGGTTTTAATTTCCAACAGTCACGTCTCCATGGACACGTTAGCCTGTATGCAAGATTCTATACAGACAGTGCACACAGAATACAGAGATTCTGTCAAAATGTTCCAGATAACAAAGGAGCTAGGAGCACTTTAATTTAATGATAGATCAGTCGTGGGTTGACTAACAAAGGAGTACCTAGAAAGGTACATTTGACACCCACGTTTATCCAGATTATATAGTGCCATCAGTGTCACTGGTGACATCAAGGATGAGAGTTAACTTTGTCCCGCTTTACAAAGAATGAGAATTTTAACCAGATCACTCCAGTCTTTGCATAGGTGTCCTAGATGATAAAGGGTACAGAAAGACTGTCTCCTTGATTTGTCCTAGCAAATGGAAGCCATCATGTACATGCTGCTGTTCCATGGGTTTCCATAGGAACTGCTTCTTTACACAGCATTTTGTTTCCCGGTACTTTTCTTCTGCTCACATTTCATCAGCACACATCTTCAGGATTTCCACTGACTTCAAATTATAATGGTGTCTCTTTGGAATTTGCTTGTTCAGTCAGGTTCTAAGATTCAGTGTACCTGATCTGTTTTGTTGTAAAGCTTGTGAAAGTGTAAGAGTAAATTCTAGGGCTGTAAAGGATATTTTGAAATATTTTCATGAAGAGCAGTCAGTCATTGAGAGTACTGCTAACATATATGCATTAGGCAACCCTAAAATATGGTAGTCAGTATCTGTCTCAGTTTGTGAAAGTACCATGGTATCAATTAATTTTTAAGAAGAAGGGAGGTTAAGGCTTAGACCTTAGTTGACACTTACTTTCTGTCTGCTCCTTAAAAAGTTACATTGCATCATTATGGACAAAAATTGCTCAAGTGCAAATACAGTGTTAGGACAAGAAGTTGTAGGAGCAAGCAAATCATCTGCAGGGTGTGCAATGCATTATTGAAGTTTATAATGATTAAATAACAGTAGTAGCAAGTTTAATGTATGAATGATGTGGACACTGGAGATTTTAGGTCAAGGGATTTGGAAATAAAAAGAAACAAGAAAAAAGGTAAAATAAAAGCATAAGAAAAGCAATGAGAGAGATTCTTCTGTGATAAAATGACACTGACCATCTCTCAGAAACAGCTTGTTTATGTAGTATTGTGGCCTGTGCCGAAGTTATACCACACCATACTAGTATGTTGTCAACTTCAAAGCTCTTCATGTAACTCATAACTGCAGAACTTCAGTGAGCATGTTTTAATAACACAGTGAAGAATATGACATCCTGCCTTACCATTCTCTATCAGGGTCTACCCTATAATGAAAGAGGAATATTTGATATATGGAAGAAATAGCAAATGTAGATATATTTTTTTCTCATAAAGAAAGTCCAGTTTGTTACACAATATTCTTTAAATTGCTCCTGCACAGCATATGTGCTAATTAAGCACATTAAAGTCAGATTTTTTTCATTAAAATTATCTCATTTATAATGGTGAGTTAAGTAGGCTGTTTATAAAGAAAGAGATCTCTAAAGGCAAATTATAATGAATAAAAGCAAGAAGAGATCTGAACTGATTTTAATGAAGTAATGAATAAATTATTAGTGTCTTCAGGTTCCTCAAAAAATAATTAAAAAAATAACTTGTCTTTAATTTCTTCTTAGTTTGTTTGTGCAGATGCTGGAACAAAACTAGCTGAGTCAACAATCTTACATAAACAGATGATTGCCTCAATGCCTGGAGTAAGTACTGAACCAAAGTCTATTTCTTAGTTCTTTTGTTCTGATTTTTAAAAAAATACATCTTATTCAGCTTCCTTTGCTTCATTTTAATGTTCTTTCCTTCTCATCTCTCCTCTGGTTGGCAAGATATATTACAGGCAGAGGTTGACATGCTTCATCCTTTTTATTAATAGTGGAAAAGTTCTGAATTTGATGTTGCTTCCCTTGCTTTCACTGATAACCTTTAGTCATGTACCTGACTTCAGTGGAGCCTGTGCTCAAAAAGACAAATTGAGATCTGCAGTTCTCAGTGGGGAGCAGACCAGCTGAATGCATCAAAAAATGGTAGCAGGATGGAAAGCTACAAGCCATTGCCTCCATTCTCACAAAAGATTATCTGATTAAAGAAGGGAGTTAATGGTATTTTTCTAGTAATGTATAAGTCATTCATCTATATCCTGCTGATGAGTGTAGCTGAATTACAAGTACTCCTAATTGCCTGGGCACTGAGTGTGCTCCTGGTGAATATGGGAAGAAGGAGCGCAATGGGAGGTCTTGACTTGTTCATGACACATGTGACTGAGTATCCAAGCAGATGGAAGAGGGTTAGCCAAGGTTTGCTTCACAAGCTGAGTGAGGAAAACTTGTTTCCCTATGTGTGTGTCAGCTTTAGGGATGACTTAATAGGATCATTCCCATGTATCTTCTGAAGTGCGTGATTTTTTAAATGCCAATCTTTAATAATACCTCTCCTCCCAACAGGATATTTTAATTTATACTTGCTTTAAATAGATAGACTAACATTGGTGTTACAAGGTGTGATAGGAACATGATCATTTCAGAAGAAATCATAGAAAATTAGGCTGCCTACTGCTTGCATGAAACAGAATAGGTGGTTGGAGAGAAGTCTTGTGCAACTGAGCATTTATTTTCAGAGACTGGAGTTAATATCTTTCATAATTCTGTTATTTAATATTCTAGAACACAGGTCGAATCCTTAGTGCACATAAACTGGGTGGAGGATATACTGACAGGGTTCCCAATGACCATACTTCACTGGTTTTTATTCTGTCGTGGGAACTGACAGGAACAACATTTGAAAAGCCAGAAGGTGGCATAGTTCAACACTGTGTAGATTGATAGTAACATGCAAAAATGAGGAGTCCCCAGGTCAGTTGTTTAAATATAGAATGCTAGCAGTTTTTCAAATTTCAGCCACTAAAACTCAACTGTGGCTTAATAATTTTGTGATCAAAACTATGTCTGGTTCATTTGTATACTCAGATAGGATAATCAGCTTCTATGCTTCAAAATGTAGTTTTCTTCTGTAAACTTCACTGCAATGTTTTGCCCTGAGCCTAGGACTTGGGATAAAGTAGATTTTGGTGACTTCAAAAAGATATCTAATTTAATAGTATGATAATTTAGCCTCCAAAGTTAAGCATTTCTTTTACTTGGCTCCTAAGAAAGAGGCATCCATAGCTCCCCTTGAATTCAGCTAGCACTACCTTCACCTCAGACTATTAACATATAAACAGAGGTTTATGTGATACCTAATGGGTCAGTGTATCACCTTCGGAAAGCTTCCCCGCAGGGTTCCCCGATCTGTTCAAAGCCCTTATTTAATGTGACAGCTTTGTTCCATTGACTGCTTTGCACACCTCAGGCACATCTTGTGCTAGCTGAGGGCCACATTCACATTTGTCACTGTTCTAGGAAAGGGATTATGAAAATCTGTGCTGTGCGAATACAGCAAGCACCACACCGAGTCCTTTTGTTTTCCCTTTGAGGTTGTTTTTGCTGTGGCACAGGTGGCTTCTCACAAAGCTTATACCTTTATGATCTAACTGGAGCACTTCATAGCTTAAGTGCCATTAAGATGCTGTATTTTAAATGTTTCTTTTCTTCAGGAATATACAGTATTTGTTAGTTTTTGCAAAAAGGAAAAAGCATAATACATTTCAGTGATGTTCATTTTAGTGATGTGTACACATGAAATACCTGAAGCCAGTTATTTAAACTGTTTTTCCATCATGATTAATGTGAATATAAGGGCATCTATGCTTGTGACTGGATTTTGTTTTCTCTGATTGTAACTGGTTGGTTCCAATTGCAGAAATGCTCAGCTGCTTGAAAAACTGAGTTCAATTCTCATAGAGTTTTTAAGAATTTGATTCTGGACCACTGTAAATTTCAGGATGACATGACAAGAATATTCTTGAAAGTTTCATCTGTTAATCTTTTATTGCTGTGACAGATAAGAGTATTTTCTGATGCATGAAGAAGCTACAGCAGCTGGGCTATCTTCTTATACTATCATCAGATAAGAGGACGTAATACAGTGGGAAGGACATCAAAGAGTACCTATTCCTAATTATTCTAAATGAAAAATAAAATAAAGAATTTGAGACAGACCAGTTGTATTCTGGTGAAGCAAAACCTGGTACTTAAACTTACTTCTTTTATGTTTTAGTGTGGAACAGCAGCAATGGAATGCATGAGGCAATATGTTGGGGAAGTGCTGGATTTCATTGCAGATATGCATACCTTAACCAAATTGAAGGTTGGTTCTGGGCATACATTGATCTAAAGTATATGAGTTTTTTTAACAGAAATGGGTTTTCTGTAAGGAACCTGCCTGGGAGACACGGTGTGAAGTGTTTGAGGATGTGAGGATGACTGACAGGTTTTTTTTTCTTTCTCTTTTAAAAAAATGTTAGTACTGTTGTAGATTAGAGACTTCTGTGGCAGCAGTAAAAAGTAGCTTATGCAGTGTTGAAATGGAGGCTGATTCAAATATCATGAGCACACAATAAAAATACAGGCTTGATTTTTCTGAAATGTTGATGATAAGCAAATGTCATACCAAAGTCACTGTGAGAAGTAGTTGTGTTTACCATAACCCAGGGAAGCATAAAACTCCTTGCCTGTACAAATAAGTACACTCTTGTGGAGGAAACCCGTGTCTCTTATATACACAAATAGACACATAAATTAATTGGAAGTTCAGAGGTAATTAAAATGCAGTAATTGACCTAAAAAAGGGGGTGTCCTTTTTCTAATGGATGCTGTTGTTTTCATTGTCAGGTTATATTCTGTTGAGGTGGGGAAAAACTGAACAGCTCTTACCTCTGAAGTCCAAACTGCATTTTGGTTTCTTTATATTAGTTGGATGACAAATTGTTAAGAGGAGTGATAGGAAAATAGTTTTGTTAACATAAAATGTTTCATTTAGGAATGCATTTCATAAAAAGATCCTAGTAATCATTAGCTGATCAAAACCTAGAATTCCTGTTTCATGGAGAAACTTCAGGTTCCTATTAAGTTTCCTACAGAATGGAAATTCTCTAAGATGTTTTGAAAAATGAATAACCTAAGTAACAGTGCTGCTCTGAATTTTATTTATGAAGCAGTGAGATGAGAGTTTTTACCCTACTAGTTTCTCACACACTCAGTTGTTCACTGTCCCCTGGCCTTTCCAACCCATCTTGTGCCCCAGAGGGGAGGCCTTATTGCAGGTTAATAATACTTACTACAAAGGAGGAAGAATCCCAGCTAAACTGAAACTTGTATCTTGAAACTCACTGTAACTGTATTTAACTGGATAAAATACCTCTTTTCTTTGGTTCTTACCCTCTTGGCCATTAATTTCTTTGAATTAAAAAAAATAGTCTAAGGGAAGTAGCCTGTTATGCTGGAGTACAAAATTACTTCAAAGCAAAAAGTAATTAATAATTTTAAGTTGAATTGGATTGCCTTCCCACTCTATCCTCTTAAGTTATTCACCCATTTCTCTTAAAGTTCAGAACTGCTTTCAGAATAGGTAGGTAAATGAACCCTAAATGAGGCAAGAGATACATCTGGTTTTCTATTTCCACAGGAAAAAAAATGAACTTATCTGAAGCCAGGAATGGGGAAAATTTGTTTATAAATACTTGCAGGTATCCTTACTCCTGTGTAAAATGTTTCTGTAGAAAACTTTCTGTCATTTGGACTTTTTTCCTTCTGCCCATCTCCCTTGAGCTGTAGTCTGATTTTTAGAGCTGTTCTTACAGTGTTGAAGTCTGATAAGGTTATTACTTCTTATGCTCAGTGGGACTATTTATTTTTAAAAAATTTATAAATGGATATAGGTAGAACATGGACTAAAACTCTTACCCGTTTTTTCACTTTCATGTTTTGAAATTGGACAAGAAGCTTCCCAAATGAGTCATCTGGCCATTTAAACTAAGTCAGAAATTTCATGTAGTTTGATTTAGCTGTGTAATGCAGGAATCTGAGGACAAAACTAGCGTAACAGGAGAGTCAAATATGACCATAATTTTATGTATTGTAAACAATAAGCTTTTCTGTCTTATAAAATTAAAAGGCAGTTTTTACTTAACCAGATAAAACTTACTCTGTGGTTTCAGCGTATTTGAGAAAATATTTCTAAGCATTTCTAAGTTTACAAATAGTCAGAACTTCGAACAAATTCACAACATTTAGATTCAAATTCTTGCAAGCTCATTTAATATATTTACTTACATTGCTTGGGTTTTATTAACAGAGGTGTTACTCACTAGAAAATGAGTACTAAGATCATCTGGCTGTACAATTCCTTACAAGTGTGTATTATCAATACATCTGGGGTTAATAGCTGGCAAAGAATGCTGCATGATTTATATGACCAGTAACAATCCCAACAGCAGAGGTTTAGTGTTCATTTTCAAATTTGGAAATTTCTACTCTCTGTAGGTATTCAGTGAACAGAAATAGTTAAAGTTGTTTATTTATATCCAATGTCATGTTCTGCCTGTGCAAGAATAATTTCTTTTAAAGTGGCTAATTATTTTCAGTCCTATATAGTAGCAACTACTGCACTGTAAAAAAGGTATAAATGTTAATTCTTAAGCACATTTCAGTGAACTGTTTCTTATGTTTATTATGGTTTCTCTTTCCTTTTGGAATAACACCTTAATTGGTAAAGCTTGGCAGGATTTTATTTAGAAAATTCCACCATTTTTGAAGATTTATAATGTATTTATCTGCAAAACTGTCTATCCTTTTTACCTGTCTGTATAACAAAGTCATTAGATACTCATGCTGGGACATAGGGGTTTTTTCTCTTGAAAGAGACATTAAGTAAGTGCAATTTGAGAGTGTAAGTTTCTGGGGTCAGATACTTATCTGTTACAGAAATATTATTGGTTCACTGATTTTTATCGTGTTACAATAATTGAATAACTGATGACCTGATTTTCTTGTGCGAAGCATATGGCTCTCCCTTTAACCAAGCAACTGCAGTCAGCATGTGTTCTGTCATAGTCTAATACCAGAAGGTAATGCAAAGTTAGCTTAATAGAAACGCAGAAGTATCTCAAGAAGCACCAGTGAAACATCCCTTAAAGCTGGCAAAGCAGGATAATAAATTATCTTTACAGGCATAAATATTTGCATGTTTCTTGTTAAGAGGTTTGGCCCTTTTTATTGCCAGAGCTTAAAGGCATTTGTTACTGAATATATATATATGCAATATAGCTGAATAGTGCAGTACAGTGCTGGTGAATAAGTGAGAGCTTCTTTCTGAACATGTAAATGGAACATTGCACATGGAAGGCATTTCCTGCCCAGATTCTGTCTTGTTAAATGGTTAGATTTGTTCATTTTCACCTAAGCTCTCTGGACGTGCATGCATTAGTTTGTATTTATCAGTTGTTGAGTTTCCTGAAACAAAAACTGCTGATACATTTTGCCCAATTTAGATTTTGTATAACCTCTTGGAATTGTGGCCCTCTGTGGAAAGATCTGCATCATACAGGTGTTACTAATATAGGGACTGGAGAATTTTTAAAAATCTATTTCTGAGCTTTGTTTTGAAGACACAGTTAGAGATCCTGAGAAGGAATTGAAGGGGAGTGAAACAGAATGTGCTGTTTTCTGGAAGAACTTAGTTCAAGCAAAATACTCTTTTTGGGTAGGAAATCAGATCTTTGCCTTGCAGAGTCACATGAAGACTTGTTCTCAGCCACTGCATGAAGACACATTTGGTGGACATCTGAAAGTTGGTTTAGCTCAGATTGCTGCTATGGAAATCACCCGGGGAAACCACAGGGACAACAAAGCTGTGATCCGATATTTGCCTTGGCTTTACCATCCTCCTTCGGCAATGCAACAAGGGTGAGAACGCTTTTCCACAAAAAGGAATGCTAAAATGAGTTAGAAATCTTCCCAAAATCACGGTTTTATTGCCAGATTCCATAGGTAAGACCCACAGTAGGGAATGGTGGCAGTGGGACATTGAAACAGCTGCTCAGCAGTTCTGGGATCCTTAACTGAGGAATTTGTCAATGTAATATTTAAAGTACATGCCAAAGGGATAGTGGAGGTAACTCCAGGGGCTTGACTGGAGTAACACTGGAAATTAACTTGATTCTTGGTCTAGATACAGACAGTGAAAAGCACAGAGTCACTTGATCAGTCCTAGAATTACAGAAAATATTTTGTGAATTGTAGACAATACACTGGGAAATGGCCTTTGAAATGATGGGGTACAAATGAGTGAGAACTTTAAGTGTAGGCCTTCTGATGTGTGATAAAGTTAGATGAGAGAAATCCTGCTCAAGACGTGTTTTCTGTTCCTTTTCACTGTGAGAAATCCCTTGTGTTACAGTGAGAACAAATGAGATGCTTTGAGTATGGGCAGTTGGACTATGTTTCAACAAACCTGTATTCTTGTCCCAGCTTTGTCCCAGACTACCTTTCCAGGATTCTGGGCACTAAGCTGCTTAGGCTCCAGTTCTTTAGATGGACCTGCATGTGCATTTATATGGAGCATATCTGCTTTGGGAAATACGGAGTGCTTATCTCCTTGCACTTTAGTTTCTTACATGTAAAAAAAGGAACACATGTTCTGAATTGAAGGTAATGAATTACTTCAAGATCCTAAAGGGACTTGAGGAAGAGCATTTTATCAGAGTTTATTAAAAACCAAAAATTAATGGCATGCCACTTCTGTAATATGAGTGTTTGACAGTGATGTCAAATTAGAAACTAAAACCAGCACTGACAGTAGCCTAGTAAATAGTGATCTATTGATGGAAAAACAATTGTTTTTTTCCTGTGCCTCTGAATTAAAATGAGTATTTAGTCAGAGCTTGGAAGCGGCAAAGGGACAGACAAGATGTCACCAGTAAAGAGCTCTTCCTTTTTAGACTATATAAGCCTACTGCTTTGCAGTTAGACATTGCAATAGATGGTGGACAAATACTTAAGTGTCACAAAAAAACATAGTCCCTGCCCTCAAAAACACAATCCAAATGTGCAAAGAGAGGCCCAAGAACACAGAAATTAACTCCACTTTACCAGTGGAGAAGTGGAACACAGTGGATCTAAGGCAGCTGAGTGGTGTCCAGGGGAGCTGAGAGGAGCGTTTCCACTTGGGCAATCCTTCCCATCTCATGATATCTGTGTAGAAAAATCATTGTATGTGGAAGCAATGACTCTGTGAATGCTTTAACCTTTTACGGAGACTGTTTCTTAGACCCACCAAATATGTTCTATTGGACTTGTATATGGTATGTTAAGGCCACTAAGTTCTGTGTGGTTGGAATCTTCCCAGAAGCTGTACAAATGATCTGTGTCTCCAGCACACTGAGACTGCATCTGCCTAATGTGCATAAGGAGACTCCATATTTTGGGGAAAGACAGAAAACTATCATTGTAAAATCTGCTCTTTCTTGACAGGCCCAAAGAGTTCATAGAATGTGTCTCACACATTCGTTTGCTGTCCTGGCTACTTCTGGGGTCTCTGACACACAATGTTGTCTGTCCAAATTCTCCATCATCTTGCATGCCTATTCCACTGGATGCAGGTTCACAAATTGCTGACCACCTTATTGTTATTCTGATTGGGTTTCCAGAGCAATCAAAGGTAAGGGATTATGTGTTTTAAGTAGAGATGTGTTATGTATTGGCCTTATTGCAAACATTTTTTGTTAGTAAGAAAAAAGGAAGGGTAAAGCCTTACAACATCCAGGACTTAGGGAAAGAAATCTCTGTACAGTTTTTCTTACATGCATAAAAACGGATGAAATCAGTACAGTTAATGAGGTCCAGCTATTTCAAAATAACTAAACACAGGAGTGAGGAAAGAAAAATTGGGTTTCAAATTGAACCTTTTGCAATGACAGTCTGTAGCAAATCTTTCAGAAAGTTATTTATTCTAGTTGTATATTTGCACTGGATAGCATATAAATAATTTCATGATCAAAATAATTACACTCAGGGATGATTCAAGCACAACTTTTTTCTGAAGGTGTTCAGGACAAGAAGAGTTATTACAGATTATAAGATATTTGTGACTGTAGTTTAACACAAATATAGAAGCAGTCTTTGACACCAACCAGGTTTTATTAGTGACAGAAGCAGAATGATCACACATTTATCTTATACATAAAATCCTCCTTTCTTTTCACCCAGCCAAGACACTGGTGCTCCCCATTCATTTCTTTGGCCTTTTTTCGCTCTTTCAAATACCTCTTTCCAGTTACCAAGCAACCATTGCGATGTTTGGTGCAGTCATACTGCCACGAATCCCCCTTGCACTTGCAAACTGAGAAAACATCTCTGACCAGAAGCATCTTTCTTGTAATGAAGTAGTTAATGGCCAGCAGTCCTGGAGACTCAGACACTATGATATGTAACAAGGACTAGCAAAGAGCCACGCACAAGTATGCAAAATTAATTCTCTTTCCTTTACTGTTTCCTTGTGACTATGAGCAGTCCCAGCAAAGCAGAAATGGATGACAGATTAACAGAACAGATGTAAGATCATGTATTTTGTATGATAACTGTCCTTTCAGGTGATCAGAATCTGAATGACTTACCCCAACAGCATTTCTGAAGTGGAGTCATATATGCCAGAGCCTCCAGGCCTTCCAGAGATTGCAGTGGAGATTTCCATTAAGAAAGTTTCAGAAATAGTCCTGTATTTTCAGAAATAGTCCTGTTTTGCAAAACTAACCCTCTTTTAAAGGGACTGACTTTAATGCCATGCACTTAGACGGCATGGGAGCGTGTTTGCAAATGCAGTTTTTGGTCTGTAAATATAAACCCATTTTTTAAACATGGAGAAGATGTTATCAAGTGTACTTGACTTTCTAGTTCCTAATGGGAGGGAAATACGGGAAAACCTGCACAGTGGGACACATGACGGGATGGAAGCCTCTGCACTATATCCCAATACACTTACTTAAATAAACATTTTCTTCTATTTTCTGTTTCCCCAGACATCTGTTCTGCACATGTGTTCCCTGTTCCATGCATTTATATTTGCTCAGCTCTGGACAGTGTATTGTGAACAGACAGCAGTAGCTCCGACAGTCCAGAATCAGAACGAATTTAGCTTTACAGCAATCCTCACAGCCCTGGAGTTCTGGAGCCGAGTGACACCGAGCATCCTCCAGCTAATGGCACATAACAAAGTGGTGAGTCAGGTGCTGCAGACAGATTTAGTACAGATTAAACTCAGAGGAGGCTTGGCTCTGTTTCAGTGGAATACAACAGGCTATGAATAACATCATAAAGTGACTTTGATGCTTTTGAGAAATTAAGGGGATACCTAATTAGCAGTGGTTTAACCTCACAGTGGGCTTGAAACCGGATCTGGCCAGAATCTGCCTGAAACAGCATTAGGAGCTTGAGTCGCTGCTTGTTGGATTAAGAGCTCCTTGCATCACATCCCATTTTATATATATTCCTGCTCTTAGCTGTGGTCTGTTGTTTTATCTGACTCTGCCTTACAGCAGAAATGAACTGTTCTAGGATAATTCTGTGAAAATCCATTTGATTATTTTTTACCATGTGATGGTGAAAAAATACACAACTGCTGACAATGGCCACCCATAATTCACTGGTTACTCATCAAAAATAAGTTACATAAATACCTCTTGAAACATTTGTGAGTATTGAATGACTGGAAGGAGGCATCTCTAGAGATAAGATTTCAAAGGGAAGTGTTCACTCTGTCAAAAAATCATCCATACCATTTGTTTGGAAATAATCTTTAAACATTTGTTTATCCGAAATACTCTCTTCTGTTGGAGCAACTTTGTACAATAAGAGCTCAGAGGGGTTCCAGCAACCCTCTCATAGCTGCTCTTTGCTTAGCCTTGATGAATGATTCTCTGCACCTGCAAGCTTAGGGTTAAGAGCTTGTTTCTGATAGCCAAGACCTGTTATGTTTCCCCCATTCCAGATATTTGCGACAGGTCAAAACTTTTTAACTGAGATGTTCACTAGTAGCTCTGTCGCTGGAGAGCCTGATGTTAGCTTTGAGTGGGAAGCATTTTTATACATGGCCCATTACTCTTAAGTCAGGTGCTCTTCAGGTTTGGGTTTTTAAGGTTTGGTGCTATCAAGGTTTTCATTTTTGGTTTGTTTGGGTTTTCTTTTTCCTTTTTAAAATGTAGACATGTTATGTGTTTGGAAATTGTTTTATATAATTCCCCTTTCACCATGTGAAACATCTTCCATCCCAGGCAGGTATGGACCTTGCCCTTTTAATTGTAGTTGCATGGGCTGCACTTGAATGTCTCAAACAGTTACTATTTCCTGTGTCTTGTCCGTATCAGGCAAGGACCACCTATAGCTGTCTTTAGATGATATTTTAGCCTCTGACATCTAGCAGGATCTCTGTGGTTCACAAGCCATTGTTGGGAACAGTAGTTCAGGAAGCTCCATTTGGAGGAATGGGAAGTATGCACAGCATTCCTAACCAGCCAGTGGTTTAGTCAGACACAAAAGCCTCTTGTCAAGCCTTAGGACAAGAATATGATTGGGAAGTCCCAAGTTCCGATCCTTTTTCTGAAAATATATCATTATGTAGCTTTAGGGCCACAGTTATTAAGCTCTCTGCCTCAGCTCTTGCTCTCTGAAATGTAGATAATAATACTTGCCTGTCTCACAGGGGTGTTGTGAGGTTAATTAGTGTTTGTGAAGCACTTTGAAGATGAAAAGCACAACATAAAAGCTAAGTTTATTATTATCAAGGGAAATTTACATGTAGTTTAGACAGGCACTGTAAATACTCACTGCTGGCTCAGGGTGTTTGTCTTGTACCTGTGAATTTACACAATATAAAACATAAAAAGCTGTCTACTACCAAATAACTGATATTTGCATCTGTCATAAATTACGATACAAAATGTAAGAATTACGGACTAGCTGTCAGTTCAAAACAATAAATTGTCTTTTGATGGGGGATAAAAAGATGGGTTTTATGAGTATGTTAATTTTCAAGGATTCAGTAAATAATGATACCAATTTCTGACACACAGATTGATGACAATTACACAGCAAAGACATAAAAAACAATTTATGATGTCTGAAAAGAACGAAAGCAACTTGTTTTGATGTGTGAAAAGAATTAAAATACATCAAGGATTGAAATACTTAACAGATAGATGTTATCATGTTGGTGTAAAACTAAATTTAAAAAATCCCATATGTGCTCATGTAATATTTAGTTTTGTGTGTCAGTAGTTCATAAATGCACACCTAGTGATTTAGTATAACTGCCTAGCAAATACAGGAAGATTCTTGTTAGAGACTGTTGGCTTAGCTTACTACATTGTTATGCTGGACATTAATGTGGTTTTGTGCTTGATTTTTCTTTTCCAAGATGGTGGAAATGGTGTGCCTGCATGTGATCAGTTTAATGGAGGCTTTACAGGAATGCAACTCTACTATCTTCGTAAAGGTACGCCATGAATATTTAGTTCACGAGATGGCCTGACTATTGTGATTCTAAAAGTACTGTCCTCTGCTTCCCCTCCCACTCAAAAAAAGGAAAGTGGAAGCAACTGAAGTTGAATGTTAATGCCACAATATACCCTAGCAGAACATACTGAAAAATAAAATCTCTGGTAAGAAGATCAGACCACAATTCAAGTTCTCCTGATTTTTTTAAAATGACCGTTTAATCTGCTTCCTCTTTCCATTGTCAGTAATGTCAAGAATCATCTTATTCCTCTGATAAACACAACTAATGTCACTGACTTTGAGAACCTCTAGCTATTGTCTGAATTTTCAGCCATTCTGTATCTTTCAATCATCATAGGTGCTTTGCAGATCTCCTCTGTGTTCTGAGCCTCACATTCTTTTAGGTGGATAACAAAAACTTTTTGCCACAGTGGTTTTCTTGTTATTATATCTGTATGTGTTGTTTCTTTGGAAATCCATAGTCAGTCTTCCATGGGTTATTATAGTGTTTGCACAAGGATTGAGGTAGTCTCACAAGCACAAATCAGTTTTACTAGCCTTTTTTATGTTTTCCCAGTGTAAGAGAGTTTCCACATAAGTAGTTAAGGTTAATACAGTTCTTCTGTTGCCATAAAGGAAATTTCTGACTGTTGGTTTACGCCATTCTTTTATGATCAAGCAAGAATTGAAAATAAAGTAGCTAAAATTGAAGGTCTTTATGTCAACTGACATGAAAGCATTCACACTCATTGTGAAAATACAGATTTGTAATGGCTTGATTCACTACAGAAATTCTGTCACTAAGGGATGTTAAAGTGATTATGGCTGTGCCTGAAAGACATATGGGCTTCACTTTCAGCCAGTCCAGGATGTTCAGAATTTGACAAAGATGAAGAGTGGCTTTAAAGCTGTGAAAAGAGAGGCCTTTAGGGCCAAATCCCTGTCACAAATCAAATGAATGCTTTCAGGGGGTTGTATTTGAGAGTATATATCAATATAATGCTAAGTCAGGTTAAAAGGACATTGTTGTTACTATAAAATCAAGCTCAGAAAACCATGGAACTCTGAGTTAAGGTGCTAAGCTTTCATGTTTAGTGGATGGGAGATGGAAGAGAAGAATCTGGGTGACCAAATCCCCTTTACTCAGCCCTGAAGTGAAATCCTGCATGAACAATATACGTACATAACTTTACTATAGGATTCATAGTTTCAGGTTACTACTTTTTTTTCAGAACTAACCAATTGTAAAAATATTTATTGTAGATCTGAAAAATAAGTGCCATGGTTTAGGGAAACACTTACTGTATGTTTGAAGTCCTTCAAAGATGCAGCGGTGCAAATCTTAATCACACAGGAACCAGTGAGTGGCTTCTGTAATTTAAAAAATCAAATTTGAGACTGTCTCCAGTGACTTTGAAGTAGATCTGAACTTTGTTACTCCTACTTCATAAGTCTGAATGATGACCATTCTTTGAAAATGAATTTACCAGGCAGTTTTTTTGGTAGCTTGTTTTATTCTAACAATTTTATCTTGTGTTTTAAGGCACTTTTTTCCTCTTTTATTTTAAAGTCTTTCAGACAAGGTTTAGTTTTCACTGATGGGAAGGACACAGAGTAGTGAGTTGGGTTTTTTTTACTACAGAACATTCTTATCCCTCAGAGATTTATTCAGCAAAATTAATAATTCCCAATTAATTTTTCTTGGAAGTGAGCAGAGTAGCATTGTTAAATACTGACCATTTATCATTCCTATAATGATATTTACTGCAGTGTCTTTTATTCCATCTGAAGATTCAGGTGGTGCAAAAACTTACTCATTAATGAAGTCATTGCATGGTTAAACACACACACGTCTTTAATGCACCAAAATGAGAAGGTGGTGCACGTCACATGATGCCAGGTGGTTTATGGATACCTATCCTAGCTGCATCCCTCCTTCACTGAGACAAGAGTTTTCTTTATTACGGAGATAAGCATTCCTTCATCTCCTCCTTGTGTTGGTGCTGTGAGGTTTCCTCCTCCCAGTACTGTTGGCCTTTGCTATTAAATTAAGCTCACACTGAAAGCATTGAGGCATGTTAATTACTTCCCATAGTATTTGAGCCATTTCGTATAGTCACAGAGGATATTTTTTGGATCTGATGTTAGACTGTCTTTACCAATCTGGTGTGAAAAACAAAGTTGCTTTCCTATGAAAACATTTCAACTGTTATGCATTTAAATTTTTTTGCTACCTTTTAGTGAGATACATATACACACACACATTTACACAGATGCATATATATACACGTATATTTAATTAATTATATATTCCTCTAACGGGAAGCATTCTGCTTTAGAAGGACTTAAATGAAAGTGTTCAACTTTTCTCCTGCTTTTCTATGTCAAAGGAACTGGGCAAGTGGCCATACCAGGATAGGCATTAGTGATGGAGACCAGCTCCTTGCTGATCATATCTTTGACCATCAAATGTATCTCTGAGGAGCTTTGGAGCCGACAGTAAAGACAGGAACAGCTCAAGGCCTTTTGCAGAGACCCAAGGGTTTTAGGCAGCTCTAGCAGCTGCTGTGTAGCTTTTTAGAGAACTGGGCAGGCAGCAGATTTGGGGAGCCAGAACAGCACCATGACCAGCCTGTTCTACAGCCTGGTTTCCCTTTAAAAATTGAGCTGGAATCAATATAGTTTTGTTGAAAATATAAACTCAAAAAATTTGACAGTGTCTGACAGCATTCTGTTCTTCCAGCTCTTCTTTCTAACTAGTGTTTTGTATTCTTCCTTTTTGAAGAAAAAGCTGGCTGAGGATTAGTTAATAGAACTCAAGTGCTTCCATAGAAATGTCTTCTTGTGTGACTTCTCTATCTGGCAGCTGTAGCACTAGGGGGTTTGCTTGCTTGTGCCTGCAGCAGAGTGTTTCATTTCCCTAAATATGTCCAGACCCTGGAAGACAGAACTGGTGCTGGAGGACAAAGATCTGTATCTGACCTTAGACTTGTCCAGAAGAGATATCGATAAAAGCTAGTTTCCATGAGTGCCCTTTACAGTCAGTGGAGATACACAGTATTTTTGGTCATGATTCATCTTGATCTATTTTAGATACTTGCTTTGGGACAAGATGAACTAGATGTGAAGTGCTTGATTCTCTCAGCTGACTGTAAAAGTTGTCCAGTGAACTGGTTCAGATGCAGAGTAGAGTACCCTAAGTCTTCTACCTGTCTTCCCTTCTTGCTTGATACACTTCTGACACCAGTCCTGCCACCACTGGCTAACTCCATTGGAACTTCATCAGTGCCAGATGAAATTGTCAGTGATGTTTTGTTGATGGCAGTGGGGTGTAGAGTGTGGCCTCTCAGACATGTTCCCTCCTCAACAAAAACACACCTTGGCATTGTGGTCACTGCATCTTACTAAGAACCTCATTAGTGTGAGAGCCCATGGAAGGATGTGCAGAGCTCGCACATCTGCTGCATCTGGCTGCGTTCCAGCTCTTTTGGCATTCATCTGTCTGTAAATGCTGAGGTTTGACTATGGCTCTTCATGTGGTAGACTAGGTAATGAGTCCTGACAGAGCTGCATATGATTCTCCAGCACAAGAGCACTGAAAGTGAAACAATTATTGTTCCTTGCACAAGGAAGACAGCACTTTATCTCATGTTGTCAATAGTGATTAGGTTTAACTTGCAGCTCCCAGTAGCATAATTGGCAAATTGCAAATTTTAATGCCATTTGGAGGAAAATTTTGGAACAGTAACCTCTGCTACAAATGCCTCTCTGGCTTTCATAAGGTTATGTTACACTTCCTCAGAAGTAAAAGTTCCCTGAAGAGCAGGAGTCTAAAATACGTATCGCTCCAGTCCCATCACAGCTGTCAGATTTGCAGACCTCCTCACCTTGTCAATCTGGATGTCTTTTACCTGTGCTCCCCAGCCTATAGAAGATCTCACATTCTGCAGTGAAGCACTGATGTGGCTTATAAAATGTTAGTTACTATTTAAATGTATGACCTGTTATTAAGAACTACTGCTGCATGGTTTTTTTCATTTTTTGATGTATGCCTCACCATGTAAAATGTTTACTTGGTTTACTCCACTATTGCTCACCTGCACATACAGAAACACCCTCACAAGGAAAATAAGAAGTGACTCCCTATAAAAAGTTTAATTCTGTATTCTCATCATTGCCTTAAACAGCATATTGATAATTGCAACTGGTGATTCATCGAGCTACAGACAAGGGAAACTGGCTTCTTTACATCCAAGAGTTACCTTCTCCAATTACTTTAAATAACCACATTTTCAGATTTATGGTTCAGACTATGCCAATTCAAATGGCTAAATGCATTACATATATCCTTCTCTGTCTCACAGTAACTGTAGCATGTTTACAGTCACTTGTATAACAACAAAATGCACCTCTTCTTGCAGCTTATACCAATGTGGTTGCCAATGATACAGTCAAACCTAAAGGTAAGTTGTTTCTAGTACCTTATCCTTTTATTCTTAGAATTATACATTTCTGTAA
Source organism: Machaerirhynchus nigripectus (assembly GCA_013397975.1). Lineage (NCBI taxonomy): Eukaryota > Metazoa > Chordata > Aves > Passeriformes > Dicruridae > Machaerirhynchus > Machaerirhynchus nigripectus. Next base: position 1,328,984 of record VZRQ01009365.1, on the reverse strand, counting down.
ATTCTGGAAATAAGATGTCATCTGAAAACTCTCTGAAAATAGGTAACTGTAGCATGCACAGATGAGATGAAGGTCTGAAGTGTGAGCATACATAGAGCATCACTGGCTGAGATACTTGCCCTGTAGTCAGTACTGCTCTACTTTTCCCTTCTGGAACACTTTCCTCTAACCAGGTTCTGTACTGGGGCCTTTCCTCTCTGTTAGCTGAGATTGGTTCTTCCCTGAGCTGAGGTTTTCTTAATGTCTTAGGCTTGAGAGTTCCCTGACAAATCAGGACTGGAACTCTTGACTCAGGAGATAGATTTGGGTTCTAAATAAGATCTTGTGGGCCTATTTGCTTGGGTAGAGCTGTACCAGCTGGCTGTCTTTGTAAGAGAGAGCAAAGTAGATCAGTGTGGTTTGTGAGTCAAGAGAATTTTGGTGAAGAGAAGAAAAGTTTTGGAGTTGGTCTCAGTATGGAGTTGTGTCTGTAAGCACATTTGCCTTCCATGGCAACACCACAGTGCAGCATGTGGAAGAAAGAAATTTGACACTGGGGCAGTGTAAGAAACTTCCTGGCCATCGAGCAATGCCCTTCACATTGCTATATTAATGTATGTATTAGAGATAAGAAACTAAATGTTTTGCATCATTCCAACAGCATTTATCTGCTGGACTACAGCTCCGCCTCCAAGCCATCCAGAGCAATGTCAACCATCACAGCCTGAGGATGTTACAGGGGTCAGGACAAATGAACAATAGCTCATCTGTGCTCCGCAAGTGGCTACAGTGTACCCAGTTTAAAATGGCTCAAGTAGAAATTCAGTCATCAGAAGCTGCGTCTCAATTTTATCCTTTATGATTCATGTAATTTGTTCCAAAAGATTAATTTTTTAGCCTAGCAATAACAGGGTTAGAGCTGTAAAAGACCTTTTGTATAAATCAGTATACAGAGTATATACTGTATCTACACTTTTTAGCCTAGAACAGATTGTGAAAAAGCTTATAATGGGTGAAGCTGAGAGCCTGCTCCTGCCAGTTTATAATTACAGTTACTCAGGATCAACAGGTTCCAAGTCTGCGTTCATGAACATGGATTGGACTCAAATCTATCATATTGTATATATCTCTCTGATCATTGAAATAACTTGTTCTTAAATGTTTCTTTACATTATTTTTGAAGCTAAAACAAAAATCACTTTTCTTTAACTTCTATTTTTTTTAAAAATAGAATTGTGGGTATTCACAAACATGGGAGTGCTATGTTGCTATTTTTTGACAATTACAAAAGAAAATAGGGTTTTTAGGAACCTTTATATGAGTTTTTAGGGGGAATTTTTTTTTTTTTAGATTCACAGCTGGCAATGCAATAAAATCTGTCACTATAAAACAGTGATGTTCTAATGAGGCTTTTTGTCATCATCTTCTGGGAAAACAGCAGCTTGTAAGGAGAGTTGTTATGAAGTGCACTTAGAATTAGGTTGTTAAACTGTGCCAATTAATTTGTCTTTTTTTCAATACATTCTCCAAAACTGCCAAGTCTGATTTATTATTTTTTGAAATACTGCTTTTACTTCATTGATTCTCTGCTGCTCTTCTTTGTAGGTTTCATAGAAGCCTCTTTAATTTTGTGACTACTGTATTGTATTCTTCTGTCGATACTTGTATACAGTGCAATTAAAAAGATATCCCAAATCTATTCTTATTGATGTCTACAGAATTTATGTTGCAGACTTCAAGAGGAGCATGATTGGACTTGAACTTTTGCATAATGATATTTACAAATCCCAGTATTTGCATACTGTTGTATTAAACATGATGTTTAATGACATATGGATTTTAATATCATTAGGGGACCCAGCCAAAGCCCATTGGAATCTAAGGAGAATCAATTAACTCAGTGGATTTTACATAAAATCTTGAAAGCATCATGATTTACCACCTCTTGTAATAAATACTTAAATCGGTGCAATCCCAGTTCTATTTTCTGTGTTTATTCTGCAACACACTGATTAGAAAAATAACAAACAGTAAATTGTATATTAGAATGCTATTAAATTCCTAGTCTTTATTACCACTCCCAGAATCTGCCTGAGTGCATTTCAGATTTTGTGAAGGGTCAGACTTTCCTCACTGCATTTACTAAAATAAAAATGGAAATGTTTGCAGATATGCCATTAAAGTACTGTTAAGCTTTCCAAAAACAACAAAAATAAAACCAACCAATGAAAGAAAGAAAAGACAGTAAGGCGTATGCTAGCTTGCTTAAAATATGCCCCTCTGTGTGTTTTCAGAGGAGAGAAATTGATTTGGCTAATGTAAAACTGAAAGCAACCTAAAATGATCTACATGGAGGCTGGGGATGAAAAAATGGTAAGGATAAAAAGGAATGAGAGAGATCCTCCTGTTGAGTCACAATTCAGCGTGGACCCCCTTGCCAAAGTGAGCCCCAGACCTGACCAACAGTTTTTGGGCCTAAAGGTTTTTAACAGCACCTAATTGATAGCCTAATTTAAACAATTTAACAAAATACTCTATAAACACACCCACTGACTTGGAGGCCTATCTTACACACCTAACGTACTTAGGAATCCTAGAGAGAACATTCTCAGTACACTTACTACAGCACATTCACATTCCCATGCACACAGGCCCAAAGAGTATGTACAAGGTAGCTGTGAAAAATTCCCCTCGAGTTCAATGAAGTGCTAACTTTGGATGCCTTTGCATCTTTGCAACAGGTGATGGTGAAAGTGAGCTTCGAGGAGTGGGGCTATCAGCCCAGGCTCCATCAGCAGCATCTGCTCAGAGGGAGGTGGCCTGAGGAGCCTTTCTGAGATCATAGTGTGGCCTGAGGAGGAGCAGGGAGGGGGATGCACCACCACAGGCATGCTCTTGAGCTTGGAGTAGGTTATTCTCAAATATTAACCATCTTTCTTGCGTCCTTATTTCATCCAGGGTCTTAACTCTTGGGATTCTTAGATCTCCTATGTTTATTCCCCATACTGTGGGCACTAGTGTACAGGTACTTCAGAGAGGTGCCCAGCATGTTGATTCCCTGAAGGGGTTTGGGGATTTTCTCCATAATGGTTCTCTGTAGGCACTTCCTCGCTTATCTGCAGAATGCTGGTGGTTGAACTGTGTTTTGTTGATTTTGGGATTCCTTCCTGTCACATCACCCCAAGCTCTGCCACTCCCTCATGGGGGTGTAGTAAGTGGTAGGCAGCTGGAACTTTGCCTTGAGGCAAAAAGGAGCTGTGGTCTGTGTTTCCAGTGGGGCTCCTTCCATTCCTCAACTGTCTTCTTCAATCTTGTGCCTGCAATACAGGTGACACTTCTGCTGAGTAACGCATTAACAGGGGGCCCAGGTTCACTATTGTATGGGCTGGGGTCACCCTCCTGAAGTGGAAGTGCTATTGGGACCCTGAAAGTGGGACATGGTGGAGAGAGATTTTTGTATTTTGATATGCTGTGATCTAGTGACTCTGAAAGAAAACTGAAAGACAAGGAGAGGGAGGGACTATGACGCCCTCGGGTGTGAGGTGGGTGAGCTCAGATGGGTGCAATGGGAATTGTGGAAACCTAAAGGATGAAGAGAGGTGATTTGCAGGAGAAGAACAGAGCCTGAGAGAGCTTGTTGTTAAAACTCACTTCTGGAAAGGAGAATCTGTGATCAGGCATCTCACTCAGTGAATAATGCATGGAAACAACATGGTGAAAGCTCTTTCCCTGCCTAGCAAAATCTGCTTCAAAGCAGATGTTCAGACTGGCAAAACTCAAAAAGAATGCAAATACAGTGGTGGGGAGTTATTAAAATTAAACACAAGCCAAAACCAGACCTGCTGAATTCAGGTCTGTAAACAGTTTAACACTGTGGGAATTGAGATTTGGTTTCAGCTCTGGGTTTAGAGATAAGAGCTGGTCACAGAAACTACTCCCATGTTTTGACACAGGATTTAGTATGTATCTGTCACTGATTATAATTAATATGGTTCTTATGGAGCTGTTATGCCTAGGCACATTAGGACTGCAAGTACGTATTACGAAGCTGCTTTAGCATAGGGGATACAGCCTTGAAGATGGTATGACCAGTGATTAGGGGTGTTTGACTAATAACAACAAATAACATGGGGCTTGACCACATATGTGTGGTTTAAGACTTCAGGAACATCTTTGAAGTGCACTCTAGGGATCTTCAGAAGTACAGAAATCTGCATTAGTAGTTTTTTAAAGCGCTGTAAAATATATCTTTACGGTGCCTGAGGTCAATATACAACTCAAGTCACTCACATTATCTCTCTGAAATAGCCCAGAGCAGCAATTCTTTATATTCTGTACGAAGATTAGGAAGTAAATAACGTTTGGTGTTCCCTGAGAATGCTACCAAATAACAGCGGCAAATCTTTCTGCTCCGCCACGCTCCCAGCACGGCTGTGTCTCTGGGTGTGTGTCACCAGGAGCAGAATCCATCCTATATAGGATCATAGAGAGCTGCCATTTAGGAACAGTGTTAATCTTCTGTTGCAATAAGCTGCTTAAATCAACGCTTGTTGCCAGGCCTGACCTAGTAAAAGAATTAATTTAGTGTGTGCTGAACTGTGAAATTCCCAACAACGAGGGGCACTTTGGATGAAGCGATGGTTAAAACCCCACTGCCGCTGTGTTACGTAACCCGTGTCCTGAGCACGAGGTTAATGTCTGCGTGGGCATCTCAGGGGGTTTCCTCTGCCTCTGGAGAAAACCACGGCCTGAGCTGCACGCAGGGTCACACAAACAAAGGCTTTTACAGCACATCAGTTACTGCCTACATACGTGCCTTATCTTATACGCAATGTTTCTTCAACGTGTCATTAGAGCCGTGGCAGTTCAAAGGCCCTAAAAGCACAGTTGGTTTTCTGGCTTTGTTTTCCATGCTCTGACAGCAGTCGATGTGCTCTAGGACTGACGAACGTTCTGAGACAGAAGATCTCTCTGAACTCTGGCCTGCAAAGCCTCCTTTCAAGCTGGATGAAGATTACCAGAGCCCAGGGCTGTTTGTCTTTGCTAGCGTGTCTTGGAAAAGAGTTCTGCAGCCAAGATTCCTGTGCTACTCCCTCAGCTGCACGCAGCTCTGGGAGAGTTCTATCCACAGTTTTTCTTGTTGCCTCTTAATGTGACTCTTAGAAAAAGCTGAAGTCTATTTTTTTCAACAGGATCTGAATCTTGATTGCACAAGAGCCGCTTAGTCAATGATGTGGGTCTTCAGCTGAGCAGTCTGCCTGAAGCCAGGCAGAGGCAACAGCACTACAGTTTGTTGGGCTTCATGCAAATTTGAAAGGAAGGGCTCTGCATTTGTCATTTGGTTTCTAACTCTGAATTACTCTATCCACTTCTGCCTCTCCCTGCTGATCACAATTTCAGCTGGAGTCTGAGCATCAAGGGACTGCAGTGAGAATAGCCTTCAGAGAGGAAGATGTCCTGATGCTCACCACCTGCAAAGTGATCAGGAAGAGAACCTGCATCCACCCTTGGCAATGGCCTTCCCAGGGTTTGCTGATGGGGAGTCAGTGGCCACCACTGGAAATGCCTCAGGTCAAAGAACAGAAGGCCACATGACAAAGAATCCTGGCTGCCTGGTGACCCACTGTGCCTAAGTCCTGCAGTTGTGAACAGGGGGCTCCAGCTATCACTGCTGTGGCTGGTGAATTGTAACATGTACAAGGAGCAGGAGGTTGTAAAAAGCTGGCAGAGCTTGGGAAGAGTGGCTTGTATGTCATTCATAGTTACAAAGCATTAACGTGGAAAAGTGCAACTCATGACTCAGTCACTGGAAGTCTACATTGTGAATTATTTTCCAGTATTTTGCTGGATTTGATAGCACAGGGCTTTCAGCCAGCGGGTAAGCAGCCTTCAGTGCATTGCCCCAGGTAACCTGCTCTGACACTGTTTAACCAGCTCCCCATCAGACCTGACAAACCATGACTGTGAGCTGGGAGGCTCTCAGTTGGATAGCCACCACGTAATGCTAGCTCAGTTTTCTCAATGTATAATTCAGCAACTGGACAGAACTGTTATGGCTGTTCTGCAACTTTAAATCCTTTCAGAAAGGCACAATAGTATGCCTGTGAAGTTTGACACACAGAATAAAAATTTTATAGGTAACAGACTTTTTAGACAGGCTAGCTCTTCTGGCAGCTCCACTACTTTTGGATGAAGTGAAATTGATTGCAGTGAAGTACTTTACAAAAGGCTTGCTACACCTGTGAATCCTTGCCATGCAGGGAAGTGTCAGTAAAACAGAATATAAAGTACCACCGCTAAAAGAAAAAAATTATTAAAACTGTTACCTATTTTGGGTATACAGTGTTGACTTGTGATATCCAAATCAAGTAAAAAGTGCAGGTGTACCAAAGTCATGCAGTTGTACCCCTATGTATAACTCAGAAGGAGCAAGGACTGATACGGTGAAGCGACCACAGCAATATGTGTTTCAGGTGCTTGTGGATTCCAGGGAGGTGTCACATTAAACTGCTAAACTGATGCAGCCATGATTTGATCTTCTTCCTCCAGGCACATTTATTCAACACCAGGTGTTGCCATCATTGTGCAGTCAAGCCAACAACAGAGGTTTTCTTGTTAGTAATACGTGTGTGCGTGTGTGTGTGTCACATTTGTTCCCCTGTGCTTGCATCTTGGTTTACTCTGACCACACACAGCTCAGAGCTCAGCATCTTCCTAAATCATCTTAGTGCTCCAGGAGCAGCAGCTCGACTTTTGCTCAGGATATCCTATTAATTGTACCTAACCAAAGCATTTTCCAAGCCTTTCAATAATAAAATCATGCTATTGGCATTTTCTTCCCTGTGATCACCACCCTGAAGACTCCAATCTGGTTCAAATGTCAGATGTTTATCTGCCCTAAGTGTGTGTCACTGAATAACAGTAACACAGACATGTTTCCAAGCTGTCCTAGGAAGAGTGTTAGAGGACCAAATTATTTTACCAACTAATTTTCCTAGGCCAGCTTTTAAATTTAAAATAGTTTCTTTTTTTTTCCTTGCACCAGACCCTCTGTCAGTCCCAACATGTATGCCTGAATCCCAGTCAGAACTTTCTCAGCCCATCTCTAATGATTATTTAAGATCCATTAAGGGTTGTCAGGGTAATAAAGGCTGTACAAGCCAGGAAGAAGATCTGCTTCCTAGTGATGACATGAAATTCAATCTATGCATCCCCAGAATTTACAGGTAAAAATTTCCACGTAGACTGCCTTCTTTGGAACCTTTTCTGCAGTAATATTTATCTGTTTCATTATAACGACTTTAGTATTTTTTTAACATTTCTGTCAAAAGGAATTGCAGCTGATTCACCTAATGTGTACTAATTTGCAAATTAATTCTATTAACCGAATTAGGCTTAACTGATCTGCGTTGTCCAATTATTCATCTGACTCATCCATCCACACACAGGAGTAGCCTCAATGGGTTATTGTTCTGTTCTTTTTGAATCACAAACCAGCTGCTAGTTTTCCCCAGCTGTGAGGCTGAGATCAAACATTAGGGCTGCTGAAGATGCTTCACTCCAAATGAGAGTATTAGATGCAGGGAATTTAATGCTGCCTCAAGTGTCGCAAGGCGGTGCAGAATGACATGGCTTGGACAGCACAGCAGCATTTCAAGGCTCTGTTTGGTCCCAGCTTGAGAGTGTTTTCCTGTGTGCTGTGACATCTGTCCTGGGCTTCACAGTGAGTGTTACAGTGGCACTTTAATGTATAAAGGAGATCAGGACAAATAACCAGGCCCCCTTACGGCCTCTGTTGATGGAGCAGCCCCAAGAATGACATAATGCTGCTCCCTCACAATTCAAAACAAGAAGGGGTTTGGTGAGATTCTGGTTTCCCTTACCTCTTCATAACTGCACAGAGCATGGCCTGCAGGGACCTGAAGACATAGAGAGAAGCTGTTCCTGCCCTGTTCCAGGTGCGAGTAGGAAAGGTCACACTAAGATACTTTGGGATGTGCAGGTGGATCTGTGCCAGTCTGAGGCTTCCCTGACCAACTTTTCCAGCTGAGAAACCTCGATCTTAAATTTTAGCCAGAAGTTAATTTTCAGGTAAGTGATAGCATCTTGGGGGATTTAAAATGCAACTCTACTAAAGGGCAGTTCCAGAGATTAGGAAACGAACCTTTGATATTGGGACCTTTACATCCCTTGCAACTACTTTTCCTCTTTGCCATGGGAGAGCTTTTTTGGCTGGTACCTTGAGCAGAGGGAAACACAGCAGGCACCTGAAATACATCTGTGTAGTTTGAGTTGAGGTTAGAGCTAAATCTAGGAGGCTAAGAGGCTTTTGTCATTATTCCAATGCAAAAGGCACAGCTGATCTGAGTCACAGACAATGTGAAGGATCCTGGCATTGTCAAATAAAAACCCTAAATATAATTTAACTTAGCTTCCCTAAGCCAACAGCATCTTACCTGAGCTGTCACATGAATCTGAAGTGGATCCAAATCTTACATGCCCTCCTAAGTCCACCCTTAGTAAGCTCAGTAAAATATTAATTTTCAATGCTTCTGTCGTATGAAAAGCTGAAAGTACAAGTGAAGTGTATTGATTTCTAAAAGTGGAAGTTAAGTCTCAAGGGAGTCTGGCTAGCTTGGAGGGTTGTGTAATGCACTCATGAACCTGAGAGCCATTGCTGCCTCCAGAAGAGAATGGTGGCTCATGGCTGTAGAGTGTTGCTCACTTTTGGCACACTCTCAGGGACTAAAAGCTTTGACCTGTACAGTTTTCTGGGCATTCATCTCAAAGGGAGCAGGCACCTGAAAATCATTGGAATTCTGGTCTAAACACCTTCAGTTCTTGATACTTAAATCTTTTTTTGGTTTGTTTTAGAGGGTGCTTGGTTGCTGAAAATCTCTCTTTAAGAGCCTTAATAGAGATGGATAGCAATTTAAGAACTACATAAAGGAAAATATGTTTTCATCACTGAGAGGATTGGTTTGCAATTTTCAAGATAAAAAACATATTTCAAATTCAATGACTGCTTCTCTTCCTTATTATGTTTAAGCAACATCAACGTAGCTCAGAAAAACTGCTGGAGTGATCCCCAAAGTGTCTGAAAATACCATCCTTTTTGTGCTCTGAATACTGCAGAAGCTTCTCAGAACAACTTTTTAATTAAAGCAACAAAATGTGCTACTCACCACAGAACTGAAGTGGCCTCCTCTTCGCCTTCTAAATAGGAATTATGATTTCAGCTCCTTCATCACTACTTCTACTAAGCAAGAATCAAAAGCAATCAAGTCTGAAGGACCATAGGAATCTCAGATTAATACAATCAGCCTGACAGTAGGGAGACTTCTTTTTTTGGTATAGAAATAGCAAATAACAATTCCAAGTAGGGGTTTTTTTTGGTGTTTTTTTTTTTGTTTGTTTTTTTAAAAATTTTTATTGCCACTTGCTTCACACAATTAAATGCTTTGGAAGAAAGGTATTGTAACTGCAGCTATCATGGTTAAACTTTAGATGAATGTACTTGTCAGAATATAAATGAAATCCTATATCACTTTGCTCATTTTGTTTTGTTTTCTCCATCCTAAATGAAATTACAGAGAATTAAATTTTTGAAGCATGACCGTTGCACAGAGAATTATTCAGCTAAGAGCTGGCCACCTGCAAGAGGTTCTCTCCTCCCTCCCCTTAGGCTTGTTATTTATTGTCTCTGTTACTAATTAGGTTTCCTGACTTAAACTTAGTTTGCAGATGATGGATTTTAAAGAATATTGTAAGGGACAGGACATCAAGGTCAATATTTGAAATTGGCAGAGAAGTAACCTTCAGAGGGCTCATGCCCTGTGATAGCCCAGGAGAGGCAGAGGCTGTGAGCTGAGTGGACAGCCTTGTTAGTGAGTTTTGTTGGCTTTTTGAGGGTTTTTTTGGGTTTTCTGGGGTTTTTTTTGGTGGCGTTTTTCCCCCCTTAAACCACAGCATGCAGCAAATAGCACTGCTGATAGTGACATCATGGTTATGAAAGTTAAAAGCCTGACTCGTTAAAAGCCCAATTCATTAAAAGCAGCACCTGGTATGTGAAGGGCTTCCCCAGGCACCTGGGAAATGCTTCCAGTGTGGAAAAACAATATATTTTCTTGCAATGTAAGGGTAGACTGACAAGGAGCACAAGGGAGAGGGAAACACTATAAGCATTTTAGATAAACACTGACTGCTTTATTGCTGACTGAGAATTCAGAAAGGAGCTTTGCAGGGCTGAACAGAGAAGAGTCATAATTGGATCCATGGCTAGTTCTGCAGCAGTGAGGTGCAGTAGCAGCTAACCTTTCATATGTATAAAATGGAAAATTCCACTTCAGTCCAATTCTGGTGCTAGATCTACTTTAAATAGCTATTTTCTTCTCCATTAGACCTAATGACTTCATTACAGTCTCTTGTGATAGAAGGCACTGCTTGGAGCAGATAGGGTGATTGGAGTATGGTTCTCCACTGGTTTCATGGTTCAGGGCACCCTCTCAGGAGCAGAGTTTCACCATTTGGCCTATGGGAGCTAGGAACTGTAAGAGGAGTATTGTCTGAGAATAAGCCCAGGGTGAAAGAGCAAAAATTATTTTAGAGTAGGTGTACTTTTGGTGGAGTCTCTGGGTCCAAGAGATCTGAGCTGTTTGTTCAGAGACTGGACAGTTTCCTTCCCTGACTGATGTGGTGGTGCCAGAATTTTTCTTCTTTGTGTTCTACACTTTTCCTTTTGACATAACAAACTGAGGCTCTAACTTGTGATCAACCCAGAAGGGCTCAGGCAGTTGGAATAGATTGATCATTGTAGGTCCCTTTCAACAGAAATAATGTATTGTATTGTATTGTATTGTATTGTATTGTATTGTATTCTATTCTATTCTATTCTATTCTATTCTAGTCTGTTCTGTTCTATTCTATTTTATTCCACTCTATTCTAGATCCATGGTGCTATGTCCAGGGCTGGGAACCTGTGACGATTGTTGCTGGAGGCTCATTTTTCAGCATCAGCTGCGGTCACAAAGATACACAAACTCTTGGCTAGATCTTCAAAGGCTTATGTAAGACTTCTTCCTATGAAATGCAGGTGGCTGGGGCTCGAGCCTTGAGAATCTTCCTTAAGAAATCTAATAAGTTGTAATTGATATGACTCATTCATATACAAAGCTATAGCCAGGATGACAATCTGAAACAAACTTGGAATCACCCTTTAGCTGGTTTACAGAATATTCCAGTAAATCACACAGAACTGATGGTATTTCAGGTGGTTTTTCCTCCATACTTGCTTGTGGTATCTTGGTATTTATATATGCAAAGTCTCTATTTTTCACACTGGGATTAAGTGGCAGGAATCACTCATTTCAATCACTCTTACATTAGTAATAATTCAGCTCTCCCCAGCAGGTTGATTAGGTACACTGGGTAAGACAGCTGTAGGATCTGCTGTGACAGGAGAGAGTGACTGTTTGCTGAAACACTGCTGTCCACGGAGGTGGTTCATTTGGGAAATGTCAGCAGTGGGTGAGATGGAAAGGATGTGTTTGAGAGCCTAGAAGCTAATGATGGGACACGCTTCTTGCTACAAGAGAAAGCAGAGGACTTGGAGTAATTGTGGCTGTTTTTATTCCAACTCATTGATCTTTATTGGATGGGCTAAGCTAAAATCCCCTCTAAATTAATGCTCAGGAACAAATAAGTTGTCATAAAAGAAATAATATTTACATAATTAAAATTGTTTGTCCTCAAATTATCTGATCTCCTTTGCCGTCACAGAGAGTCATATTTTAAAATTTGCATACTTTGATACTACATTCAATTCCAGCATATACAGTTTTAAATTGTCACTGAAGTACTGAAACAATCATTTTATGCTTTTGTGAGGCAAACTAACTAAGAGACTTCCATAGATCTACTCTGTAATATACAAATAGGAAAAAAAATTGTTTAATCTGTGGCATTCATTGAGATACAGAGATTACATTGACTCTAGTAACTGTCAGCAGCCAAATGACCTTCATGGGAATGCCCTGGGTTAGGACATGGAGAAGAGAGGTCTGACTTCCATCTTCTTGGTCCCAGACTAGCGTCACTTAGACAAAGCATCTATGTCTCAATTCCTTCATCATTCTGCAAGGGAGGTGAGACTAACCTCCCTCAGAGCAATTTTATGAAAATTAGGTTTATATTTGTAAAGCCCTCTGAGAACTGTCTAAGGAACTTGCCCACCCCCTTGTCTCTGTGTAAAGATCTGTGCACAAAAGATGGTTCAAAAGGAATTTGAAGGGCCCAAGAGGTGGAGATCTGAGGTAGCTATGGGGTCTCAATGGGTCAGTGGAGGAAACTCCATGAGACCAGTAAGCAAAACAAATAAAGCCAACCCAAACATTTCCTTGGAAGTTTTTAGTAGATTCCAGTACTTCTAGAAAGGAGATTACCCACTCAACAGATAAACTTTTTCTGGATGTGATAGCTGATTTGGAGGGCATATCAAATTAAATGAAAAAGTACATTAGCTCACATACCACATGGGGCAGCAGGAATTTAATTTATTGAAACTTTACAGATTGCATCATGTTTGGAAATTTAGAAGTGAACTTATAGTCCAGATTGAATCTGACTGTACTTCATGCCAAAAAGACTGATTATAGCCTAAGAAGGGCAATTTGATATGTTTTCATAACAATATTTTGTTAGCGTTAATAGGCAGCCAAATGCCAAACAGAAGATTAATTGAAGTAACAGTCAGGGAAGAGCTGAAGTTTGGCTGGGAAGTCCTTAATGAGCAAAATACAAATTGTGCATCACTTGGTGACCCATAAATGTTTCTGGGATGAAGTATTTCTTCCTGTTAAGAAGCAAAGAGATGTTCTTAAATTTAAACAAAGGGGAAAATTGGGAAAGAAAGGTCTTAGTAATAAAAAGGCAGAAGGAGGAAGCATGACAGGCTGTTGGAACAGTTTGCATTTTTCTCTTGAGAGAAAAATGGCTTTTAGTTTTCTGAACGTCTGTTGCCTTCAGTGTTTTGTATCACTAAAGTTCTGGACCCTGAATTACGAGTGGTCATTCATGACATGGTACATGTCTGATCCCTTTAGGGTAATTTGTATGCCTGAAGTAGCTCCTTGCTATATGCAGGACACCTGCCTGTGACGCAGGAAGGGAACATTAAGTTGCTGCTTCTGCACAAGGGAGTCGTAGCCCCTCTTCCTCCTGAGGAGCAGTGTGTGCAGCCCCTCTCGTGGGGCAGGATTTGCTGACTGGGGAAACTTCTGCTAAAAATCCAAACTTCTTCACTCCTTCAAAGGTTTGAAATGCAGTTACCAACCACCCCAAAAGACCAAAAAGATGAAACTTTGCAAATACCAGAACAAAATCCAGTGCTATTGTTTTACAATCATCATCAGTGATAACTCAGCTTTGGGTTGGGAAATGGAGTGGGTTCAAAGCAGGAGGGATGGCAGAATCCAGCCCATAAAGGCAATCCAGTCTGCATTTTTTCTCCAGATACATAAGAAAATTGTTCTTTTGGGGGAAAAAATATTGCTGCTTACAAACACAGATGTTTTAATTTCCTCAGAGAAAATGAGGTATTTTAGTTTAACCTTTAGTTAAAGGTTAAAGCTTATATAAAATTCTGACCCTACAGAAAATATTTTCTCCTCAGATCCAATTTCTACTCAATTTTCCTCAGCAGAATAACTTCAAGCCTCACATGGCAGAAGAGTAACACCTATTAAGCTTCAGTGGCAGGAAGTGATTAGCTTGGCAAAGATGTCACAGGGTACCTTGCTTGCAGGCATGTGTGTAGAGTAACAATTCAGAGACAATCACTTAAAGTCCAAAACAGGCAACTTCTTGATCAATGAGAAAACACACCCAGAAAATTAAATTGCTGAAAGTCAAGCTTGGTCATTTGTCTTCTATAGAGCATGACAGAGTAGGAAAAGCAATAGAAAACAAGTCTCTGGACTCGGAAGGCCTGCTCCCTGCTCTGCTCCAGATTTTCTGCTCAGTGCCCTCTGCGCCAGCTCTTGCAGGTATGTGAGTCTGTGTTGGAACCATTTAATCCCAGAAACAGTGCTGGAGGTGCTGTGCACTTCACCTGGGGGACGCTCCAAGCTGGATGCAAGCACTTTCCTCTCCTGATCCTGATGGAGAGGCTAAAGGCACCCTATGTAATGCACCCACTTTTCCTGCCATGACCAGAAGAACTTCTAAGCTTTTAATCTCAGAAACTTCCCTGGGGGAGGGAAGGACCAGAAATGTACTGAATAGACAGCAAAGCCTTTTGAGATCTGGCATGGTGATTGTCTCAGGGGTGGAGACAGTAGCACCCACTGCAGTCTGCTGGCCTGCCTGCTCCTCAGCTTCCCTCTTTCTGGGATGAGGGTGGCTGACTCTGGTGCTCGGTGTGGGCTGGCCTTGCTTGCCTGCTTGCTGCACTGTGAGTGTGGTGTGGAACAGCCATCCTGGAGGACAACTGCTGGTTTCCCTAGTGTCACATAAAGTCAGTGTCCATTGGCTTTGGTGGTGACTGTGTGGGATGGAGAAGAGGGATGATGGATGTGCTCTTCAAATATATGAATTTTTATACAAAATGTAGATACATGAATGAGTTATTGCAAAGGAATGGAGTCAGGGCACATAAGGTTCTCCTACAAATGTGTACCCATTTGTACTCTGGCATGAAAATGGGGGTGTTATTTCAGTGATGATTCGCTCAGTGCCAGCTAAGGTACCTCTGTACACTGCTGCACTCAGAGCACAGACGTCTTCACTCTCTAACTTAATGCTTTTCAACACACAGGGCCCCTGGGAGCCCATGGAATACTTTTTGGGAAGCTGTGAAAGCTGATGAAAACAAGCAAGCCTGTGTATACCTGCAGCAATCCTTGTGTCTGCTGTTTCTAGAGGAGGCCTTCTGCAAGCAGGACTAACTGGCTACCACTGCCTTTGGGTTGTCTGCTGGGCATCTGGCTTTGTTTGTTGTGTCCATGTCTTATGAGAAGAACATGACAGAAAGGGGATTTACACAAAGTAAATGTCTCCCTACTTTTCCTAAAAAAAAAAATTCAAAAGGAAAA
The DNA here is from genome assembly GCA_013397975.1 of Machaerirhynchus nigripectus. NCBI lineage: Eukaryota > Metazoa > Chordata > Aves > Passeriformes > Dicruridae > Machaerirhynchus > Machaerirhynchus nigripectus. The sequence goes on along the minus strand of VZRQ01009365.1, from coordinate 1,313,916 downwards.
TTCTTTTGGAGTGAAACTATTTGTTAAGGGAGGAATAAAGGAAATTGTTTACAAATTCTGGGTCATTAGTTCACAAGAGAAGAGAAAGAGAATTTATGTAATAGGTCACGTAGGTCACACTGTTCAAATGTCAGATTGTGACTGTTTAGAGGAAAATTTTATCAGCAAACTGCAGAAGAATATCCAGATATTGGGGTTTGTTTGGATAAGAAATAATGAGGAATCTTCTTGCATGAAGAGTTAAAGATCCTAAATGAAGAAACAATGTCAGGTCAGAACATCAGCTGCTCAACTAATTAGCTTAATGGATTTGGCTCTCTCTAGAGAAAAAGTGGTTCTGCATCATTTTTCCTGGTGGTTTTTTGCTTGTTTGTCTTGCTGTTGTTTGGTTGTTTTTAATTCCACATTTGAGCAGTGTTAATTTTAATCTGATTTTTCTGATCCTGTGTTGTCTCACTACTTCAAAACTTCTGTAGAACATTTTCATGTGTGACAAAAAACCAAGCCCTGCTGACATTAAACCATAAGACACAGTTTTAGTTTTATGCCTGTTGGGGCAGTGGAAGCCTAAGAGGCTTTGCCGATTTTGCTGGATATATTCATTTTGACCTTCTTTGCTATGAAACTGATAAATATAGCAAAATCGGTTTTCACATCTTCAGGGCAGATAATTTTCTGATTGAAAGGCTTCTCTGAGGCATGTTCTTTTGTTTTATGAACTTTCTCCCCCAGCTAGAAAGAAAAATAGAAACCTTCCTGTCCTAACTGGTTTGGACAAGCAAGTCAAGAAGGGCTGCAGATGTTTAGAGTGGTTACAAGAAAATGCCAGCCTATATGTTCTCTTTATCTTTACAAAAGTTAGGGAAAGATACACAACCTTTGAACTGCATCATCCATTGAAAAAGAAATGCATTTCTTCCAAAAGGAAAAAATGCCAAGGAAAAAAGCAGCAAGAAGAGACAGAGATTTCCACCACAGACGGTGACTGTATAAGGCAAGTAGTTAGGTGATGTCAGAAGAGCAAAACAAGAATCAAGCAGTGAAACACAGCCGAGCAGATCAGAAGAGCAGGGCAGTACACTTAATACTGCAGCGTGGAAATCCCCTGTTTACAGAGCATTAATCAGGCAGTGATTGATTTTTAAAGACAGTCTGGATACTGTGGATAAAAGATCATTACTATAATAATGCAGATAAACTGGCGCCCTGGAACCTGTCTGGAGAAGTGTTCTGTATTTGCCTAAATAATGGAGATAAGGTGATGAAAAGCTCTGGGATGCTGGAACCATCCTTGGGCTGCAGGCGGAGGGCACAGGGTTGTGCAGGAGCAACCACAGCCACACAGACAGGGAGAGGGAAGAGGGCAGATACTGGCTCAAAACAGGACCACTTTTTCTTACCTGACAGTTTGGTCAAAGGAGAAAAAAGGATCTCTGCTTTCAGTAAAACTGAAGATCCTTTGCTCCAGCTTTTACAAGGTGAAGATCTCAGCTCATTCCTATGAAAGGAGCAGATTTATGGCAGTTATTCTATTTTGCATGAAGTAGCACAATTCTATGGGAGGGAAAGATTGCAGCATGAAATCATTAGTGGGGCAAGACTGTTCACTATTTCTGTTCTTCACTGACAATCAGAAATTGATATTTCCCATAAGACAGTTCTTTCTTTCATTACCTTGGCGCTTTTTGTGAAGAAAAAAACGGCTATAATCACTGTAGTATGTTTACATAAAGTATATATCTATCTATAAAACATGCACAGTGGAAAAACAAAGCCACTCATGATAACAGAATCAACTAGTGAAAAATCAAAATATCAAACAAAAGAGAAAAGGGAAACCAAAAGAGAACAAAATTTTGACGTGTGGTATCAGTTCTGTTGCTACCATCATTTGAACTTAGTGACTGAGAAATGGGATCAGACAAATGACCTTTTTGCCAACTTTATCCTTTCCTACAACACCCACTGCCAGTAAATGTAAGGTACACGTCCCCATGGGGAGCTGAAGGGGCTCTGTCTGAGCAGTCACATCTGCCTTCAGGGAGGTGGTGGGTGCATATGGAAATAATAAGTGCCCTGGGGAACTGGAAAAAACCAGTTCTTTGGACTCCAGCAAATGCTCTTTGTGGGCTCTGCACTGATGTCTCCAAAGTAGCTGCCTCAGTTTACCTCAACTTTGAGCCTCTATTCGCTGATGCTGGCTAAGAGAGAAAGCAGTCACACTCTCTGTGACCCATGAGGTCCAATGCAAACTCAGCGAGAGTTGATTTGTCTGTTACCTCTTTCACCCACACAGTCCAGGGGGGAACTAAGGCTTTGATGTTCCATGGATTTTACAGGATATCTAGAGTTGAGTCCCTGCCTTTGTCCAAAGCCTTAAAGTGCAAGCTAAATCCAGAAAACATTTATCCTTACAACAAACAAATAAACAAACAAACAAAATGAAGTCCCCTCTGATATGAGATCCATGTAGGCAATGAAGAGAGAAGAAACAAATGGTTGCAAAGCTGCAGTGCTGTGTCTGGAGATGAGTATCTGGGTACCTGCAGTCCGTCAGAGCTTGACATCATCCACAGGCTCTTGTGCCAATAGGTAAGGACAGAATAGCACATCCCTACAGCCTCACACAGGTACCCTCAGCCTGCCAGGTGTCACAGGGAAAAGCTCCTACCACAATCCCCAATTCCATAAATTCAGTTTCCATAGAGCTGCCAATGTCTCCTGAGGCACTGCTGGTTTGTGGATGCAGGTGGGGTCCATCGAGGTGCTCTTACATTTATTACAGCAGAGAGGTTTTAAGATTGGTGAGGAAATGTGGCTCTTAGCTAAAAATCTCTCTTTTTGTTGAGTTATTTTGAATCACAGAGATGAAGAACCAGGAAAAAACTAACACTTTCCTTTACCAGGCTAGTTTCAGATTTCAAGGACCCAGTAGCCTGTATCCTTTATTTTACCAGCAAAACTGATCCCCTGAAAGTTGTACCAAGAATGCACAGGCTGGCCTTGTGCTTAGCATTCAACGTCAGTCCAGAGAGGAGGCCATGATCTGCACCATGGCTTCATCGAAACAAGACAACTTTTCCCTCCAGTGCTTTTCCAGAGCTGTGACTTTCTCTAAGGATGGCTCCACGCAGTGCAAGGGGCTGTGAGGCTGAGCCAGAGTGGTAAGGCGGTGAGCGGGATGCGATGCTCATTGCTCAGCTCTGTTGAGCCAAATACTCAAATAAAAAAGATATAGGCATCCGCTGAGAAAATCACTTTTAATTAGAAGGGAATAAAAGGAACACACAGAATAAAAAGGAGACCAGAGCTGTTGCAGAAAGGAAGTCGAATTAATCCATCTGAGAATTCTCGGAATGATTATTATTAATAACACTGAGCACATACGTAGCATTTTTTGGGTCAAGTGTACTGCTGGAAATCATCACAACAAATGTGGAATGTAGGTTATTCTTCACATCCAAATGTCATGTCTAATGTATATTAGTTTATTTATCACTGTCATACAATAAGGGGGTCAATTCCATCTTTGTTTTTGAAGGGCTTTTCCCATCTATCCTGCAAAAAAGAATCTCACCACTTGTGCATCACTTGAGTCTGTTACCTGGCATATTACGTTTGGAATAAAATATACAGAACCTAATGTGGAGTAACTGTTTCACCTCCAGTGTAATTTCAAAATGTGTTCCTTTATGCAAAAGGATATTTTAGACAACTCCTTTATACTTTGGTTTCAACAAACATTCTCTTTCCTACTTCAAGCCCCAGAACTCTGTGTGGTACCGCACTCACTCTCTTTGTTCTGGAAAGCCTGAATATGAACCCACCAGCAGCCAAGGTATTACACCAGCCAGGTCCATGGGAAACCAGGTACTGAAATAAGTCCACTTAGTGCACCACTTTGTAAAACCCATGAACCACACATCTCTGCTCCCCCTCCTCAATTCTTCAGGTCTGGCAGCTTCAGCAGATCCTTAATCATTAGCAGCCACGATCATCTGCTGGGCACTGCACTTTCTGCAACACCTTTGATAGTCAGAATTCCCTTCTCTGATCTAATATGAAGGGTTTGCAGCCTCAGCTAGAGATCTGTTTCATTCACACACCTTACTTACAGTCCATTGCCTTAATTCAGTTAGAGCTGAAAATTAAAACAGATCAAAGCAAGATTTTACATTATGATTGTTTTCCAGACACACTCTGGAGACTGATGCATAATCTGACAGACAGAAACTATCCTGAAGAAGATCTCACCCTGTACAGACAACTTGTTTGTGTTAGCAGGAGACCAGTTAACAGGTTGGAAAAACAATTCTAAAACAGCTTTTTAAAAAAAATCTGTTCATGCTGCAAATAACATCAACAGGAACATTCCTGGCATAAACGTGTATTTTCCTGGAGTAAATGTGCTTGAGAGTTTGACATGTTTGGGAAAGGTGGGTGGGTAGCTAGTATATTTTAAATTCTCTTTTTCTTCTGATTGTTTTTAAAATTTTATTCTGATTAAAAGCAAGTCAAGGCAGAAAATCCCTGAAAGCACAAACTGAGTGCTGATTGTTTTTAAGCTTTCCTAAGCTGATGGAGTGTCATGTTGTTTTCAGCTGCTCGGTTCCCTTGGAGAAAGGGCATGTCTGTGCAGTGCGTGCTGAATTCAGGTGACGGTGACAGACTGCAGCCATCAGAAGGGTTGACTTGGCTTTTCAGGCAGCCCTGGTCATTGCTGCTGACAGCGTGTGACCAGCCAAGTTGGGCAGACGTGCAGCTCCACGCCCCGAGGCGACTCAGCTCAAAGGGCATTCGCTTCCTCGCTACGCCTCTGAGTTCTTTCCCCTCATAGGAGAAACTGCTCAAAACAGGAGGAAAAACAGATTTGAAGGGGGTGTCCTTTGGCTGCTGCACTAACTTAAAAAAGAAAAAGGATTGTAGGGAGAGGGGCTTTGTGCTGTAATATGTTTGCAACCTGCATTTCCGTGTTCATTTCAACACTGGAGTGCTGGCCTTGCCAGTAAGCTGGGCTGGGACCCTGGGCTCCTCTCCAATGTGCTCTCCACACCCCCCTGAGGTCCCAGTTTGGGTTTGTGTCTCCAGAGAGAGTAGCTGCCATGACCCCACAGCTGCTGGGAAAGGCTGTGCTGTGTGTGCTGCTGCTGGCTGGGAGTGAGGGGGAAGCACTGTGGGCCCTTTGGTTGTCCCCTTCAGTGGATGCCTGACCAGATTGTGCAAGTGTCCTCAAAGGAATTGTCTGTCCTGGAATTATTATTTTCAGAATAATATCCATCTAGGCAGGCTGAAATAAATTGCATCCATGTACAGTCATATACACACATGTGCACACATGCACACACATGGTGTTTTCATCAAATTTCCTAAATTGTGTATTTCCTAAATTTGTATAAATACAAATTGTTTGTATTAATTAATCAACTTTGTTTTCCAGAATAAAGTTGCATTTTCTTTAGAAGTTTGTATGAACACAAATGTTGGATGGGCTGTTTGTACTCTGATTATTGATTATAATCACCTAATGGTACATTATTTTCCACTAAGATGAGTATCTGACATCAGTGGACTGGATACCATCCACCCTGCTGAACTGCCTGAGTGCAGCAGCATCTGCCCTCTCGGCATCAGTAAATTCAGACCCTGTGAGCCATGTCCTGTGTTACAGCAGTTGTCCCTGTGTGACCAAAGAGAATGGGGCTGTTCTGCCCTCCAGGCACAGGTACCTTTTTCAGGGTAAGATGGGTTGCCATCTGGAGTTGCTATCTTTCCTAATTGAAAACAAGGTTCTGGAGAGCTTAGATATATTAAACACTACATTTTTTTAGTTTGGTTAAAATTATATGAAGGAATCCTGCCTCAGGTACTCATGCTTCATAAGTCAGGCTTCGTAAGTCTCAGGTGTTGAAAATAAACCTCTTCTCCCCTATGACAAATGACAGTGCACTGTTATTGATATTCCTCAAGGTACTGACAGCAGAAGTAGAACCAATTTAGATCACATGGTTCTGGGCAGAGAATCTGTCACCATGTTTAGACATCAGCCAGCACAGTAGAAATACCAAATGGGAATTCATCACAAGACTCATCTTGGTAAGTCAAAACTCTTTAGACTCTTTAAGGGAGTGTTGAATTTAAAACATCGTTCAAATTTATGATGGATTAGTTTCTGTTTGTACACTAAATAGCATTTCAGAAAAGGCACTTTTTCCCCTCAGAAATGATAAATTTTAATTCTAAAATTGCTCGGCTCCATCTGGTATCTTATCAACACAAATCCAACATGACATTACGATTCCAAAAATAAACTTCTGGTCCTTTTCCCCATGCCTATTTGCTATGGAGTAGTTCTACTGCTTTTACTAGGGCTGTCCAAGGTAGCATGTGACCTTGTGGGCACCGCATAGTCTGATGCCTGAGCTAAGGAACTGCTTGCTAAATTTTCCTTTTTTTTTCTTCCTGTACAATCTTCTTGAATACAGCTGTGGCTCATAAAGATCATAATCTGAAACCAATGAGTCTCTTAAATGCAGCTGAAACCCCAGTTTAGACACCTGAATTCATATTGGAGGTGATGAGGCATGAGGAAAAAAACCAAACAAACCAAAAAACATAGCTGCTGAATCTGTAATTTCTCCATTTGAGCCCGTTCCTCCATCCCCATACAGCCTCAGTAACTTCAGATATGCATCTTCAGTACATTAAAAAAATTGGGGAAAAGGATAAACCCAGAGATATCCCCCACTCCCTTCCTCACCTTCCTCACCCCATAATTTTCCAAAGAAGAATCAAATTATAACAATTTTGCCTCAGAGACTGGGGTGGGGAGAAAAGCTTTCTTTAAAAGATGTCCTGAACAGTTTATGCTGCATTGTCATGGAAAACTGCAGATTGTTGCTGCTCATTTCTAGACAGGCAGAGTGTGTGTCTGTGTGCCTCCATGCAGGGGGCAGGGAGCTGTAGAATTGTACCTTCGTCTATGCAGTGCCCAAGGTACCAGGAAAAAGGAGAGCAGAGCAGGTTCATGTGGTTGTTCATCTGAGGGATTTCTCATGCTGAGGGTCTCTACCTGCATGTATGACCAACATCCCCTGTTTCAAGGTGAAATAATACCATGAGCGGAAAGAATCTCTGTTTTATTTCTGCTAAGTGGTTTTTCTATTCTACTAAGGTCTGTTTCTACCAAGATATCTGAAGATGAGAGCAGCTAACTTCCTTGCTGAGGAAAACTCACCACTAATTTTGAACTAAATTTACAATGGTTTTGATCTTCCAAAACCATAGTTTTAAAATATAAATGAACTGAATTACTTTTATTTAGCTCTACCTCTTTATTCACATATATTGGATTGATTGGTTCTTGAGCAAGACTTGATTGAAATTCAGTATTTTAATTTTGGTTGGATTGGTAGAGATGGATCAACCTCGTCTCAGAGAGGCTTTTCAGTGGCCTTATCTATCCAGGATAAATGGCCTCTAAAGAAGGGAAACCATGAGTTTCCAGAAGTGTGTAACTGGTGATGAAAGCACTGATCTTGTCAAATTTAATCTCAAAGACCCAAGGAATTAGAGATTCTCAATAAAACAGTCAGAAGTTACTGTTAGGTTTTGTTTTAATACCTTTCCCCCCCATATATCATTCTTGGAAGCAGCAGGACCGTTCTGCAGCTCCTGAAGAAATGCAAAGGTCAGCTTCCAGCACAATGTTATCATGGAAAATTGCAGCACAAAGTGTTCTCACCTTCGTAGGTTATAAGCCCACTAAACGCTGGATGTTCAAAGAGAATGACTCAAGGAAAATTAGCACTCTGACATCCACATGTAGTGTATGTACTTTTTGGGCTTTTACCGTCCCACCTCGGTCCTGCATAATGCTTAAAATGAAGATGGGGTAGAGGTGATACATTCCTGGGAAGTTTTACAGGTGTTTTCTGCTCCAGAGATTTTCTGAGGGGTCATTGAAGTGACACCAGAGGCATGGAGCATGCCAGAAGAGTTTTACTTGATGATTCTTAATGCTTTCATCACCTGCCTCTCAAAGTTACCAAAGGAATGACTATGAGCAATCCAGATCTGTGTCTGTCAAAGCTGTCTTGTCTGCCAGCCAGATGGTCGATAGGTTAGGGTGACCTTCTGCTTCCAGGGCAACTTCCTGGGGACAAGACAAATAGCATTTCTTCCCCTGGATCCAGAGGTCACAAGAGACAACACATTTAAAGTAAGCAAGGCTCTGAGACATCCTTGTTTGAAATTCCACCTGAAATTCTTGTGCTCTTGTTGTTATTATTATTATTATTACTATTATTATACCCAGTGTTTAACATCACTAAGATATCACCCAAGCAGCCAAGTAGCCAATACCTCCATTTTTGGGCACAGAGCCATACACCTCGTGGTTATCCTGCAGGGATTTGGCTCCTGGTGGCCAGGGCAGGCAGGGCGAGCAGGGCAGCGGGCGCTGGGTCGTGATGCTGGGTAAGGGACTGTGCAATGCCTTGCTGTGCATGAAATAGGCACAGTGAGGGGCTTTCTGCTCTCCTGCTTCTCCCTGTCTCCTCTGAGTGGGCCATGGGTCCAGACAGGACTTTCTTCTGCTGTGTGGGTTCAGTGCTGGGACCTTGGCCCAGGGCGATGATTTCAGCTACCTCAGTGTGGCTGAGTGCGGGCAGGTGCACCTGGCTTTCATAAAAAGCTGCTAATGAAAATGCTCCCATTTAGCTTCTGAATGCCTGCCTGCCTTTCAGCTACCCTGGGATAGATGAGCAGATGGGTGATCAGGTGTATTTATGTTTTAATCCCTTGTTAAAAGGAACGCACAGGCTTTGAAATATTCTGTTTTTAGCAAATGGCTGCAAGTAAAGTGTGAAGCCCACAGCCAGGGTATACCCCTCACTCTGCTCTTTGTACTTGTCTCACCCTCGTGGTACCTTCTGCACAGCTGCCTCTTCTTCCTCCCCCCCTGCTTCCCCCCTTTATTTTTTTAATTTTCTGGTAGGCATATCAATTAGTTGAGGGCTTTTCCTTTTAAACATTGGGATTTTCTTTCGGCCTGCTAAGGCTGTCAGGTCTCGTTTGCTGCTGAACAGTTCATGCTTTGGTGCTGGACAATGCATGAATGTTTAAATTGCCTGAAATGTCTAATTGAATTATCCTCAAATTACAAATCAAAATAGGGGAGGCTGTCCCTGGCTCACAGGCTCGTTCACTGGGATGTGACTGCCATGCTGCTGCTTTGCTTTATATTTTTTCTGCTTCCGACTAGGCCTGTGTTAAATGAAACTTAAATACTGAAAGCATTTCTGTTTGCATGTGCAGGGGGAAGTGATGTCGAACGTAAAGGGAAATTTATTCACGTTCTGGCTCTGAGCTCTTTTTGTGCTGCACAAAAATGAATTCATGAAATTTATATCAATGCATAGGAAAGGAAAACAGCCAGCTGCTATTTACAAAGAAACTTCCTTTCTCTTTCAGCCACAGTGATATATCATATAAAATACTTTCAGGAAGATATATATAAATACCATTTAACTATTTTTTTATGACAGCTAACAGATTAAGGAAATCAACTGCCATAAAAAAGATTTGATATATCTAGCCAGCACGCATGATAAAATCAGCTTCTTAAAGCTTTGCCATTAATGCAACAAGGGAGAAATTTAAACCCATAGGATTTTCTGTTCTAAATTGTTAAGGAAGGCAGAGCTAGGTCTCCATGCACCACACCTGCCCTGTCCTGCACCCTCCCCAGCACCTCTGGAGGCTGATCAGGACTCTTTAGCCAGTGCAATAATGCTTCTTTCATGGATGTAATATTTTTTATAGAATTTAAGAATATATGATACAATATACATATACAATGAACATTAACTACCTACATCCAGCCTCAATCATGTTGTTACTGAACCTTAACTTGTCCAATGGCTGCCTGAACCAAGGGCTCAAAGTGGGTGTTGGTGCTGCACACTGTGTCCAACAGTTGCACCATCCCTCCTCTCCTCAGAAAATAGCCCTTGAGGGGTGCACACTTTATCAAGGCATTGGTGCCTCCCTCTGTGGCTCCCAGGACATCCCGTGTGCTCTGTGTTTGCTGCTCAGGTAAGGAGCCCTTGCCAGGGCTCACAGCACTGCCTGGATGCTCACACTCAGAGGGGCTGGGCTGGCAGGACACTCAGCCTAATCAGAAGAGCTGCCAGCCCCCATGGATATATCAAACTGTGCCACAGTGCAAGACAGGAACAGCAGGACAAGTGCTTAAATGTTGCAGTGAGTGGTTTTGTTTTAACTAAAGCCAAAAGTAAAACAAGTTCAGAACATGCCAGGTATCTTGGTATTAATTCTCACTATTTTTTCCTGAATACTAAAATTAGTTTCAGGCCACTTTCAAGGGCAACTTCTCTGTAAACTCATAATTAGACAACTGTTTCTGCACTATAAATGTGGTTGAAGACATAGCAATTATGAAAGAATCTTAAGGAAACGCCTTAGATAAAATCTAAGTCCCCAGTCATTCTGCATCATAGAATCATAGAATTGTTTAGGTTAGAAAAGACCTCTGGGATCATCAAGTCCAACCACATTCACCACTAAACCATGTCCCCAAGTCACACATCTACATGTCTTTTAAATAGGTCCAGGGTTGCTGACTCTACTACTCCCCTGGGCAGCCTCTTCCAATGTTTGACAACCCTTTCAATGATGTTTTCCCTAATATCCAATCTAAAACTCCCCTGGTGCAACTTGATGCTATCTCCTTTTGTCCTATCACTTGTTATCAGAAGAAACTGACCTCCATCTTGCTACAACCTCCTTTCAGGTAGTTACAGAGAGAGAGAAGGTTTTCCCTGAGCCTCTCTTTCTCCAAACTAAACATTCTTAGCTCCCTCATAACACTTGTGCTCTTTATAAAACTTGTGCTTCAGACCCTTCATGTTCCCATCATGCTAAATGATTATTTTTGCTCTGTCTTATTTAAGATTTTTTTCCAAACTGGGATATGAAATAGTTCCTAAGGGACCACCAAAAACTGTTAGGGAATAATATTGTTGGAACCAAAGACAACCAAAATGCTTCCGTATTTGAATAAAATCCTCCCATTCCATGGCAGGTGTCAGCTGACCTCATGCAGGTACCTGGCAGTCACTGGGGAATTACTTGAGCCTCCTCCTCTGGCTGGGGAAGGAGGAGCCCTGCTGTGAAGGAGGAGTGCAGGTTGTGGCAGCCCCTTGGCTTCAGAGGGCCTCACACAGGCTGCGCTCTTCATCTCCATCTGGTAAAGGCATGGAACTGGGAGGGGGGGAATCCCAGCCAAAGGACTCAGGTTTACCTACCACGTGTCAGTGTTGATTTGCTGAAGGACTGGTCCATAAATTACTTTTGTTCTTGAGTGGAAAAGGCGTGTGAAGCCCATCCAGGGAGCTGGAATATAAATGGTGAACATTATCTCTTGCACCAAAATAAATAAAGATATGTAGTATTATGAGAAAGATGAAGAAATTACTCTAAAACTAGCCTATGAAACTTCCAGCCCCTCAGCATAAGAGAAAGGGTTTCATGAGCTTTGGGGGGCCTGCAGAAAAGCATGAGTGTGATCCCTTTGTTTACGTACCACCAGCAGTGCACATACGTGGGACAGGAACAGCAGGGTTAGGTGAGACAGAACCAGGACCCATCTGGACACACGCAGCCACAAGCTTCTCCAAAACCACAATGGAAAGTGTTCAAGCCTGGTAAATTTGGGCAATAAGAGAAGTGCCTGAAGAGGCACTGCAGCCATTCCCCCCTGCAATGCTCTCAGCTACAACAGGACACAGGAAGTTTTTACAAGTACATTTTTATTTAAAATAAAAATTAATTATGGTGCCTTTTTAAAATAGGGTACTGCACAATCTGTATATGCAACACAGTTTTTGGTACAGAACATACTTATTGAGCAATATCCTTAAATACTAAATATACATTAATGGCTTGTTTGAGAAACATGACAACATTAATTCTGATATTTTTTTCTCTTTAGTCATTTAACCACTGATACAGATTTCCTATAAACAATATTCATTTTCATCTGTACATGTGGTACACAGTCAAGAAGGCAGATCTTAGAATATTTACATTCATGCATTGATTTAAACACACTATTTTGCAGTTTAAAATAATATATTTTTGTTTGTACAGGTGCAGGGAGTATTGTAAATACATATCTACCATAGGCCTGATTCTCCATTGCTTGGCAGCATCTATGGTCATGACCTGGTTGGAGCAGGGTTCCCACACTTTCTCCACATGCTGTGACCATATGGCATGCAAGACTGGACAATTAGGTCTCTGTATAGATATATATCAATATATTTATATTTTATACTTAGTAGAACTTTCCCCTTTCTTTCCATGTCTGTTTTTGCAGCATCTGTCCAAGGCAGAAATGCTTTCCTGGGCACACTGCTGTGTCAGGTGTGGGACAGGAAGGGCAGCGGGACTGGGGCTTCAGCTCCACCTTTCTGTCTTCTGAGGAACAAGGAAACTCAACACTTTGCAGCTCAGGCCCTTAAGGTGCATTCCCTGCTAGTGGTGATCCTTGAGAAGAGATTTGGAGCTGCTGCTCTCCCTCAGACTGAGTGCAGCAGTTTGCTGAGCTGTCTGGTGGTGGTCAGAGCACAGCAAGTACCTTCTGTGTAGAAACTGGCCACCTTTGCATCTGCTGGGGATCTGGCTGTTTTGTGAACGGAGCTATGCAGGTCCTTTCCATCCCTGATATTTTAGTGGGTTAAAAGGAACTCACTCAAAATGCTTGTAAAGCTGTATTTTGGGTTGCCGGTTCCCCAGATCCAGGATCACTGCTTAGTGAAGCACTTATGTATCCGGCCTATTCCTTTCCCTTTTTATTTAATTATAGTACAATAAGGAAGCACAGAAGCCACTCTTATAAAAGCTTTTCAAGTAGTCTGTAGAGTGTTAAACACAACCTTAAACCACATCAGCAAGCCTCAGAAGTCACCTGGACACACCATCCCCTGTCTACATCCCCTGTCTAGCCTCCCTTTTCTGAAGAGTTCCATCTGATTCCAGTATACTTTTCCAAGCACGTCTCTCAAGATCACTTTACATTTCTGTGCAATGTAGTCAACTGTACTTGGGCAGGAATCTACAGGCAAAACTACCCCATGCAAGATTTCCCACCTCTCCCTGCCATGCAGCCATGTGAGGGCTGAGAGCAAAGGGTCTGGGCAAGCAGAGGAGCAGCTCTCAGCTCATCTGCTGCTGCTTTTCTGTGGCCAATGCATTATAAAAACACAGGGGGAATGTTTGCTCAAGAACTATTGTGGCGATTATGTGCCCGATACATTTATCAGCATGGTGCATACAACAATAGTGTACATCCGCCTACGCAAACAAGCTACGTGTATTTCTCTCAAAATACTGCCACAGAGCTGGTACCTACTTTTATCTTGATTATACAGATGAGTAAACGGAGGCACAGAGAGGCAAAATTACTTGCTAGTAAACAGATCAGTGGCCGAGTTGAAAACAGATCCTAGGTGGCATGTGCTATGTCTTGCAATGCCCTGCCTCTCCACTGCCCATGAAGTTTTTAAAGTTTATGTTCTCCTGAGGAGTCCTCATGGTGCCTGGGCAGGGTTTGCTTGTGGGTTGTGTCATGCACCGGGGTCTCCTCTAGTGAGGACATTTTACCACTGATATCACTGAAAATCAGACAGTATTTGGTGACCATATCTTTTTACTCTTTTTGCAAAAGCAGACATATTTTGATGGACACAATGACCTACAAATCCCTTTTGTGATTTTGACCTTACAGAACATGCCTTTAAAGCTGAATAAGGAAACAAAATAAAATCAACAACCTTTAGGAGAAAGTGCTAATCCTGAGCCCATATTATGCTAAACTTTATCTGCATTCATACTTCGTACTCTCAGATAAACATGCAACCAGTCTCAAACTATGCCACGTTTCCACATTTAGGCTGAAACAAGTGGAGTAAAAAAAGAAAGGCAAACATAGGTAACTACACCAAAATAAATGTTATAGCTTAAAAATATTCTAGAAATATACTTGCAATATTTTTATTATAGTATTTAGGGGCTAAGTGCTTTAGGCAATCAACATTTGGGATACTAGACTCAAAGCGTAAATTCTGTCATTTTAATCCCACTTTGGATCTAAGAACATATCACTGTGTCTTGCACAAGCACACAACATGAATGTGGCTGGGAATGATCATACTCTTGGGCAAAAGGTTACTTGCTCCCTTTCACTTTTGCAATTGCATTCACTTCCCAAGAAAGTCTAGCTTTAAAATATAATTTTATGCAGTTAAACTTCTACATAGTTATGACAGACTAAAAAGCTAAATGAATAACTACATAAATTTCTCAAGAGCAATATATAGCAGCATTTCATTTTATAATTGAAAAGGTACTTATATTTACATACACCCTATTGTTTGATAGGTAATAGAAAACTACAGATGGGCCTGAGCTGACACTGCTGATTTGAACATTCCAGAAGATCTGCAGAACATCCGTCTTCCTCTACCATCACACCACACTCTGCATCCCAGCAACAGATGACCCACAGGCCGGAATGCATTCAAAATCAAGATCTGATTTCTGCAGTTCAGGCACATCCTTTTATAAAACTGAAAGTATTGTTGTGTTGCAGTACCGAGGGACAATACAGCTGGGATACAGCCAGGTCCCGGAGTGAGACTGCATTGGTGCCTGGGAGTTACTCACAGACATGGAGACCAAGTGGTACCAAAGTTTTATGTCCAGACAAGAAGCCAGGGTGTAAATTTGTCTTTGACTGCATCACTACTTTCAGCACAGAGGTAAATGGAGACATACATGTGGAGATGTGACATAAAGAAAAGTTTTCAGGAGGTAGGGAAAGACCAGCATCTTAACTAGTCTCATCACCTTTATCCTAAGGGCTACTTACTGAGTCTAACCTGAGATCCTATATGAAATGAATTTGGGTAGATTAAGCTTTGCTTTAAATAGTCTGCAATCCACATCACGGAAAGTATACTGAACTGTACGCTGAACTTGGCACCACTGTCAGTCTCAGCTCAGGAGAGGCAGAGACCGAGATAATGTGGGCACAACCAGCTTACCAGACCCTCAGAAGGGGTCCTACAAGCCAGAATTGCAACGTCCTCAGTGAGTCAGTTCAGAAGACTTAACACTTTCAGGGAACAACACTAACCAGTGAATGAAGAGAACTTCAAAGAGCTGCTGGTTCTTTCAACACGATCCTGCCCAAACACTGACACCAAGATGTAAACAGTGTCTTTCCTGTAGGAGTTTCCCTGGGCAATCAGTGTGATGCAAACACAGAGAAACGTGGAATTTCACAAAGGAAGAACATCTTTAAAGAGAAAATAAAAATGTGGTGCAAAAAAGGAGGCTGATTATGAGTAACATTTAAAGCACATGTTAATAACATCTCTCTTTCAATAGCAATGCTAATTGCTAAAATCTTACATTTTGATTTCTTTTGCCTGAAAAGCCTTCAGCCATGAAAACTGCATAGTCACCAGACCACAGATAAATTTCCTGGAGTAAGTCACAAGTTCAGGCCAATTTTGCTTGATTGCTTAACAGAAACCTTTCTTCCCTTCTTAATAAGGAAATAATAAGAACGGTAAGAATGAAGCATCAGCGTATGAAACTGCACTGGGTGAAGAAGCACACAGGTGACATCTCTCACCATTTAGAGGGAAGCGTCCTCCCATTTAGAGGGAGACACCTCCCTCTGACCCATCCATGATAAACTACTGTCACTCTGGCAGATCACCCTCTCCTCAGAAGATCCTACTTCACAAGTTTTTTGCGGACACTCAATTCCAACATAAAAGTAGGGGAAGAAGGAGAAAGAAGAAGAAGCGGGAAGCATCGCAACATCGCTTTCATGGGATGCAGCATGCAATGCTTATGCCTTTGTGAGGCCTTTTCTCTGGGCAGCCCAGGTGGGTGAGTTTATCCTCCCTTGGAGTAGCAGCAAGCCCGGAGAGCAGCCTGCTTTTCTCTTCTGGATCACTGATGCGTGCGCTGTTTCTGAAATGAAGTCCTTGGCCACACAGCTCCCTTTGTTGCCTCATTTCACCCACCTTGCATACTCCGTGTGTGTGCTTTGAAAGTTTACCACCTCCTGCGCCTTGGTGGGGTTTTGGGTATTATACGACCGCATTGTTATCAACTGTTTTGTTGTTTTGGGAGGAGGTCATTGCATATTCGGACCGACTGGTTCCGTTCTCTTCTTTTCTCATTGGTTTCCTTGGGTGATCCCAGGTTCGGTGATGTACAGGCAGGGTGAGGAGAGAAGAAAGAACAGAGATAAACATCTTTGTCAGTACAGATTGAAAGTGAGGACATGTAAGGTACATAGTAATACTGAAACTTCCTGTCTATTTTTCCCTTTCTGAACACAGGCCAAACCAGCAGTTAAATTTTGTCAAGCATCATAGTCCACCTGGAAGGTGAGAGGTCTGATCCTAAGGTCTCATGATGTGCTGTTGGTGTCCCCATGTTAGTCTGTTAATGGATGCAGGTGCACCTGTTGCATGAGAGGAAGGGTGCTGGAAGGAGTGCCCTCCACCACCACCTTCGTCTCTGGAACACAGGCTGGGATGCTGGGCTGGGTGATGGGCCGGGCTCTGCCTTGGGCAGCCACCACCTTTCTCCTCAGAGTGTCACATCATTCAAACTGGGATGATGACCAGTCACGTCCACCAAGGACCCAACTCCCTGACCAGTCATCATGAAACCACCGTGTTCGGTCACTAGGAGTGGACTCATCTGACCAGTGCAGACATGTACACCTCTGGTGACCACCCCAGACAATCTCCACAGCCAAAGGAGAAAAACAGGTGCTTATAAAACAGGGTTCAGAAGAGCTTAAAGTAGATACCCAAAATACGTCAGATGCTTTGTGCCCAAGGCATTTGTGTTTCCCTGCACTGTCTGTAAAGGCAGGCTAGTCTGGTAGCCCAGATATAGGAGTCTGTGTTCTGGGTGCCTGAGTTAGTGACTGAAATATGGTGCCTGCTGTGACCTGCCAGACTTCCAGCACCAATTGCCCTTCTTGTTTTGTTTAGTGGCCACTCATACTATTTGGTAAGACAGTCCAGGATCACCATTGTTAATTGTGAGACAACTCAGGAAACACTCAACAAGTTCAGAAAAACTATCAAGCATCTGTAAATCACAGAGCAAAATAATTTATTTAGGATTTTGTAATTACTCTGGAAAGGGAGACCTCAGCTTAAGTTCTGTAACAGCCCATGTTCCATCTTGTAACTTCCTCCACAACTTCCCTTCTCAAAAGTGGCTTAATTGAAGCTCTAAACATAATAGGAGGAAAAAGCTTTGTGCTTTCCACATAGATATTTCGGATGTGAGTGTCTTCAGTTTAAGGTGCTGCTGAGGGCAAAAAGAGGACCAGATACATGTATTACAACAGTCAGCCTGTGCAATTGTTCTTGTCAATGTTTAACAAAACAAAAAATTAATAAAAAATGGTTAATGACATTTAATTTCAGCAAAGTAATAATGAAAGATATATGGAGAGTGATTACAGGTAGGTAAATTTGTTTGCTCGTAATGTCAAAGAAAATACTTCTGACTGTGATATTTCGTGCCTCTCTACCTGGTAAGAGTTAAAGCTTGTTAATATGAGCCATGATTCCAGCTCCTTGAGAATGGAAATGGAAGGGAAGGAGAGACTAAGAGTTGTTGAGACCAAGTTGTTGATGAACTGTTTTTCAACGCTCAACATGCAGTGTCTGTCTGCATCTGACACGAGGTCGTGTGGGTTTTTCTTCTGTGACACTGCAAAGCACCCATCCACCGCGCCACATCCCTGACAGGAGGAGTGGAGAATCTGATGACAATGCTTATTTTTTTCTCAGGGCAGGAAAAATGGCGTGGCTGTCTAAACTCCTCTGCTGCTTTCAAAAATTATTTTGTTTTTCTTTTCTCCCAGTTCTAAACCTATCAATGATTAAAAAATGAAGTCATTTTTGCCACTTCTACTTGCAGTTTTTCTTCTATTTATCCATTCTTTCTTTGCTCTCCTATGTTTCTGCACCTCTCCAATTGCATTTTCTTTCCCTGTCTAGATTTCCTCTTCTTTCTTTTTGTTAAGAAATGCCTTCCTCTCATTTTTATCTACATTTTTATGTTTTCTAGTAGTGATTTTAAGATGGACCTCTTCAGTTGTCCTGAAATTTGCACTTTCCCCTCCCCAGGCTGGTGTCCCAGCACAGACCTGGGTGGATTGGAGGCTCTCCTTTGATGGTGAGATCTTTCTGCAGACCCTGCTGGACAGGTTGCCAGGGATATCACACCCCTGGCACTTGCATGCAATGGAAGGGGTTTTTTTCAGAGCCTGCAAATATGGGAATGGAGATTTTATCAAGGTTCTGCTTCTGCCTTATCAATTGCTCAGGGTTAGTGCTAGCAAAACAGAGCAGTTATTTTCTTGAGTCTCAATGAAAAGACTATTGTCAGATGCAAAGTTCAGGCTTGGAGACTGCCCTGTATAACTCTTTCTCTCAATCTGTTTTCAAATGCACAACAGGCAGGGATTTGGGGTCAAACTTGCCACAGTTACACCATTTAAATCACTGGCTTAGCATACTGGTATGCACTTGTCACTGTGATTAAACTGACCCATGTATTTAGATATACAAGGTCATTTTGGCTTCTTGTGATTTTTCAAGTGCCCTCTTGTATTAGGGCATTGGCTCTCTGTGTGCCACTAGCTCTGTGCCACTAGCTTTTTGCTCCAGTTTTTGTTGACTGTTGAGATCCAAGCATGCAAATTTTCCTCTTGTATACCAAGGGGAACCCTTTTATCCTATTTTCTGCCTAATAAGCTAAATTATGCATGATCTTCCAAAGTGTGATACTCCAAGCCCCCTTTCAGATGATAAGCTATGGCCACGCATTTATGCATTTCCATTCCAGGCTTGCTCTTCATTGGTTAAAGGGATGTTTCAAATTAGTGAGGAAATGAGTAGGGAACTATTCATATCCATAACATACTCACTTGGTGGCAGGCGAAACAGGCTTTTCACTAATAAGTGGTTTGCATTGTTTTACAGTATAATGTGCTACACATTGTTTAGCAAACAAACTGGGTCTTCGTGCCAAACATCTGTGACTGAAAACTCTGGCCATGCAACTCTGTACAGCTTAGCACATGCCTGAAATGATGCCTCAGAGTCCATAATGACCTCTCCACCATGCATGCATTAACTTGCTTGAGTCCTAAAATCAAGAAAGCATCAAACAACCATTTAATAGTGCACTTCACATGTCAAGTTTAAGTTTCAGATGAGGTTCTGACCACATTATAAACTTACTTATCAAAGAATTTCGTATTGGCTCATCATATTGGCTTGTACCAATCCTCTGCAGAGTTCTGGGTAAAGGTCAATGTACTGATGCACATTCAAACACAATTTTTATATTCTATATTGAGAAAATTTTTTAGAGGAAACATAGTTTTTGGCCCTTTATCCTGTCTAGTCACAAAACTTAGTTGGTATATTTGACAAAACTGTCCTTGCCAGCTTTGGCTACTGTGTAAATTTGGCACAGACCTACTGTTCGTAAGGCAATTGTGTGGTAGAGTACTAGGAGAGGGCTTCACTTGTACACACTTCAGAAAATCTCTATGACTACTCAGACAAAATCAAGTAAAACCAGGGCAGACAATTCATTTAATCATGACTTTATGATGCCTCATTATAGACTTAAATAAGCTTTGAGAAGAGTAAAATCACTTAGACATGAGAATAGAAGTTTTGTCTAGAACAGTAAACTGCAACAGAGTTTAAAACTCACAGTGCAAACCACATTTCATACACTTATGGGTGCTTCATGCTTGAAAGGGATGACAGTTTAGAATAAAACCTGATTTCATAACACAACCTGAGTGTTGCAAACCTGTTTCTACTACCTACCTCCACAGCAATGTCTCAACAGTGCCAGTGCATCAAGTCCAGCATCTAGGAAGGCTGGGTTCCAAGGAAATCCAGTCAAGCTACAAAGGGATGACCTTGGGCTGGCAGCAGAGACATGACAGGATCTCAAATTCACCTCCTTCTGGGGTTCCCATACCCGACTCAGCACTGCCAGGAGACGCTTGTCTCCACTTGGGGATTTGCTGCCCTAGATTATTCTCTGGGGAAATACATATCCTATTTCTTACCAAACAGGAATAGACTGTCATTCTTCTTTTCAAATATAGTTAGAGGAGGAAAGACTGTTTTTTGGCGTCCATTGTAGGAGGGAATGACCAGTACTCAGAAGATCAAAGTGAAACTTCACTCTTTGCTGAGCAGCGATACAAAACTGTAAATCGTAAAAGCCACCTGCAAAAATCTCTCTCTATATTTATACATATATATGTGAAAGATTGCAGTGTGTGGGTATCAGTATGAAATGACGGAGATTTTACCAAAGGTGAAAGCTGTGAGCCATCTCTGTACAGTCTTTGCACAACTGTACCTGTGCCAATGCACAAGGTACCCATGCCAAAAATCCCTTTGTGTCTTCAGTTCCTCTCAGGAAGGTGCTTTTAGTAGCACAAAAAGAACTTGTCTCTCTCCTCACTGCTGTTTCACCCCTGAACAAAGCTCTCTGGGCAGCCCCATTTGGCAGCCCCATTTCTGGTGCTGGCATGTGTTGGGTTGAGTGTGTGCCTGCTGATCCCTGGGGCAAAGTGGCTGAAGGGAGAAGGCAAATCATAGAGCTGTTTCACTTATACGTGCAATGATTTCAAAGCTCTTCCCCATAATGATATTTCATTAGCTATCAACACATAAAAGATAACAATTTTGAATAAAATTTGGTCTCATATAACACATCCATTTGCTTCATAGGCTTGGTCTAGCCTCAGGGGTCATACAAATAGAAATACCCAGAAATATCCACAGAAATATCCAAGCTACCTATATACCAGTAGAGATCAAGCCGCAATGGCATCTTCCTGGGTTACAAAAAGATGTCAAAGAATCAGGGTAAATATCTGTGTAGTTTATTTTCAGTCAGCTTTATCTCCAGGGCTAGGATGCTAGCAGTACCTGCGGCAGCTCTGTTCAGAGCTCTTGGCTAGACTTCACTGCTGGAAGCCCAGACAAGATGACGTGTGGGCTATAGTCACACTTCAAATACATCCTTATTTAGCAGATAGGAATGGAAGAATAAATTTTGTAATGCTATTCAATTACTAGATCATCAGTCTGCATAATCTGAATGTTTATAAGAGCATAAAGAATATGAATGGAGGCTGTTTACATCTCAGTACTGGGGGTGTTCATCCAACCACTGTTTGGTTCATGCCGGCCACCAGTCATCAGAGGTGGATCACTTTCCACAAGAGCAGCTGGTGGGAGAAGTTGCTTTCTAAGACTGGTTTGTGAACAGGACTCCTGCTAGATGAGCTCAGTGCACTGACAACAGTTGCTTTCAGGGACACAGCCATTAAATTTGTGTGCAGCCACACACATGGAGCCTTGCTGGCCAGCCTGGTGCTATGGCTCAGACATATGGGACTCATGTTGGAGGAGGACACTTCTCTGGTGAAAGTCTTCAGAATCATGGAAGGAGTCACATTCTGACTTCTACCTTTAACTGTCTCAGAGAGACAAGAAAAAATCAGTCTGGATATATTTTATTTGACAATGTAAAGACAGAAGTCAAAGAAGAAACCCTAATGTTGAAAATTCTCTGAAACCTTAGTTTTTCTCTATTAAATTAGTTAATGGCCATATGTGGACTATCTATCTGTCCAGAAAACAGGCAGTACACTATTCATTACTCGTAGGAAGAGGTTACTGGCTCTCCTACCTCCCACATACAAAGCAAATGTTTTACAGTTATAATAAAAAGCAACTCCATCTGGACAACTTTTAGCAACACGCTCACTACTGCTCAGTGTTTGTCTCCCAAGGCTTTAATATGCATCCCCCATATTTCCATCTGCACTCAGGTAAGTTAGATAGTCCAGCATCTAAAAGACCAACAAACACTCTTGTCCCAATGTTTATTACTTTTTTATGACATTATATGATATTTTTTACTTACTCTTCCAAACTAGAAAGTGTTATAGGTATCTTGGATGATATTACCTGCAGCATTTGGAAGGACTGTGTATATGGTTTTTTTTTCAGTTTTAGACATTTGATGGAGCTCTCCTTCCTCAAGCTGCATTGCCCCTTTGCTCCTTATGAAAACAAATAAAAATTCTTTTGTGAATCAGAAAAGTTCATTCTTTCCCTAGAGACATTGAGTACTTCAGTCTTAACCAAACTGAACCAGTGGTCAGATGATAAATAATATTTACAAGAGCAAGTAATCATGCAACTTTTAACATCTTCAGATCTTTTCTGTCTGCCTTGTGTGGAGAAGGGGAGAGGATCTGTGCAAGTGCTCTGCATAGTGCTAGGACGATTATGCAAAAGGAGAAAGTCTCTTTCACAGCTCTGGAAATCATGTTGCAGGATAGCTTTATGTAACTCCAAGATACCTTCTCCCAGGGAGAGCTTCTTCTTCTCTGACCGTTCACGTGAGCGTTTTGAAGCCTGCGATTTACAGAGAACTCGGCTCTGCCTCACAGCCAATTTTAGCTGACCAGTTCCTGGAGTATATTTAAGCAAGCCCTGCTGGCACGTGGGCGATTTCTGTTTTGAGATGGTTCACACTCAAATTCTCCTCTCTGTGCATGGATTGAGCCTTTGCTGAGTGTTTCTCCCAGGGGAAAAAAAATCCATGCTGCTCTGCAGCCATTCATCAGCACTTAGAGGTTCCCTGAGCTGGTGCACTGGGGCTGCAGAGCGTGGGGGGCAGATCTCTTTCTGCAGAGCTGCACCTCTCTCAGCCTCCTGAAGTCACTCTGGGTATGTCTAAAGGGAGGATTTGGACTGTTCAGATTGCAAGTAATTGCAGTATATTGCTGAGCTGCATGTGAAATTTAAGAAGTGGAGTTTAGTCTTCATTTATTTTCAGCAGTGCAAAGTCAGAGTAATTCCACAGACTTTGTTGGACTTGTCTGGAGCTGGAGGATTTGTTCTGATGTTACACAGGAAGAAGATCTGTCCCTGGGAGACAAAGGTGATGGATACATTCCCATTTCCTACTAAGTCTTCAATTAAGCTAACTTCAGAATTATGCTCCTACATGAAACCAATCTTGAGGAAGAGAAGCAGCTTTATTATTAGGATACTGGACAATTAACCAATATAATTGATAAAAGCACTTTCAGTGACCCCTCACATAATAACCCATTCTTTGCATTCCCTCTAATGATCTTTAAAAGGTTTTACTGACTGGAGGGATATTACAGCTGACATTACCTGTCGGGTGTTCTCAGAGTAGAATACACTGTCAAGATGTTTTGATTATAAAAGGAGAAAAATGAATGGGACTAATGTAAAAAAACGAACTCACGATGCCAGCTTTTTAGCCTGGCAAAAAGCTACTAAACAAAATAAAAATAAAAAATAAATTTAAAAAAAAAATTAAAGAAAAGACATTAAATGCATGGAATGAATGCACCTTCAAACAAAGCCAAAACAAGTCTGGAGGATGGTCATGGCCTGGCAGTGAACTATGCACTGGCAGTGCCCTTTGGGAATGAGCTGGGCACACTCCTGCTCCTTAAAGGCTTGTCCTGTGCAGAGGCAGCTAAGGCACAGTCATGGAGCTCAGTTCATGGTGCACCACGCTCTGCTAAGCAATGCAGAAGCAGCCTGGGATTGCAAATATGTATACTTCATCCAGAAAAATGGGATTATTTGTAACTCTACTGCATTAGGCATGATCTGCCCTCACAAAACTGAGACATACATGTTCGCACAGGTGCTGGCATGAGGGCAACAGACTTATCTGCCACTCTGTAATACAAAAAGCACCAGTGGAAGCCCAAACCTAGATCTCTCTCTTAGTTCTTTAAAATTCTCTAGACCTTCTGGAACAGGTTGAACAACTATTCAATGCTTGCTATCTTCAGAGTGCTTAACAAACATTAACTGGGAAAACTGGAGAAACATTAGAAGGTGTCCTTACAAGAAACTGTCCATACTGGAAGGGAAAGTGGAGGAGGAAAAAGGAACAGGAACCCCCTACCATGTTTGCCAGATGAATGGCTGTTGGTGCCTGCGCTCTGGGTCAGGGCAGGAATCAGTACTAGAAGAATGTGGGGATGGAATAGTAAGGGACAGAGAGAGGAGATGAGTAAGGGCTGCTCTTCACTGCTCTCTTGCTCTCTCTCAAGGACAGTATGTCTCTCACCAGTCAAGTGACTGTAGACATTGCCATTTTAGGCAATGGACTTTTTCATCCCCCAAATTATGCTACTTTGTGTCCAAATTTTTTCTGAATGCAGATAACTACCTTGCCATTGAATCACTGTCAAACACAGGCAACAACTTGAATGATGGACTTGATCCATACAGAAGAATGAGGCTACTGCTATTTCACAGAAACATTTAAATATAATTTCACAACATTATTTAAATAGTATGAATTAATTTCTGTGCAGATGAACAAAAATTCTCTACAGATTTTCTGTTACAAGAATGTCTTTGAAAGAAGAGTGTCTGCAACACAAATAAATGCAAGGAGCTGAGAAGAAAATTAAAACTCGTAAAATTAACTGACCTTTGCAGCTATCTAGATCACTTTGCATTTGAGGTAATCTGTCTCTGCCTTCAACCAGACTGAGACCACTGATCTCAATGCAGCTGCTTCTGGCTTTCTCCACTCACGATGAAGAGCTGGCACAGCCAGACCCTGCTCTTTGAAGGATAAATGCAAACCCAATGTCCATGGACTGCATAGGATGGTCCCAGCCTTCCCATGCTCCAGGTGTGCAATGGGGCAAGTCCATGAAGAGGCAAATCCTGCTCACCCCTATGTCTATGCAAAGATTTGGTTTTGTGAAGCTTTAGACAATTTTAACTGGGGTCAATATCTGAGGAAGAATTTGAGTTTAGCCGGTCTCCACACTGGCTTCTCAGGGCTCAGAGCAAGTGAAGGGAAGAAACTACAGTTCCAGCTGCTTGGGAGTATTAATGCTTTTCATAATGTCACTGCCTCAAAAAGCAGACACCAAAGGCAGCACAGTTTCTTCATGTGGGTCCTCTTTTCATGGCCTCTTTCAAAGACTGGAATGAGGAATGACCCTATTTTTCCCCTCTTACCTCAGGGGATCTTAGCTGGAATCAGACTCTTCACATACACCTGTTTACACACACCATAACCCTCTGTCAGTGCTTCACTCCATCACCTGGCATTAGCTTGGGGAATGGGGCTGTGGTGCTCACCCCCACAAACGCTCTCTGACACGGCTCATTAGCCAACAACTCTCCAAGATGGACAAACCAGTAGCATTGTTCTCCAGCCCAGCCACACCAGAGGGGGTGGTCATGTGCCTGCTGATGGAGGGGACGCTGGAGTGAGAGCGAGGCAAGGGTGTGGTGGAGCAGGACCACCCCAGCAGATGCCATCTTCTCCCATCCCCAGCTCTGCCCACGCTGACCTACTGTGTGTCTCACCTTCACGGCAAGGCTCTCCGAGCAGGGAGCTGTGTGCTGCTTAGCAACCCCGCAGCACGATAAATACTGAGCAGTCAGTACAGGGGCTGCTGAGAAGGAAGGACAGAGGTAGCAGAAATCAGACCGTGCAGCCCCTCCAGCAGTGGCAGTACAGGTCCAAGCAGCTCAAGTGTGGCTGTGATTGATGTGCACCCCATGAGTGTCACAGATTTGCAGAGGGGGACCCTGTCTGTGCCTTTTCCCTCTGGACAATGTGGCTGTAGGGCAGCAAACAGCACAACAAGGTGAGGAGGTGTGAGACGTGATCTCCCTTCGGCTGGGACCCTCAAAACCAGCTCCATTCACCAGGAGCTGCAGTTGTGCAGCCAGTGGAGAAATCAGGCTTTACTGCTTTTACTCAAAATGCACTGCAAATCCTTTGTGGGAAGCAAAAGCGGGCAATAAGGCCACCGAGAAGGTTTGTATGGGATTCCTTTTGTGCAGAGGGAATTTTTGGGTGATGAGGAGCTGGAGCACAAATCTACACCCCCACCCTACTACCATGGGTACAATTTTCTCAGAGTCATGAAAATACTGACCCAGGGACTGCAGGCTGCTGCTGCTGGGTTCTTGCAGGTTGTAAAAGCACGGTCCTAAGCTCAGATACTCCAGATAATCAAGAGAAAAAGTTTTTTCAAATGTCTGCACACTGTGCTGGGTATGCCTCAGCCACAGCTGCGGCTGTTCACCAACAGGGTCAGCCACAAGCACCCTCACATCAGCTTGCAAAAACTAAGACTGGCTTAAAAATTACATGAATGCCTAAGAAAATTTAATTTCTTTGTCTTTAGGAAAAAATTTAATAAAAACATCATAGTGAACCTGGCACCTCTCCTATATGTTTCAAAGCTCTAATACTAACTTTTATCTTTCATTTGTCTTGGGTTAAATCTGGAATGCTGCAACCAATATAATTAGACCAGCACGAGCATTATACTCTGCCACAAGTGTGTGAAATCCACCCATGAATATCAGAGCTGCACTGAGGCAGTAACTCTCAGGAATACTTGGCTGTATGGGTAGACTTCTGCCCATTTGATGTAGCACCCTCATCTGCAGTAGAAAACAGAAGAAATGGCAAGTTTGTTTCTGGTCACACTGAAAAATTAATTTGTCACGGGACAGATCATAATTCTCTACAGATTTCTCTTGGCATTTTTGTCAATATATCACAAATTAGGAGTGAACAAGTGCAAAATGATCCATAAGAGAGTATTCTGTGAAACACTTGGACCACTTGTTTTATGCTAAAGACTAAAGCTTCCTGGAGGCTTTCAGTGTTCCTGGCTATCAGAAACAGTGGGGCATTTCATCCATTTATGACCACAAACTTTCTCCCTAGCAGAGT
The DNA here is from genome assembly GCA_013397975.1 of Machaerirhynchus nigripectus. Taxonomy (NCBI): domain Eukaryota; kingdom Metazoa; phylum Chordata; class Aves; order Passeriformes; family Dicruridae; genus Machaerirhynchus; species Machaerirhynchus nigripectus. The sequence goes on along the minus strand of VZRQ01009365.1, from coordinate 1,286,949 downwards.
TTGTGAGTTTGTATAACTTAGAAGAGACAGAGAAATCCTGCCCTACAACAGTTACTAACACACGTAGTTCTTATAAAAATCCCAGACTGACAGCACTGGAGAGCAGAGCCTTCTGCTCTCCAGTTCTGTTTTCTGACCAACACATTCTACAATTGTTTTCTGACCAACACATTCTACACAGACAACAGCAAAACAAACTGTTCTGCACAGCAGTGCCCATGTGGCTTGGCTCAGCCATCTCTCCAAGTAAAAGGCTATTTTATCCACTTCAGTCATCAGCCCTTGAGCTGTCCAAGGAGCCTAACAAGTAATTGCAATACTTTTGCTATTCTACTTAAAAAATGACGCCAACCCTTCTTCATCTTGATGCACCCAAAAAACATCGGGCAGCACCAGCTACTAGTCCCCTGTCCAAAATCCCCACTGATGCCACTGAATCAGCAGAATAAATACAGCTGAGCCCTGGCATCTCCAGTGGGCTTGGGTCAAGCTGTAAATCTCTTCAACAGCTTGTCTCATAAACACTACCCTGGATATTGTTGCACAACCAACATCCAGACTTTAATACTGCTTGGGAGAAAAACTGGTTTTCCTTGTATTAGCCCTCAGTTTTCATCAAGCAGGACTAAATTTAGTTTTAGTAAATAGTAATAAATTTGAAAGAACACAAGAAAACCAACAAAAACTCTCCACCCACAGAGATACTCAAAACCCAGCAGGACACAGACATAAGCAAGCTGCTTTAGCGGACTCTGTTAGAGCAAAAGTTTTGATTAGATGCTTTAAAGCCGTCCCTGCCGACCTCAACCATCCTGTGATTCTACAAACTCATTTCTTGATGATTTAAAAATGGGATGTCCTGCAGAAAGACTGGCTGCTCAGGGTATTTAAATTATCTTTAATAGATCATCTGCAGCCTCATTCCAAGGATGGGAGTCAATTCACCACTGGGAGATGATTAGGCATAGAGGCTAAGCAACACATGGGGATGTTGGGCTTTGGTTAGAGGTGACAGAAGACCTGCACAGTGGTGTTCAGGGGTAGATACTAATCCTGTTGTTGATAAACATCAACATTCAGACAGTGGAATCAGGCCACAATGCAAAGGTCTTTCTCATACTTTTCCAAAATGTTAAAGTCTGCCTTTCTCTCAGCTGCCCTCAGTAACATTCCCAAGGTCTTTCAATGAAGACTCTATTCCCTCTTGAATGGCACTTCTTAGGGAATGATCCCTTTTGCAGAGCTGAACTGGTCTGACATCAATGAGTTGCATCAAAGACACAGAGATCTGCCCCCACAGACCTTCTTCTTCCCTTTGGGTGTCTCCCACTCAAACAGTACTTCTAAACATATCTTTTCCACCAACTATCTCACTCTATCTTCTGAGTAATTACTGTCTTTCCCTGCACCTGCTGAGAATTAAGGCACCATTTCAGTACAAACTCCTCTAATGTGTCAGGGAGAATAGGAGACATTAACAATTTCAATTCACCTTGACCTGTCATCAGTCATGCTGCAAATTGCTCTTCAAAGCAATTAAGCACGTTTAGGACTGTCTTCTGTGCTCAGGCTAAACAGCACTGTTTTGTTGCAATTAATACTGATTTTGGACTAGATCATGCTTAGCCTCAGTGGCTCATAGGAGACGACCATGTAGAGGACTACACAGTTCTTATTCTTTGGGGGAGTGAGTGGTACAGAATTGACTGGGAGAAAAGTGCAGGGCCATGGCCTGTTTAGTGGGAGATAAATCCCTGCACCACGGGGCACCCTCACCACAGCCCCCACTGCCAGTTCCTGGCCTCCTTAAGAAAGTGTCCTCCCCTTGCAAGTATCTTGTTAAACAAAGCCAAATTTCAGAACCTTACTCCTGCTTCTGAAACTAGACTTTGCAGTATACAGGGACCATAAATCATACACAAATGCTAAGCACCCTAAAAATACCTGAGCGATGAATTTTAAGACAGTTTAAATATGACCTGTCAGTACAGTATTTTCTTCCATTTAATTATTAGTTGAAGGTGAACTCAGCACCTATTTAAGGAAGTGCCTATGTAGGCATTTATGGTACCTTTCTCTCAGGCTATGAGACACATATAAAACAGTGGCTTCACAAAGTTAGAACTGTGAATAAAAGGTGTATCATGTAAAACTTGGCTACCATCAGCCCACTTTCCCTGCTGACTTAGCAGGAGAGCTTTTTGGCAGCAAACCCCGCAGTCCATCTGAGAACAGATGTATCCATCCTACCTGAAATCCAGCAGAACCAAGGAGCCACATCACTCAGTGTAGGCACAGTGAACTGCTCACTGGTCATCTCAGGCTGCAGGGATGTTCCAGAGATACTGCGCATGTTTTTCACATGTTGGAAAGCCATCTGAAACACTCCCTGCCAGGTTGAATAGCTGGCGCATCACTTGTCGTGAGGACTAGGATGCTCAGCCTTGCTTTCTCCCTCGATGTTTGACAGATGGCTCTGTTATCTTAATTTCATACAGGGAGCCAGGGATTTATTTTTCCCTTTTATATAAATATCTTACTCCCCTCACAGACGCTGACACACCAGTGAGCTGCAGAAATAGGATTACACACTGCATGTCCCGCTCTCCCCCATCTCAGTTGCTTATTTACCAAACAACTTCCATTTATCCTCTTTACTGCGTTTACTTCCCACTTCCCTCTAGTCTTACTGTCTTACTATTATTCAGGTACTTGCAGATGTTAAAAAAAGCGTAAGAGACAGTCACCTCCAGAGCTGATTAAAATTAATTGAATTCCACTGATTGTATTTGAATCTGCATTGATTCATGCCACATGAAGGTTTGTTAGAGCTGCTGGCACTCACGGTGCACTTACCCAAACCCAAAAATCACATAATACTGAAATGATCCAGGTTTCTCCACCCTGTGTTAGTTTATGAATTGTTTTTGGACCTCCTGCTTTTACTTCTTGATTACAGTCTTTCAGGGAAAGAGTGAGAATGGCAGGTTTTACAGACAAACACGTGCTAGAGAATTACTTGGATGTATTCTAGATTTTGAAGCAGTTATTCATCTGCTCTTTCTATGTGTTACAGAAATCACTGGTTGTGAGATCACTTTTTTTATCCATGAAATGTATGGAAAAGTCCCACTGCTTACACTGAGGCTGAGCCCCAGCCAGTGATCAATCCTGTCTGAGAAATCTACAAATGTCACAGATGGTGCTAACTGACAATTGCTATTTTTTTTCTGATGTGCTATGGAAACGATTCTGAAGAGAAAATCTACATTTTTTTAAAAAGTGGAAATACCCCTCTAACACCAAGACCATAGAAAAGAGCTATTTCTCCACTGTCAAACTGAGTGTGCTATCATCACGTAACCATGCTGCAGCACAACATAATAGCACGTGGGGTCTCCTCTGGTGCTTGATCTATGCAGCAGCACACATCTGTATCTGGTGTGCCAGTCATGCAGAGTCCAATGCTGCCGTCACCAGCAACACACAGAGGAAATTTGGAAGTTGCTTGAAGCACCTTTGAAGTATCACTCCTTATGTACCTTCCCAAGAGTTCAACCCATCTGAGTATTAAAGCTGATGGACACAATTTGGTGGAAGTTCCCTCATAGACCAAAGAGGTCAAATCCCTTCACTGGAATGGATTTCAGCATTTCTTATGACCATTTCATATTGGGAGCACCTGAGTATTTCCAGGGTAGATGCAGGGATGGAAGTAGTATGTACTTGCTTGGTTGAGGTAGTTATTATATACAAAGAAGCACCAATCCACTAGGTTGTATTTTATTACAAATTGCCTTAGTGCCTAAAATTGGTGATACGCTGAAGTTTTAGCTTTTGCGACGGAAAAAAACTACTCCAGGAGGCACAGTTTATATAGAGATTGAATAAAAACACAGTTGAGTTATGATACCTCGAGGACAGTCACTACCTCTCTTCCTGCTACAGAAAAGCAGACATAAGAGAGTTTGACTGGGTCTGGCCCTTTGAAACAGTAAATGAGATTTCAACTTAAACACAATAGGATTTTTCTTTTTCTTTTTACTTCAAATTTGATTCTTATGAAAGTGAGGGATTAATACGACAGATCCAGACTTAATGCAAATAAATCCCTGCCTGCACTTTCCTACTGAAGCATTTAACCCTTGTTACACCTTACAACCAGATGACTGCTGTTACTTCACTCTTCAGCACCTCTTCAGTGGTGGTAGGAGACAGATGTGTCAGAGGTGCTGCAGTGACAGAAGTCCCAGTTCCAGGACATATGCAGGAAGGAGGGCCCAGGGGGAGGAGTGCAGAGGAGAGCTGGTGGGATGAGGGTGTGAGAAAGGACAGGGCAGAGTATGGATACAGAGCCTGAAGCTGGGAACACACTGGAGGAACTCCTGGCTTCAGCATCACTCAGATTAATCCCCTTACTCTTTCTCTAGTCACTTCTACCTTCCAGCAAAAAACTGAGTGAAGGGTTTCTCACACTAGCTAAAGCCAATTCAGCTCACCAATATGTGATAATACTTGGTTGAAGGCAGAGATGCTTCTCTTGTGAAGTGTCTGATCTTATTTCCCAGCATTTAGTGACAGATATATTTTACAATGGATCAAGAAACCTGAACTACTGGGGAATGCTGCCAGGCCCTTTAGGGCATTCTTTTAGCAGAGCTGTTTTAGGAAGGACTCATTGATGAAAAGAAATGCTCTAGTTACCCTGTAAAATTATAATTAATAAGATTTTCTTTCATAGCTGTCCATCCCACATCTGAGCAGTTTTCAGCTTAGCATTTGTCAGCAGTGTGAATGTCAAAAATAAGAAGATCTAAGAGGAATTTTCACTCTTCTCTGAGCCTAATGCCTGTTCAAGCAGCTGACCTGTACGTTGATATTCATGCTGTTGACAAATAATGGGTGTCTTAATCAAGTATCAGTATGACTCTTTACACGATGCATGAGACTGTTATGTGAATTCCCCAAACCTTTGCAAGGCAGCTCTAAATCTGTCCCTTTAAATTTAATTTCTGTTCCTCCCATCTACCAGCATCACAGCAGATTTGAAAAGCAATTCGTCACGAGGCACAAGCTGCCCTGGAGAGTTAGTGCTCCCATACATAGATTTTGCAGCTTTGACACAAATAATTCACAATTTGGCAATAGGCAGACAACTACAAATGAGCAGCAATGGTAGATCAGCAACTACAAGTGAGAGATTTTGCACTGTGCTACCGATTCAATTGGATGCCAATCTCAGTCCTCCAGAGATAATATTTCAAAAGTGCAGTTGCTAGAGTGAAAGCTTTCCAGCTACCCCAAAATAATAAACATTCCTTTTAGCTAAACTAGAATAGCAAAGATAGTTACATAATAATAAGAAATAAAATACTTTCTCTTCTTGCTGGAATTCTCCCTTTTTGATGCTTTTTCAAATCCTGCATAAATTTTTCAACAACCACAAAACACGTCCAATGCTCTGCCATTGTGATAGCTCCACTGAGGCTCGACAAAAATCTTGCAATCACCTTGCATGCAGATAACATTTTTCATGTAAAGTATTTTCATTTATTTTCTTTTTGCCTCACTCCAAAATATTATCACTTAGCATGAAGTTGAAAAAAACTGTCCTTAATCCAAGCTGAGATTCAGATGTCACCGCAGTGTCTCATGAGAGCTATGGATGGGCATCCTGCATTCTCCACTGCAGGCTGGGTCACCTGGATATCCTAACAGCTCCCAGCCAAGACCCTCACAATATAGAACAGTGACACCACAAACACACAACTGTGGGGTGTGGTCAGAGCCACACTAAAAACAGTGGAGGAGAGATGAACCTTCATCCATCTGGCCTACAATTCCCACAAGTTACTTTCTCTTTTAAATCAACCCTTTGGACTTGTATTTGAAACCTTCACATGGAAATGTTAACATTTTGGCCTTTTCCACCAGAAACATGAAATGTTATTTAAGTGAAGAAATTATTTTCGCTCATATTTTTCTGTGTAACTGAAGTCACTTCCTAACTACTTCCTAACTACTCGAGGCCTGGGCAAGTGCCCCTACTGCAAAGACAGTGAGCTGAAATGGCTGCTTCACACTGTTGTACATAGGCTTCACAGAGGTTTTTACATTAAAAGAGAAAGGTTTTGAATTTCGTTCTTTAGGCTGTAATTTTGAAGCAAGAATAAATTAGAAGTACAGTTTCCAAATAAAACTACACGTATTACCCTAGACTTCGAGTTAGAAGAGTTTGCATTCATTTGAAATGTTAAAATCAGTAATGGGCCTGGGCCAAGAATCTCACATCCCACATGTAAATTTGGAACACTACCAGAAGTAGTGTTCAAATACAAGTAGTACAGTGTTTCCTACCTCTACACTTGGCCAAGCCAAAGCTCTCCACATTCACCAACAACCTGCAGCAATTTGTCTTTGGTCAAGTTCTAAATAATCTGAACACAGTATCTCTATCCCATTTCTAGTTTTTCTCTTGCTCATGCCCATGATGCATTGAACTACACCCTTTACACATGCAGGGTACGGTACATAAAGTGACTTTCCAACAAAAACACTCATTGGCTACAGGATGCATTTTGCCTTTTGGATGCCTTTAAACTAAACAAGATATCACAAGACAAGTCTTGGGTCAGCCTCTGTGGGGCTGCATTGCCTTAAGTGTATCTGGACTCTTACCTTTTTATGGCTTTGTAGCAAATGATGACAACTACAAAGAGGAACACTAGTGTGGCGCAGCATACTGCAATGATAATAACCAGGCCTGGCCACCAGGTCTCTTCAGTGGGACAAAAGGTGGACTTGGGAGCTGTAAAAAGAGAGTGGAAAAATACATGAGTTCTCCCAAATCAACAAGGTTTAATCAGATATGCTTCAGTCACTCACGCAGTAGCACTATACCAGGACCACAAATACACATCCAAAGATGCTATTTCACATTTAGGACACCTTTCTTTCTTTTCCCCAGGTAATCAGTTTCTCTTATTGGTACTAGATATTTCTTGTCACGGTCCCCAGATGACCAAGTTCTCAGTGTCAGTGTTGCCTACAGCCTGGTACTCAGCACAAAAGAGAAAGGCTCAGCTCTGCTACCCGTGGCAAACATCTTCTTCCTCTGCATTTGCCACATCCAGGTGCATCAGATTTAATTTTAGAGAGAGATATTATGCTGATAAGAGCACATTTTCAAACCCCGTTTGGGGAGGTCTGTTGGGAGCCAAAGCAGTGGCTACAAATCTGTATTGTAGCTAATAGTACTGTAACCTTGGAGTGAGGAAGGGGGATTTGTTTTAAAAGAATGTGAGTTCTATTACGTTTACTAATTGCTTTCAGAGTATTATAGTTGACAAGCTTCTTTTCCATTACACTGCCTTTGAATTCTAAGTCACATAGTCAAGAAATGTTAACATTAAGAAATGTTAACTTGTGGAAATATAAGCTACTATTAATACATTTTTCTTATTACATTTAGGGATAGAATTGCCTATTTAAGTACCACTAAAAACAAGAAATATTTTGTATCTGGTGGCATTAAGTTATAATATTTTCCTTCGGGGCTAAGTTCCTTTTCCCATGCTTTGAAGGGACACATTTCCTGAAGGATGGTGAGTATCAGCCAATGTCATGAGCACTACCAGTATATTGCAGAGGGGAGAGAGAGCCTTAACGCAGCCTGTGCAACCACATAAATTCCATGAAAATTTTGGTCACTTTAAGTGACATTTAATAATGATTTAGTTGATGGGACTGTCTATATCTACATTCTCAGCTAAGTAGGTGAGAGAATGAAATATAGAAAAAGGCTCTTTTTTTGAGTCTAATTGTTAAATTTGATATTCTGAACTTCCAGTTATACACAGCACAAATAGCTGCACAAATTAAAATATGTCATCAGTACAGTATCATTTATCATGTCAGAGTATCATGTCAGAGTGATCTGACATCTCCTCTGTCTCCTGTGTTTGATTAGGAAAAGACATACACATACCCTTAGATTAACACTCAATAGAATAAATAGTGAATTACACAATTACTGAGAAAATCTGCTTTTTCCAAATGCAAGATGTATAGAGGAATTGGCAACACTCACCCCAAGGAATCTGCAGGAGCACCTTAGGAAAAGACTAGGTAAAGAACTATAAGAAGCAATAAAAATAATAAACCCAACAGCCTGACAACCAGTGGGTCCCAGCTCTTCCTTTGACTATGTTCACTCCTAGACTGCCCCAGGAACTGAATTTCTACTTTATTATTATGTCAGTTGCAGAAGTCTGTTTTCAGGGAGTGGTGGAACTATTTATTGTGTTTTGATAAAGCTAATGATTTTAATATTCTCTGAAAGTTTTCAGTGTTGTAAGATTCCAGAACAGAATGCATTTCAAAGATGACAAAAAGTTTGCATGAAGGTGCAGGCAGTGTCAAGGTCAACTCTACCCTTCTGGTGCTGTCCTGAAAAACACAAAAGGTTGCAGTGAAGTCGAAGGAAAAACATTGATCAGCAGGTGCCATGTAAAATTTGATGAGGTCACAGAAGATGGGAGAAGTGGGGCTATCCTTCTTTAGCCCTTGTTCTTCTTCAAAGGCAGGATCAACCAAACTAGTCATAAAGCAAAATGGTGGTGAGATTGGGCTGCTCCTCAGCACAATAAATGAGAATGACAAATGGCAGAGACAGGGTATAAAGCCAGGCTCGTCACATGTCTGTACACTATGTGCTCCTTGATGGTTTCTCACAGTATTTTTACATGGAGAATAAACAGATACATGTGGGACTCAATAGTAAACATCGCTCCTATATGCAGTCATTAATGACAGGAAAATAAGAATTGCTAATGTGGAGGTGACTCCTAATCCACCTGGCTCAGTTCCTTTCCCCACTGGTCCAGACTGGGCACTCAGAAAGAAGCACAAGAAATCTCACTGGAAGCTACCAAAGCCTGTTTCTTAGTGGCTCGTGTTTTCATACAGATTTAAAAATTATTTTCTATTTCTACTGTTATTAATGCAGTGCTAATCTTGTTTTCCTTTGAAATGTCCACTCCTTTTTTAATAAGCTCCTAGTTACATGTGCTTTTCTGCCTTTCTCAGTATGTGTTCACATAGCCCTCATACCCTGGCATTTCTATGTCCTTAATGCATTTCTCCTCACAATTATCCTCTGAGGAAGAGCAGAACTGCATTTAATCCCCTTATGATGATGGGAAGGCTGAGCCTGGCCTGCATGGATGACTCCTCTGTGTGCAGCTAGAAATGTCAGCTGAGAGGGGAACTTCCCAAAGAGCCAGCAAGACGACTGGGAAGCACCATGTCTTCAGAGAAGACCCTTAGTGAGTCCCACATCGAGCTCCTGATGCTAGGGAGGTATTGACGTCCCAGTTCCCTTGGGCTGGGGCTCACAGCTTTTCCCTGGGGCTGGGGAGGCTCTCCATCCTGTGCTTGACTCCCAGATCCCAACTTATCACCCACACCTGGCAAGGGCTGAGCCTGCAGGTGTCAGTGATCTCTCAGTGACAAGAAATTATCCAGGGTGAGGGCAGCTGCAGCACCCTCTTGCAACTGTGCCACTTTGCATGGAATAGCAATGCATCTCTCAGGCACCCCCTGAAGGAGCAAAGACGTGGGTCCCAAACCCTCCTCTAAGGAGATACTGAAATCGTTACAAAACGCACTGAGCAGAAGATGTCCCATGCTACCTATAACAATGTCAATGTCCAGTTGTTTCACCGGCGTCACCTTTGATGAAGCACAGGAAAACAATTCTCCTGGTTGCCTCCTTCTTTGCACCATCTCCTTCAAACACATTATAAAAACCCCAAAAGCTGTATAGTTTCAGAACCAAAATTGTGCCCTTTCCCGTGAGTAAAGAAACAACCCACATTCTGCTGTCACTCGCAGAGGTGTATCTGGGGAGTGGGGGACATCCCTGGGTGCCTGAAGTCCTTTTGTCATCACCACTGGGCTACCAAGAGCTGGCCAGCCTGGCCACAGTGGGTGCTCCCTTGGCACCCATCACTGTCTCATGCGAGCAGCTTCAGCTGCTCAGAGCATGATTGCTTCTTGGTTTGACTCATTCCTGGCTGTTCTTCACTGTTCTCAAAATCAGCTGAATGGAGAAAATTATTTTCACAGTACAAAACAACTCAAGGAAAATTTGCTTTTTCTGCTAAACCTTGAAGTGTCATTCTGCACACTGAACACTCTACTGAGTGGAAAGAGGTAGGAAAGTGATGACATTTTAAAGAAGATAAGCAGGTTGAGCTAAGTAATCACATCCTGTCAGAAATCCTGCAAAAATAATGAAGATCTCATTCAATTAATAAAATATTAAAATAAATAATTGATGCTAAACAGCATAGATTTAGGAAGACATCTTGTCAAACTAACTACATATTTTCTGAGGAGATTACTAGTTGATATATAGATGCACTAGTGCTAGTGTGGTAACCCTAGACTTTGATATGACATCCAACTTAATTCCACGTGCTATTGAGGTTATGAAACTATAAAGCTACACACAGAGTTAAGTGTGGCACACATAAATTGAGTTAAAAGCCAGAGAACCGGTATGTCTCAAAATCTAACTATAAACAGAAAGTCACTGCTGGAAGAATGTGGTTTTTAACACAGAGTGACCTCTCTCTTCCCCCCCAAAATAGGGTGATGAATACTGATACAGTTTGCAAATGACTCAGGAATGTACTCAACTACAAATGGATACAAACACATTTAGATTAGAAATAGGGTAATTATAATCATTAAGGATAATTAATCATTACCGTAGTCTATCAGTTCTGGTCGAGTGTTTAAATGAAAAACTTAGTTTAAGGTAGACTTTTTATTTTTCCTTTAGGAGGTCTAAATTCAGCTAAAGAGATTGGACTCAGAATAAGAATTGAGTAAGTAAAGAAAACGCTTTAGCTCTGAAAAGTCCACATGAGTACAATGCCTTTTATCTCGTGGCCTTAAAATTTATGAAATACAAATGTTGGTTAGGTTTACTTTCAGAGGGCCATCACCTTCTATTCCCAACAGCACCAGACCTAAATAAATACAATGAGCAAATAAACACATTTCAGGCCTGTGTGGTTAGATGGATGCAACTTACTGAAAACAAATTAATGAAAAGGTGCTTTCAGAGCAAACTGTTTCAGCACCACAAAAATCTTACACCTGCTTTTTTTGACTAAGTTTGTTTTGAAGGCTCATCATAAAGACACAGCTCCAATTCTAATGTTAGAAGGTATCTGTACACAGCTGGCTCTAGCCAGAAATGTGCATACCAGAAAAGATTAGCTCAGCTATTGAGGGTTTCCCTCAATGTCCAGGCACAAAAATAGAGGTTCTATCACTGGAAAGAATGTTTCCATAAAATTCCCAAGAAGTTCGATGTCGTACTCAGACACGAAAGGACCACGCAGACACCGTTCTGTCAGGATAAGGCCTGGGCTAAAAGAGAGAGAGCAAGAAGGGCCAAGGTAGGGCAAGAAGAAGGAAGAAGGAGGAAGAAGACTTCGGCCCGGCCCTTTATTTAGTCAGTTATATATCTTTTTAGAGACAACCATGGATTGGAGGATGGGGTTACCACCTCTCCATGACACTGGTCAGACCAAAAGTCTATCATAATTCTCCGCCTAACAAAAGGAATGATAATAATAGATATTGGTAGGTAAACATGCCTGATGCTTACAGTAAAGTGCCTGGGAAATTCTACTACAGCAATGAAAACATAGAAAGACTGCAAAAACCAGGGCAACAGTTCTCAGATTTCTTTTTATCAGATCTCAGTGGGTCATTCTCAAAATTGCTCTGAGCTTCCAACAAAAAACTGATGAAGCTGTTTTAATCTTCTGGGTTAAGCATTCAGTAGTTTTTTGTATGTTATAAAAGCAATACATGTACTGCCTGAGACAGAATCTAGAAACAGGGCTTGGAATCCTTGGATACACCATCAGGTTATCTTTAGTGGTCATGGCTATAGTTTATAAAGCTCATAATTTCAAAATCCAGTGCTCCTGTCATTTATTTTGATTAGGGCTATTACGTTCTATTACCATATGGGTTTTAGGCTAATTGCTCTTTGCAGGGGAATGCTGGGACATTAACAGTAACACAACCAAGTCTGTCAGGAGGCAGAAAGTGCTCTCTGAGGGGCCATGCTGAGCTGGTGCCCCTGTGCAGCTCTCGGCAGCGAAGCTGAGGCAGGGAGCCTGCACCAGGGCACCCCTTCTCACTGCCGACCCCATAGCAGCCAGCCCCGCAAAGCAAAGCAAAACAAGACAGAATAAAGCAAAACAAAGCAAAAAAACCCCAGAACAAAACAAAACAAACATAGGGCTGAGCCGGAAAATAGCGAAGGGAGGCAGTGACCCGTGCTCCCACATGCAATCCCAGGGGAGGTGTCTCCAGCAGAGGTCTGTCAATTTGCTCACAGCCTGGGTCCCAAGCAGCTGGTCAGTGTCCACTGATGTGTTATGGAGAGGTGACAGTGACCCCATCACCTCTCTACAACAGCAACTTCATGCCTAAAAAAGGAAGAGCGCTTTCAAGATAAATCAAAACTGATTATTGTTTTTCTTTTGCTTTTATTCCTGTTCTTGCAGAAAGGTCAAGAGTGCTGTCGTAATCATCCTTATGAGACATCTGCCTGTTTTTAATACTGTATACTCACAACAGGCTAAACCCTGCCATCTCTATGCCTGCAGCATTTCTCTTGCTATTGTACGGCTGCCTGAATCAGCCATGCACTTTTAATTAGCATGCTAGGAAGCAGGATTGGATTTTATTTTGAAGGCAGGCTCATATTCCAAGGGCCTCAAGTGTTTTATCAGCCTTGGTTGGAAATTAAAAGGAACTGAAGTTGTACGCAGTGTGTTTTCAGCAATCTCTGTGTATGTCACATATTCTAGAGACCTGTTAATCTGCTGGGTTCAGGGTTTGGGGTCCTAGTCTCATCTTCACTCTTATTTATTATTTTGATATTCACGTAAGTTCCATGTTGACATCTCCATTTGCAAGACAGAGAGAAGACACTAGTTCCTACAGCCATTATCACACTGGGATGCAGGGACAAGCCCAGAAAACATGGAGACGTTTAAATGTGATTTCAAATGTTAAGATATATGAAAAAACCTCCCAGGACACTCCAGTGTACACTTCAAACTCCCAGTTAAATATGGAGATGGATTTTCAATCTGTTACAGTTTGGGTCTCTTCACATCAAGATGTCTCATCCAAGCTCCTGCGAAATAGAGGACTGCAATGAATCCCCTGATCACTATGAAACAATTTGGGTTCTGTGAGGAGAAACTCTGCAGAGAAAGTTACACAAACACCAAGGCTCAAACATTTACTCTATAAGCATTGCACTGTGTAAAACATGAGAAACAAGGAGAGCCTCCATCCCATGCTCCTATCTTTTTTGAGAAAGCTGATTTCAGTCCTGAGCCTGAGGCCTCTTGCCTACTTTTGCACAGGCCCTTCAAGCAGTGTAGATCACCCTAAAGTGAGTGCTGATGAACTTAATGCTGACTAATTTCATTGTGTGACAGAATGAAGCCTTAGGCAGCTAACAGAAAAGGTCCAAGGGCTCAAGTGATGTAAACTAGCAGAAGTCCAACCAGCTGTGAGACTGGTGCCAGCTGAGGACCTTGTCCCAGCATCTGCATGACGATGCTCAGAAGAGAAATGTAGCCGAAGGTCAGGATCTCGGTCTCCAGAGCCCTGGAGGCTGTGGGCTCTCCGGGAACAAGACTGGTTACCTAACCCAGGGCTGTGGGGAGAGATCTGTGAGTCACTGTCAGCTCAAGCATCCCCTCTGTTTGCTGTACTTCATTACGTACGGACTGCTACAGATGTGTTTGGATAATGTATGTGGTAGGAACGTGCTGTGTGTACCCAGGGCTGCTCACAGTCAGAGGCAGCCAGCATGGGAAAAACAAATCCTTTAACAGAGCCTGCTAGTGGACTTTGTGGTGCTGCTAGACTTGATACAAATATAGATCTTCAGCTGTTTTTCTAAAAGACATTTTGGGAACAGGCAAAGTACGTGCTCCCTTCCACACTCTTGGATTTAAGTAGAAAATTTCCTGGGAGGATGGGGGAGAGGAGGCTGACCAGGAAATGGGCGACCTTGGTGTCTGTTGCTGGGGCAGAAAGCTGTGCCTGCAGATGTGACCTGCGTCCTCACGCTGCCTCAGTGCACAGGCCCTGGGGCTGTGCATGGCCAGAGGGAACCCTGAGCTCGCCTTCACGTGGCAGCCACAACTGCCTGCAGAAGGCAACACTCGGGCTGGTGATGGGACAGACAGGCCTGCCGAAGGAAGGAAGGATCGACATTTTCCAGATTGATGGAGAAGTGGCTTGTCTAGCCCTGTCAGGTTTCCTCATGCTGTGAGAGGAAGTCCCTGGTGTTTGCATATACATATACACACACACAAAATAGATGCATACACCTACATGTGTACACAGGTATATGTATTTGTATAAAACTTCATATACATAGAAAGGAGATATAGATGATATATATGTTTAATGTATGTCTATAAAAAGGTATACATATGCATTCATATAAATGAAACTGCTGCTAATAATTTTGCTAAACATGTTTTCATTCTGAGTGGTTCCTCAAGATTTATTAGTAACTGCTGGTGACAGAATATATGAGAAAATCTACCAACTCTTTTCTTTCTTCTCCCTCTTCCATGCAATTGAGATTTCTTTTAACAGCTGAACATATAAAGGCAAACACTGTGAACGTGTGAACCCATTTGGGGCACCTCTGTATGTGTTTGAAATTATTAATTCTGAAGAAATAGGAGCTATTAGATATGAATGGATGCAATGTACTGTCTCCCTGGCAGGTCAGAAAATCAGCCTATCAGCCTCCCTTCACAGCTGTTGCCCGCAGACAACACACCTAGCCATGCTCGAACTGCTGGAGGGGAGATGCAGGAGCACAACACAAGAAATGCCAAAAGGCAGGTACCAACAGGAGCCCCAGGGCTGGGCCAGCCCCCTCCCGGTCTGGTTGGCCACAGACTCAGAGACAACCTGCAAGAGGCCGTAATTCCCCTGTGCAATGCCTTCAGACCCCACAGCAAAGGCAGAGCAAGGTCTGTGAGCAGAGTCTGGGAGGGAAGCGTGGAGGTACTGCCAGAATTCAGCTGTGGTGGAGCCAAGACAGGAGGAGTCTGAGTAGGTGTGGCCTCAACCACATGAGCTGGTGGTGGCACCAGGTACTGTCACCAGCACTGCGTACAAACAATTAAACCCTGAAGAAAGATAAACTGGATTTGGCCAGCACTGCAGTGGTGCAACATCTTTGCCCCATGGTAAGACATGATCATAAACAAAGATATTGAGCTGCTGGCTGGGGGTCTTTGGGCAAGATTGCCCTGCTTCTGGCACCCCAATGGCAGCTGCAGTTGGTCCGCCAGGAGATATGAAATGATGTACAGGAGATACTGGGAGCAGACCACCCTAGAGAAGCAAGATGGTGTCGTATGTGCAGCCGCACCCTTGCATGCACCTGCTCAGAGAAGCTGTGGATGCCCCATCTCTAACTTTCCCTTCCAACCCAAACCATTCTGTGGTGCTATGATGTTTAAATGCCCAGCATGGAGGTGCTCTGTCATTGCAGCTTCTTGGCACAGTAGCTGGGACGAGGCCCCAGCCCTGCTGCTGCTTTGCCATTCCTTCCCTCTGAAAAGCAGAAACAAAGCAAGCTCCAAAGGAGAGCTCCAAACACTAAACAGCATTGGGTGGCTTAACTCCAAGAAATAAAATAAAATATGAGATTCCTACAGCACTGTGGCTACACAAAGTGATGAATGCACTGTTTTCAGTTTAGGGAATCGGGGGGAAAAAGGGCACAGAATGGACACCACAGAAAGCCGGCTCAATTAACAGCCATCATTACCACAAGGGACCAGGCCAATGCAGCAGGAATGTAAAGCAGGAATAGACAACAGCTTCAATAATAGACAAAGTCCACTTGGGGCAAATTCACCTCCAGTAAATCAGAACATGATGGAAAGAATTTGGATTATCACAGTCTCCAATTAGCTGTGACCCAGAAAGCTGCTTTGCTGGGCCTGTTCCCTCAGATCCTGCTGCACAGAACAGGCACAGGAGGAAGACACTACCCAGCTAGGACAAACTGAAGAACAACAATATCCTATGCCACTGCAGTCACCTTTGGAGCATAGCTGTAACTGTACATGATGTGCAATAGACTGGCTTAGACAAAACAGGAATCACCTAATTTTGGAGCAAATTTTATTCCAGAAAAAGAATTTTTTTGTTTGTTTTTTCAACTCCCTTACAGACTTCTACCCTTCCTCTTGCCTGTAAGCTTAGGGCCATTTCCAGAGTGCCATGAGCCAGTTGTGTAAACAACCAGGCAATAGCGGTGTGCTCAGCAGAAAGCCTGTCCTGATTTACGGCCTCCCTGGAGTAGCTAGGTTAAATAACACTGGTAGAAATCAGCTATTCCTGTAGCAGATGATACTTCTGTTTATCACACTTTGTTGCAGACAAGTTTGTATCATGCAGCTGCTCCGTGCATATGTTCCTACTACACTTTTAAGGGGGATACTGCAATCACTATGCAGCGGGAACTTCTGCTATAATAAAAACGTGTGGGAATGATGCTGGAGAAATTCCCTCCCCCGCAGCACTTACACTGTAGACGTTGTTATTCTACACTCTCAGTTGCCTCATCTTCTTAGTTTTCTCCTCCTTTCTAAAAACACTTCCCTTCTGAAACAAGAAACATACTCAGTTTTGTGCTTAGTTTTGGAGACTGGCGTGCGCAGGAGGTGAAGGAAAGGGGTAGTTCTGCAGGAATTTTCTGAAGGTCACAGGCACTAGAGGAGTGCATGGCTCATTGCAAGAAACAGAACTGGAACTGCAGGTGGAAGAACCTAAGCGTGGATACAGCCAGTGAGGAAGAGAGCAGCTGGGTGGGGGAGGTTAAGTGTGATGCTCAAGATCTAAGCTTTAGGAGTTACTGAACCTGCACACATTTAGGTTTGGGTTTTGCAGTGGATTTCACTAAAGCCCCGTGTTACTGTGCTTTCTTGGCAGGTGTCATGCAGCTGCTTTTCCTTGGCAGATTTGAGATTCCCATAGGAAATGAACATAATGTTAGGAGCAAAATAGGTTGTTGTTTGTTAGGACCAAAATAAAATAATAGCAGGTGGAAATACTGGTCAGCCAGACATAAGTAAAGCACGTTGTGGGGAAGCAGCTTGTGCAAAGTCACTGCACCTCAGTGAGAAAGCCAGGAAAACAAAATGTCTTTTGACTCCTGGCCAGTCCTCCCCTCTGGATCGTGTTGCCTCTTTGGGAGTAAACACAAACAACGGATTTGGCCAAAACTACATTACAGGGGTGGAAACAGCAAAATCCCTTTTTGTCTTCCCAGGCAGGCACCAGATCTCTGCCCCAGGCCAGCGCACTGACACCGTGCCCAGGAGCTCTGTGTGGCCGAGCCCCATAGAAACAAGGTTGGATCCCACAAGGTGCCCTGGAATGGCTGACACTAAGCTTGTGGGATAACCTGTCTTGGTTTTGTACAACTGCAGAGGTAAACTAGAGAACAGTTCAGAGTTCTACATACATATGGAAATATGCTGATGCATAGAGCAGAGCTGTCAAGGGATTGTCAAACAAAGTCGGAAGGGAAAGTCTGTGCTCCAAACAACTGACAGCCTGAGGGCCAAACCTGTCAGCCTTAATCCTGTTAGGTTGTTGGTGAAGCTGATGGGACCCACCAGAACTGAGGTACCCCTCAAACAGGGGCAAAACATGCTTTCAGCTGCTGAGGTCTTTTGGAGGAGAGCAGGGTTGGAGAGCACAGAGGGAGATCTCTAAAGCATGATCTGGAGAAGCAGTAGCATTTATAGACCTTGCAGAAAAAAGGCTTTTAAGGAGATTACATCATAGCTAGCTTCTGTGTTAATACTCAGCTCTGACATTTATCTTTACAATGCATGCTCACATCAGCCACTGCCCTCTGATCTGACTTTGTCCCGTGTTTTTCTAACCAGCAGTCTCCCGATGAGACGCTGCTTTTCACTCACCATCTGATTCTCTCTCAGCATAAAGGACTGAATTGTTTTTACCCCGATTAAATCACACCCTGTCGCTTTTTGTCCCTAGCAAATGAGAACTGAAGCCTGTGCCTTGGAAGGCAACCTCCTCCTTGCAGCAACGCAAGCATTTGGGAGAGCCTCATGGGCATCGTCACATTGTCTGCTCTCCACAGCCTGGATCACTGCCAGGCTGGGCAGCACTGAGACAGTCCTAGTGACACCCCCGGGTTCTCCATGGGAGCTATCGCTCAGGTGAGCCCTGCCAGACTTGGTGGCCTGTTTACTGACATGCAGGAGACATCAATCAGATTAGTGGGTATCTGGTGCTGCTAAGAAACAAGTCACCAGTGCCAAAGCATTTGCTGTTAAATTAGTACCCTGGAATTTATTTTAGAAGGTAACTTAGTTTCCAGAGTTTCTTAGCACTCCAATGACCAGGATGCTTAAAGTTGGGTATGAAGATATACAACCTTAAGTTCAATCTTCTGAATTTCATGATACAGACTTTAACCTCCCTGTACTTAGGTAGGATGTCACTGTGGAAGACAGAAATTCCCCTCAGGATGTGGGTTCCAGGCTCAGTTCTCCCCCTTGCTTGCTGAGTGATTTTGGGACAATCTCCACTTGAGTCTTGTTTCTCCTTCTCCAGGATGGGAACAACAGCCCCAGCTTTCCAAATGGTTGCAAACTGTAGGGATAAAACGTGCAATGCAAGGCTGCATGCCAGCACTGTTGCTACTTCTTTCCCAATTCTTTATTAGAACAGGCAGGCCCATTTATAAGTATTTCATCTGTATTTCTACAAGAACTAGGTGTATTTCCCTGACCTTCCTGTCAACCACCAGTTCAAGGAAACACAGCAGCAAGGCCATGGTCTGTGACAGAACAGCAGAGCACAGCACTGACCTGGGGACAGTAATTCTCAGTTCTTTTGAACAGAGGCACCACTGAGAGACACAGAGATGTGCCAGCACAGTACCATCCACTTCATTGCACAAACACACAGTCTAACTCTCCAGTGGTGAGTGATGTGCGCAGGCACGTTATGAGCACTGGCAGTTTTTCAGTGGGGAAAAATCAGTGCTGAACATCATCTGCTTGTCCTGCCAAACTGTGGGACCTCATCACATTACAAGGGTGAAAGTGAAAAAGCATCCAGAAAAAAAGAGGCCTGAAAACACTGAACCTTCATGCCAAGTCTGCCTTTGCCATTTCAGCACACTTGGGCTTATTTCCATCAACAAGCACACACACACACAGACATGCATACAGATATCTGGGGTTGTTTAGCCTGGAGAAAAGGAGGCTCAGGGGAGACATGAATACTCTCTACAGCTGCCTGAGAGGAGTTGCAGCCAGCTGAGGGTCAGTCTCTTCTCTCAGGCAACCAGCAACAGGACAAGGGGACGTAGTCTTAAGCTGAACCAGGGGAGGTTTAGGTTGGGCATTAGGAAGAAGTTCCTCACAGCAAGTGTGATTGGGCAGTGGAATGTGCTGCCCAGGGAAGTAGTGGAGTCACCATCCCTGGAGGTGTTTAAGGAAAGACTGGATGTGGCTCTTAGTGCCACTGTCTGGTTGACAAGGTGGTGTTAGGTCATAGGTTGGACTTGATGATCTCAGAGGTCTTTTCCAACCTAAATGATTCTGTGATACTGTGAATAACTTCAACACGGGCAGGAAGAGGTTTGCTTCCAGGAATCAGATACTTCTGAAGAAGTGGAGACTTCTTCAAGCTGCCAGGGAAAAGGGCTATCTTTGCTTGCAGGCTTATGGCACTGTGCCCTGAGCCATTTGACAACAAACAAAAGTAGGGACCAGTGAAAGAAAGGGCTGCTTCCAAATTGGAACTCACAAGGTACAGGACATGCATTTTCCCACCTCAATCCCACAGCCAATATCACCTCCCAGGTCCACTGCAGTAAAATAGGTAGAAAAATAAATGAGTCTCCAGGCAGTTTCTCCCCCAGTCAACCTGTCCTGCTTTCAGGCAGTTTCAGAGGCTGTTTTAGGGCAGAAGATGGGCTCATCATCAGTACCAGCTATTTCTGAGAGAGATAGGCTCCTTCGTGGGGCAGTGCAGCTGCACAGGGCAACTCACGGAGAAGCAACTGCCAAGAGCAAAGACATTAAGTAGAAAACTTGCCTCGTCTTCCCTTGTGACCTGCTGGCCCCCACTCACTACAGATCAACAGTGAGGAAGTGATTACTAAACAGCACATAGAAAACAACACATCTGTCCACTCCAAAATAAGGTGGAGTGGGGCATGGCTTAGGACACTTCCTGAGAGCTAAGTCGTTTGGAGAGCTCATTCAGCATCTATCTGCATTTTTAGGTGATAAAAGCCCTTAAAAAACTAGCCCTTGCTTCCACTGAGCTTCAGGTACCCCTGGATGAAGGCACCCAAAAGGTGCCATGAAAGCAGGTTCTGGTGAGCCTGTTAAGGTCCTGAGGTAGTGGCAGTTGTATGGACACTGTAAGCACACACAGTGATAGCCTTTCCAGGTTGTTAATTCCCTTATCTGCTGATATACTCTCCTTTACCAGGGTTTTGTTGAAGCTATATCACCATTGACAGAGAAGTAGTAAGACAAGCCATAGTGCTGTTTTTTACTGTGGGCCCATGTCCAGCCCCTCAGGCTGCCTCCTTTCATTCATTACTGGATGGAGATGGTGTGGCTGTAGGTGCTAAATCTCAATCCTGCCACAGTCCTCGCTGTGTGATGGTACAGCCTCCTATTCAGTGGGACAGGACACAGCTGACCAATTCTATAACAATTACCATTACTTTTAAGCCTAATAATAATAATAATAATAATCTTCAGTGCTTGACATCCACTAGTCTCAAAGTTTACAGAGATGAAAACATATCTCTGTTTCAGATATGGTAACTCTGGGTGTCTGATATTGTAGTTGACTCTCTTGAGATCTCCCAGCAGGTTGGTGGCAGAGGGAGAAGTAGCACCCTGGACACTCTTTCTACCATTCCCTGGAGGGTGGGCAAGATGCCTCCTTTGTGAGAGTCACAGCATGTCACCATAAAGCCTCCTGAAAGTTTATCAATCTTTCAGCTCTTACAGTGAAAAGACTTTCCAAGGAGGGATGATATAGGCTGAAATTCAAACAGCTGAAACGTGGTTTCAGGAGTCTACACTCTTACAGTGATGACCAGTCTTTCACCAGCAAATGATTAATAAGACACCTCAGGGCTGGCAGATTCAATCCCACAGAAAGATGACAGATTTTCTTGGTATAATGTTCTATATACAGATTGAATTAAAGTCCAGATTTGCACAACTTCTTTGAGTTCAACAGTACTCACATGAGTGGTACCATCAGTCACAAGCTATGCAAATTGAATAAAATTCTGTACTACTGGTATTAAGATATTATCTTGTAGATCCTTAACAGCTTTTTTAAGAGCTTAGGAACCTCTAGGTAATAGCAAAAATTGGACAAATCTCACGTCTTAGTGCTGACACTTTCTCAAAATTAGTGCCTTCAGGGAAGTCTGAGACAAAACCAACTGCAGACTGAATTTCCTAGAACAGATTGTGGAAGACTTGGAATATGTGTATTTTCCTAATCTGTTAATAGGACAGTTTCTAAGGTACTGGTTTGTGTCCATCTCTGAAAAATTAATGGTTTGCCTGTTAGGCACTCCACTACATGAAGAGAGTGACTGTAACAGACACACACTTTAGATTGGTAAGTGCAGATGGCTCTAAAGAGTTCACTTTCCAAAGAAAGCCATATTGCAAGTCATATGTGTAAGTTTTAGGGAACAGCTGACTGTAGCTGATACTTGTGTTGATGTAGGGCATCTATATAAACATAATCCTCCTGTCTGATATTATGTGGTTTATTCCTTGTACCACTCCAACAACTCAGTAATTGCTGGAATTAAGGGCTACAGTGATCACTTAAAAATGACCCTGAGGAGATCAATTAATAATTCCCATACCTAGTGCTCTCAAGTTCCTTTTCCAACTTGTATTCAAATTCAACTTAAGGGGAATTAAATTGATGATCCACCCAGAGTAAAACGGAACTGAAATGTGAAAGGCCTTCCAAACCGGGTGTAAATTTAATTCTAATACATTTATCAATTAATAATTTTTCATGCAGTTTCCATAAAATACAGAACACTTAAAAAGGCAGTTACATCACATTAACAGATCGAGGCATTTCACCATGCCAAATGCCTTATGTGAAGTCGTCAATCACCACTCAGTATATTTGGAACTCCTGGAAAGCTAAAAGACAAGGCACAGCTTATTTTACAGTCACAGATGCAAGCAAAGTGGTTACAGGTTGCTATCTGCACTGCCCCCAGGCTTTACACAGACCATGACTCCCTACTGAACCTACAGCAGTGGGCAGCCCCCATGTACAATGATGCCCAGACAAGCTGAGGCAGAGCACCTGCACCTTGCCAAATTGAAACAGGGGTTAAACCAAACCCTCCCTGTGCTCCGCTGACAGTCATTTCCTTTGACAGTGGCTATGAAATAAGAATATGCATTGCTTCCAGAAGGAAAGGAGAATGTCCAGGGATGATTCAAGAGAATCTGCTCCATTGGTAAAAGTCCAGTTTAATAGCAGCATTTGTCAAAGAACAGATCTTTGTCTAAAAATATTTCTAACCAATGAACTGATGAAATACCAGCTCAATTTAAAAGACACTTCAAAATTATAAAATAATCCATTTAAATAGCCATTAGATAATGGCAATGTGCTGCTATATTTATGTAGTTATAATGCAATATGATTTACTAGTGGAAGGGTTAAATTAACTTGCATAATTATTAATGACAGATTTTGGCAGCAGCATCAGTTATTAGCCTATATTCATGCTATAGTAATGTACACTCTGTCCTCACTTAGGGATAACATCCCAAATTTCCAGACTAATGCACCCTTGACCTGCTGCATTGACTTAAATATTACCCTTAAGTTGCAATTACACAAGCAGGGCAACACCTTTATATCATGTTCACAACAATACAACGCACAAAACCCTTACAAGAACCTATTTCTGTAGGTCTGCTTTACTGAGGTCAGCTGCTTCGCCCTCCCTGCTGGAACAGCTTGTGCCAATTAAGCATTTACTTCTGACTTGTCAAGACGAGGCACAACTCCTTCTGCCAGGAGCAGGTGAACCTACAATTACTTGTAAATCAGCAGCCTCTGACTCATCAGTAACTTCACTGAAGATTTGTTATCTTCTTAATCAGTGAAATGGTAGGCATGTACAAATGGACTGCCATCCACAGAAAGAATTAATGTCTTGAGCTTAGCCAACTCCTTCTGCTTTAAAAAAAATCAAGCTGTTGGAGTATGCATCTCAGAGTAGAAAGGACTGTTCTATAGCAGAACCAGTTTAATATGTGATGGTTCTTTTTAAAAAATTAGACAATGCTTTTAATCTATAGACAACAGAACTCCCACTGATTCCTGCACTGCAAAATCTGGCCTGAGGCTCTTACTTTTAAATACTTCAAAATGCATTTTCAAGAGAGAGGATTTTTCCGTCATATAGATTTATTACTGTATGGAAAATTTAAAACAAATATGCAAGGTCCCAGCACAGGGGAAATATTCATCACTTGCCTAAATAACAATTAGACTTGACAAAACATTTCAGAATTTATTGTGATGAAAAATTCTGAAATGGGAAAGCACTGGAAGTTGTGATTGACCATCTGATCTTACCAATGTTTCAAACAGAAAGGCAGATTTTACAACAGTTCAATACGAGGAGATAGGTGAAATAGTCACAGCAGAATCCTATCATGAAAGTATTAGCATGAACCTTTCCAGACTTACCTGCTTTCTAGGCACTAATGCAGCTCTTCAGACTTAATATAACATCTTAGATGCTCAAACTATTTCAAATTTCGTATTTGATTGCTGCTTAAGAAATCTCCTCACCATAAATAATTTTCTTATTTTGACTGAGAGGTGAGGACTTGTAACTTTTATTCCTACCCCAGAAATAACTGTGCTAAATGGAAAAATAGCAGGATTTTGAAGTCTTTACGTCTTTGGTGATAAAATCAGAGTGCCTGCAGTTTGAGGCAGAAAATCCAATCACTGCATTTCTGATTTAGATGGGTTAATTCTGCTTAATCCAGTCTTGGATGCTTAATGATTTGGTTCAGTGTGCTAAGAGGGAAGGTAGTGTCTGTGATGTGAAAACAACACGATGGTGACCTGGACTAGACTCTACTTCTGCCGTCATCTATGGCTCCAGGCTGCGGGGCTGGAGTTCAATTTAGATTTTAAACCCTCAAAATCCTACAGCCAGTTCTGAGAGTCACATTCCTCCAGTAACACAAAATGTATGTGGGAGATGACAAGAACTGAATTTTGGTTTTGCTTTGTAAATTATGAACAATGCTCTCACACAAGACTGCAATTCACAGTATGACAGCTGTGTTACCAAAACTGGAAGGGCTTCCCTGTTTCAGCATTCTGTTTGCATTTAAAAAAAGTCACTGTCTAGACCAGACTTGCTCTCACAGTAGCAGTCTCTACTGTAAATGTCTTTGTACAGAAGACAATGTGTGCCCTGCCATTTTGGGGCTACTGTAGTTCTCTGCTGTTCAGTTTTGGTAGTCACTATGTTGTACGCAGCAAGGAGGGAAATGTCATCCCCATATTATAAAACAAACCCAGCCCTACCTGTTTGCTAACAATTCCTTTGGGCATCACTTGGGAGAAATCCACCCAGGATTCCTCAAATATGCCCAAATATCTCAAAACTACTCCGAACAAGTCTTTCAGGCAGAAGGGCAGTAGGTGAAGGCTGGTCCTGCCAGCTGAGACCTTAGGGCCCACAGCTTTGAAGTGGCTGCTTGTAAAGATAGAAAACCCTCAAAAGATGAAATGCCTAACCAAAGGGAAACTTAAAGTCAGAGCTCTCTGAGATGCTCAACTCCTACTGCAGCAGCCTGAGCTGCTGATTGAGCTGAGCTGATTATCGGGCATCTCGTGTTTGAAGACACATTGTGGCCTCCAGGAAGATTTCAATTCATTTTGCAATCACAACTTCCCCTCAACTCCTAAGGGACAATCAGACATCTGCCAATGACAAAAGTCCTTTAGGCATTGAGTAGGCAAACACATCAGCATCCAAGTAAAAGAAATGTATTGGTGAGCATCAGGACCATATTCAACTTTCCTGCTGGAATAGCGACGTAGAGACAGTACTCAGCATGAGGTTCAAACTCATTCTTTGAATCCACACTAGATCAGCTGTGCATCCTACCACCAAAATTTAGGACCTAGAAAATCCCACTTCTTATTCTTTTATGTCCTAGAGCTATACAATGTTTATTTCTACAACAAGTTCTTGCTGTGTAAGGCTATTTTAACAATTAGCAAGAAAAATCTGAAAACTTTGGTTACTTAAAACCCACACAAAGTTTAAGAAGTTCCAGACTATTCCTGTTCTTCAGATTCCTGCCTAATATAGACACATTGTGACAGTCCAGAGATGAGTGGCATTCCTCAGGGGTTGGTATTAGGACTGGTGCTGTCTGAAATCTGTGTCAGCAACACGGACAGTGGGATCGAGCACATCCTCAGCAAATTTGCTGACGACACCAAGATGTGTCATGCAGTCAACACGCTGGAGGGAATGGATGCCACTGAGAGGGAAGGGATGCCATCCAGAGGGAAGGGATGCCATCAAGAGGGACCTTGACAGGTTTGAGCAGTGGGCCTGTGCAAACCTCGTGAAGTTCAACAGGCCCTGCACCCACGTCAGAGCCATCCCAAGTACAAACAAAAGCTGTGAAGAGAACAGATTAAGAGCAGCCCTGAGGTGAAAGATTTAGGGTTGCTGGTGGACAAGAAGCTCAACATGACCTGGCAATGTGTGCTCACAGCCCAGAAAGCCAAGTGTGTCCTGGGTGCATCAACACAAGCGTGACAAGCAAGTTGAAGGAGGGGATTTCTGCCCTCTACTCCACTCTCATGAGACCCCATCTGCAGTACTGTGATCAGCTCTGGGCCCAATATAGGGAGGATGGGGACCTCTTGGAGTGAGTCTAGAGGGGGACATGACGATGATCAGAGGAGCATATCTTCTATGAGACAGGCTGAGAGAGTTGGAGAAAAGTCCAGGGAGACCTTATAGCACCATTCAGTCCCTGAAGGGAGCTGACAAGAAAGCTGGAGAGGGACATTTTACAGGGCATGTATGGCTAAGGACAAGGAGTAATGGATTTAAACTGGAAGAGCATAANTCCACTCTCATGAGACCCCATCTGCAGTACTGTGATCAGCTCTGGGCCCAATATAGGGAGGATGGGGACCTCTTGGAGTGAGTCTAGAGGGGGACATGACGATGATCAGAGGAGCATATCTTCTATGAGACAGGCTGAGAGAGTTGGAGAAAAGTCCAGGGAGACCTTATAGCACCATTCAGTACCTGAAGGGAGCTGACAAGAAAGCTGGAGAGGGACATTTTACAGGGCATGTATGGCTAAGGACAAGGAGTAATGGATTTAAACTGGAAGAGCATAAATTTAGATGAGATGTTAGGAAGAAATTCTTTACTGTGTGGGTGGTGAGCCACTGGAACAGGCTGCCCAGGGAAACTGTGGATTCCCTATCCCTGGAAGGGTTCAAGGCCAGTTTGGATGGGGCTTTGAGGAACCCGGTCTAGGGGAAGATATCCCTGCCCATGGCAGAGGGTGGAACTAGATGATCTTTAAGGTCCCTTTTAACCTGAACCATTCAATGAATCTATGATCTGTCCCAAAAGATCTGAATGCCCTTAGCTTTCCTACTTGCACTGAAGGGACCCTGCATGCTTTCTGAAATTAAGCTGTACATCTGAGCTTATGTAGTTGCCAAAAGGTTTCACCCTTCTTGTAGCTGGTCATTTTTATTTTGGCATTTTCACCAGTCCACGTAATTAGTTAATTAGATGCTCTGTTTCCAAAGATAAAGATTTCACCTTGAAAAACAAAATGATACAATTACTGCATGGAGATTAGAGTCCTCTACAGTGATGTCATTCACTTTGGCTTTGCACTGACATGACCATGCTTGATCTCAACTGACAGCTCAGGGCAAACTTCCACTAAGGTCAGGAGCTGTAAAGACTTCACTGTGCACCTATGTGCAAGCATCCAAACATTAGAGGCTGGTTCATGTATCCAGACTCAGCTTAAGCTTCCTCCTCTACATTGTGACTGAAGCAATGTTTGACTGAACACTTCCATCATCCAGAGAGCAGATGGCAATACCATGGACTCCTCACCCAATATGAGAGAAGGGTAGAGCAGAGACAGCAAATGCTGGTCACCAACAAGTGAGGAGTGCACGCAAGAACATCCTTTCTCTTCCTTGTACCATTTTAAAGAAGTCACTTCTGAATTTTTTTCCTAAGACCTTACACAGGTTAAAACTGATACTGACTACAGTGTACGTCTAGCTCTAACCCCTTCCCTCTTTCCTGATTTGAAAGCCTGGCTTTTACTTACAGACAAAGTCCTTCCTTCTTTGCAATGTCCCTGGAGAAACCTGCATGCTCACGGAGTATTTAAGAGTTGACAACAGCAGTTTTTCGGATTTTTAAGGGTCAACGTCATTTCAACTAGCTTAATCTCACGGGTCTGTGAAACCAGGTTAGAAATACCACCTAAACAAGTATTCCATCCACCTTGTCTTAGTCTTGGCTGAAATCCAGAGACAAGGAGGAAAGCAGATGGAGAGAAAACGACACAGTTAATTAAAGACCAGGTTCTGAGCATCTCTATCGCCTTCAGGTCATTACAGCCATATCTAGGGAACACACTCAATTTCACTGAAAGTTCCTTCTTCCTTTGCCGTCAGCATCTAAGTTTAGTTGGTCTTAGGCCCCTTAGAGCCTCATGAGCTTTCGCTTCACTTCATCAGTGAGCAGTTTTCTAGGCATGGGTTAAAGAGCAGGCTGCTGCTTGCATAAGCGGAGTTTCTCCAGAAACATCAGTGTGCCAAACCATCTGGAGAAACTGCCATAGGCTCAGGGACCATGTCTCCTGACAGTCCTCACCACTTCATCACACAGTCCCCACCTACTTCTAACACGGGATGGAGACCCTCCCCTTGGAGCCCCTCAGTAAGGTACACACCTATACCAAACCAGACAGCAGTATCTTGATGGGATGACAAAAAACTGCATCTGAAATGAAGCTCAGGAAAGTCAAAACTTAAAATACTCCATGTGTCCCACTTTGCAGAAAAAGATAAGGGTGAACCAGCAATTCTGAGAGAACCAGGATGCATGGGTGATGGTGGCCTTCATTTAGATACTGTAAGGCAGATGGATTTCCAGGAGGAGGCACAAGGGTTATGCTGCCATGATGGAATGGGCTGCAGAGCTGAGGCACTGAAGGCAAGAACAGGGGTTGGATGGGGCACCAGAAACACCAGTAGTCTATGTGAAGGAGTTAGAAATGTGGGGAAAGGAGACCTGAAAGGGGGTCATCCCTGAAGGAGGACAAAAGCAGTCAATTAAATTTCCCATAATCATGTAGTTTCATTCGTTTTTTCAGTGCCTCCTCAGGGTGTGCTGAAACATTCCCCACACATTCTTGATGTAAATACACAACTGTAACAGGGAAGTGTCTCCTAAACCATGGAAAGCTGGTGCTCCTAACACTGCTTGTGGTTTTAGACTGCCTGCTAAGCTGTGTGTGATTCTACTCATTTTCTGCAGAGGGAATTAGGTTATTTCCCCTCAGAGTAAACACAGCATTTGCCAGCTATTATATGTGAATTCCAGGATTCTCTGCATTTAATAGATTTTGTATAAATCTAGCTGCAGGAAGCAGAGCTAAAGATTTGTTGCTGGATCAACCTGTCAATATTGAAACGTCTAAAGAGATACTAAATGTACTGTAATAGTTCCTAAAAGTCCTCAAGCACAATAAAAGCCTTCCAGGGAGTGATTCAGCTGCTCACAAACAGTTATGCAGTGCCATCCCATACAACCAAGTAGGGTTTGTAAAACACTCAGGTCGGACTAACAGGACACATAGAAGGTTCCCTGCTTTTCCACAGCAGCAGCTGGAGGCCACATCAAAGAGCACGAGATGCTTCATACAGCAGATAACTGAACTGTCAGTGTCTGTAGTGACTGGATAGACAGGATTTTTACATCTATTGGCTTTAATCACCCAGCCCAAACCATGGTAGCTGCTTTAGAGTTGATCTAAATCTCCACCAACATTCTGTTTTTTTGTAGAGAGAGCTTTTAAGGACAGTGCCTAGCAGACTGCAGCCTTCTGTGGCTGACAAAACTCTGAAAGCAATTCCAGCATCTTTATGTAGTACCTCATGGCACAGACACTGTACCTTGTAAAGGTAAAAATCTTGCAGCTCCTGGACTGCTGGTTTTTTGCAGAGGTCTTTCCAGTACTAAACTTTATTCACTTAGTGCAAAGTGCAAGTCTAGCATTAACCACTTCACAATAGCTTTTGGCTCTTTACTTCCCTCTCCTCTAAATACCATTTAAAAGCAGTGTCTGTAACATCAATATTTAACCACAAGGCTTGTTCTTTCTCCCAAGGAAGGGGATTGCTGTACACATGGACTAAATCACAGTGCCTAGACAGCTGATGATAATGAAAGCATCTTTCAGGATGAGACACTTGATTGCTACTCTAAAGCTTACTAGTGAAAGAAATGTGTAATCTCTTTTTTTCATTGTATTTGAAATGAAGTAATTTGCTTAAATATTAGTCATCTGGATTTATACAGCTCATTTTTAGAACTGTGTTAGCACCTGGCAATCCAGCCTGGGAAAGCATCAGGCTATCCCAGTCACAGGCCCATTTGATTTCTTGTTCTTCTTTTTGCAGTGTGTGACAGACTTTTTTCTGACGTGATTTCCTTCCCACTTGACAGGGGACAAATCCATGCACTCAGAGCAGCTGCCTGATGGAGAGGAAGCAGCCTGGCAGCGGTGCTCCCTTCCCAGTGCAGCTGGTCAGCAGGGCTGGTCCCTGTGCCAACACTCTGCCACATCCTCCTCAGGGCAACAGGGTACCCCAGGCACAAGAGAAGAGAGTGACAAAGTATTTTATGACTGTGATACAAAGATCAAGGTAATTTTCAATATTACTCTCCATGACATTTTCCTGAACATTGAGAGATTTTTCCTGCTATAAAAACCATCCCTCTCTGCTTTCCCAGCTGTCTTTGTACTTCCTTTCCCAAGTATTTAACTGTTGGTTTTTCTCTGCCTTTGCCTTAATTTTCTGCAGTGTAGCACAAGTACAAAGCATGCTCCTGGCAGAAAACACACTGAAAAATTCTGCCTGTCCTCTGCCTGACTAAAAGCTGTGCAGAAGCCTTCTCTATGTCTTCTGCACATCTGGAGATGGCGCTGATAAAGACAAACAGCCAGATGATGATACCTAATGATTTCTTTTTCCTTGGGGGAAGTGCTGAGGATACTGGATACACTTTGCAACACTGCTCCCAGGAGAGTTTATATAAGCAGGGAGAAGAATTAACAGGCAGCCTTAGAGGGAAAGATGAATTTATGAAAATGCACAAGCGTTAAGGAGATTTACTGGAATACCAAACACCCAGGATTCAGTCTGTGTCCCTGAACCCAGAGGGTGCATACAAAAGCAGGAAGCTCTGTCCCCCTGTGCAGGGACCATGGGGACAGCTATCACTCCCCAGAAATTATCTGTATGCCAGGGATCACAGGAATACTGATGTGGAAAGCAGCTGCAGAGCTAGCTAGCAGGAACTGAAGGCACCAGGTGTGCTGGGCATGGGGATGCATGGCTGGAAATTAGGAGGAGCTCGGCTGCCCTGGGTAAGGCTTGGGAGCACTGATTTGTATGAAGATAAATAGATGAGTCTCAGCCTGTATGTGCATTAGTGGGAAAACTGCTCACTTGCCATTGACTCCTGACGTGCCTCCTATTTTTGTAACAGTTGTAAGCAATTTTAACACCAGTGAGCCTGACTCACTGCTATGGTAAACTGTAGTGCTCCGGTGTCTTGACAACAGTCAAATGTACTGAATGGCCAAGACAGAGTGTTTGGATTTTTGTCTTCTCATAAATTAATTTGCATTGGAGCACCCAGACCTTCAAGCTGCACACCTGGCAAAAAAGGAGGTCATGCAACTCAAGGGGCAGCACAGCGCTATGTCTCCGTAGGAAAGCATTTCCCAAGGCTGGGGGATTAGGGAACCATTTAAAACCAGAGAATCATATATAACACAATGAAAGGAGGGAATTTCTCTGGCTTTCCTCCAAAAGCCAAGCATTATTCATTGATCAGAAAACAGATCTCCGTCTCTACTGAGAACATTTCTTCTTCCATTTGCTAAGTGGAAAATGACAAATGAGCTAGCTGTGCCCTTTCCCACATCCTTTCTCCTGTCTGTCCAGGTGTCCCCATCGCTTTGCCCTCCTTCAGCACACCACAACTGCACCAGTAGCTACTTACTTGGCACCGCTAGCAACCTTGGAGGCGGTGGAGGTGGAGGAGGCGGTGGTAACAGTGGAGGTGGCCTGCATTGGCAAATTTCCTGGCAGCTCTCTGTAAATTTCTCTGCTACAGGCTTGGAACATGACTTCTGGGGCTCACCCCGAGTGAGCTGTGAAGAAACAAGCCATTGCATGAGCAGCAATACAGTGAAAACTGATTAATGTGTTTCTTAGACTTGAGTACCTGAGTGGCACCTCAGACCTGTAGTGAGAACTGAGGTAATGTTCCTAAGATGTCTCTTCCCTTCGTGGTCCCCATTTTAAATTTTTTTTATTTAACACAATATCTTCAAGACCTCTTTCCCTCTGTCAAATTTGATTGAAACTGGCCAGCTGGTTTTTGAGTTATTATGGGGCAAGGAGAAGGCAGGCAGTGGCAGACAATATGATTGCATAAGCCCTCTTTCCTTAGGAAAGCCATCTAGCAGCATGCATTATTCACAGGGTCATTGCTGCAAGCCAAAGAGAGCTAATAAAAATTACAAGACCGTTAGGGTCAGGATTATGTTCATTTTCCTTATGTCAAAACTGAAAGCCAGAGGACATCTCTCCTGTGCTTTGCCAGCCTCACTTGGAAGTTCAGAGAGCATTTCACAGGGTGTTTCACTTCCTGCCAAAAGGAGAGGCTACCTGCATTTTAATCATCTGTGGAACACAGCAATAACATGGTTAAAATGGAAATGCCACTTTGTAGCCTCTGCAAGATGCGACGTTGGCTAATAATAATAGTGAAGATGAGGCATTGCAGAACCCAAGTATAAGCATCACTTGGCCATGGACAGTGATTTAGCCAGTACTGGTATACGATATATTCAGTAGCTTCATCTAGTCGTGACAAGGACCATTCATTAACAGCATATTTTTCTTATCATCAGTATTATTTACATAACTAGGGGTTCAAGGAATATTCAGTAAAATTCCGTAAAATGTAATGCTACAAAATGGAGTCAGTCCCCAATGAAAAGGAAATTTGCTGAGCATCACAGAAGCTTCTGAGAGGTGTTAACTTCAGAAGTCTCTAAGCCAGCTCTTTTTGAATGACTTATACTGGATACAATTTTGAAGAGACAAAGCAAAGCCTGAAAGATTAATAAGCATGTTATCTAACAAGCACTTTGAATGTAAGTATTAGGAGACTGCCTGGGACAGACTTGTGTCCTGCTGAAGCTAAGGACAGTTATGCTAGCATATTGTCTTGTACAGTTTGGTCTCAGGTGGGTTATTGTCCTAATAGTTTTGGCGTAACATCATCTTCTTTTTTAATGAGCTTTTTTCCACAACATGTTGGTGATTACAAAGAGGATGTCTCATGCCATGCTTTCTGATCTGTTTTAGGCAGGCTTCTTCTGCCTCTCTGCCAGGGTCACCCAGGGTTGCCTTCTTCCCTTTTCTCTCTCCTGCCCAAGCTTCACTTCCCTTCCCCTGCTAGCTCTGAGCACACAGTCTTTCTCCTCTCCTCTTTAAAGCCTGGCCCCCAGTACCGCCAGCCTGCCTCTCCCACTACCCAGAGCTGGGCACCAAGGGGGCTGCACTGCCTCTTCGCTGCAGGAGAGCTGTACACAGTCATTCTAAATATTACTGGCCAAAAAGAGAGACGTGGCTAATTAAAACAACATCACTGCACAAAGGCCGTGTTCACATGCGTAGGAGGTTTCTAAATGCAGAAAGACGCATTACTCTGGCCTCAGGGAAATGGAGGTAGGGCTTTGTTGATTAAATATTATAGGGAGGGAGGAAAGAATGGAAAAGGCTACGTGTGGCTGAGCTGGAAGGACGGCTCAGCACAGCGTAAGGCAGAAGGCTCAGTTCTTTAAACAGCTTGTCTAAATCTATTACCAAACATAGGGAAAAACAAATTCAGCTCAAGTGCTTTCCAACTTTCCCCTTCACCATCAGGTAACAGTAAGAGGATGGTTAAAGACCATCCCAGACAGCTTCCAGGAACTTACACAAACTCTCTGAACACTCTAATGAATCAAAGTGACTTGGCTGCGTAATCCCTCATGACTAGTAATAAATCTGTCTGCTAAGAAGGTTTATTTGTTTTTAAAGTAAGTGATCCCAGCAGCAGAATATCCTCCATGCTGCTTCAGCTCTTCCAACACTGCTCACATGAGGGGTTGGGGTACCAGGCGTGCTCCCAAGAAAAGCCCTGTGAGACAAGTGTCGCTCCCATGCAGTGTCAGGGGCATACCTGGGGGACCTCCTTGTTCAACAGGTGTGACAAGATGCACTGTGCTGCCAGAAGGAGGTAGGGCAGCACCTCTCCACTGGTGTCGGCAACTGATCAGGAAGCAACTATTAACTCCTAGCTGCAACGACTGTCCCCTGCCTAGGCCCTTGGTTATTGAATCCTGTGAGCTCACTACAGTCTTGCAGGAGGCAGTGTGATGGGAGAGGATGGACAAGGGAAGAATAACATTGAGCAGACTTGGAGCCAGCTTTGTTTGCAGACCAGAAGCAGCTTTGCATATATAAGTCTGAAGACGGTGCTGGTATGGCAAAGCTACATTGACTTATTGCTCTAACTTAATATCAACCAGAACCAAAGGCTTGCTCTGTCTTTTTTTAGAGCTATTGACTCTTTTTAAGTCCCGGGAGGCTCTCCTACCTTAGGCTGGTAATGGAGTGTCCTCAGAAAATAGTGGATAATTTTCTCAATTCTTTGCAGACAAGATTAACCCCATACATGACCAGTCACTTGCTGCTCTGTTCCTGTCTACTTTAAAAAATATTATTTTAGGGGGGAAGAAAAAGAAAGAAAGAAAAAAGAAAAGTTGCTTTGTTTCTCAATACTTTAGCCTGAACCTCTATAAAAATTTCCCATGATAATTTTTAAATAGTCAGGAAAGAACTGACATTTAAAAGCATGGGCTTTATCACCTATTTGTTTCCCTTCTCCTGTCACTGGGTAAAATGTGTGGCTGTTAGAAAATAGAAGTAGGAACATAAATATTACTTTGGCAGGGGTTTGTCTTAAAGGCTAAGTTTTAAAAACAAAGATATTTTAAGTTGGTTGAAATCTGCCAGGAAAAGGAAAGACCCAAATTGAGGTTGAGGGCCTCAAGGAGGAGACAAATAGTCAAGGACTGCAGCAAGAAGATACAACAGTAACAGTAATATAAAGCAGCAGATAACAGTAGCAAGACAGAATCAGGGAAAAAAAGAAAGGCAACTGGCTCCTTTTCAAATAAAAAAACCCTCCTGTTGATGTCTATTAGTCTTCTTATGAAAGGAATGAAGGCTATTACTTGTGTTTTCTAAAGGTAAGCAGAAAAAATCACTAGAAAATATGCTTTGGGGAACAATCTTGCTCTGGCAGAAAATAATGAAATAATACTCCATGTTTCTTTCTTACTGTCTGCAATTCAAGGTAAGCTGCCTTTACAGCATGTGGCTGGAAAAGAAAAGCATTTTGAAAGAGCCACACCTTTCTATGGCCAGGCCATCTAAATGAATCTGGCCTCAAACTTTACCACTTACTTGTTCTGCTGGACTCTTCCATGGCCTCAGAATGGCTCTGGAAGACTTTGCAGGTAAGGTGTAACTAGAAACCCACCAGGCTGCCAGGCAGTTTGTGGCACAGAGGTTGCCTTGGCAAGGGATCACCTTTGGAGACGGATCCACAGGGCTTGCCCCCTAGCTCTTCCAGCCATTCCTCCAGGTGCTGGAGGTGCCATGAACACCTTTTCTTGGCCTAGCTGAAACTTTTGCTTGTTTGGCATGAGGCTTTCTTAACACACTGAGCAGTTGGCTGCCTGGACTTCAAGCTGATGCATTTTTTTCCCTGCTCTGAAGATACGTAGAGTTGACTTTATGGATTTGTGCATTTGACATGAACATGTTTTGCAAAAAGGACAAATGTTTTACAATACTTATGGAAATGAAAATCTGACCCACAAATGTCCAGGGAAGAAAAAACAGAAAGCGGTAACTGGTGGTTTCCTTTTGCAGTCTCTGTCGAAGTTTGTGCCTGTGGCATATTTCTCTTTAATCCAAGATTTCTTTTAGAAACAGTGATCCTAGTCCTGCTTTGCATACAGTGGAAGAATAAATCTGCATGTGGTCAGAACTGTTTAGTATTTCAGTAGAGTCCCATGGGGTTGCAGCAGTCCACAAGTACGTTCCACAGAGTGGGACAGGAAAAGAGGATTAATACAG
This sequence comes from Machaerirhynchus nigripectus, assembly GCA_013397975.1. Classification (NCBI taxonomy): domain Eukaryota; kingdom Metazoa; phylum Chordata; class Aves; order Passeriformes; family Dicruridae; genus Machaerirhynchus; species Machaerirhynchus nigripectus. The sequence continues at coordinate 1,251,180 of VZRQ01009365.1, read as the reverse complement.
TCCCTGGAGGGTGGCCTTCTTGTGACTTTTTTAATCAGGTAAAAGGAGGAAAGCTTTAAAAGAAAAGTGCAGTTGACTGAAAAGGCACAGAGACCTCTAAAAGCCTGCTGATGTGGCAAGAGCTTTGTCTCTTGGAAGCAGTCTACAGAGATGAGATGAGATGAAATCTCAACACGGCTGCATAAATCCCAGGACAGCTCTGTGCAATTCACATCAGAGTTAATCCAGATCCATGTTTACAAAACCAGAAAAAATGTGACCCTGCTATTTATCATGACCCTTTCTGCTCTTTTTTTAATTATGTCAAAAGCCTTTGACAGAATCATCCCTTCCTTCTTGTCACAGAACTGGCTACGCTAATAAGAAAAGACTGTGGGTTTTGTCTTGGTTTTGTTTTCAGTAAGATAAATGCTCCTCCTTTGATTAGCATCTGACTGATTCTCCTAAGTGTCTCAAGGCAGGGAGGGAATGCAGAGGTGGGAGGGAAGGCTATACCACAGTAAGTCACTGGGGGACAAATAAGTGAAGAGGGGTTGGAAGACTTGAGAAAACATGACTGCTGCTATAGATGGAGCAGGGGCAGGAGAGCGACACGATTGAACATTACAGAATTAGTCAAGGAGAGAATGGCTTGTGAGACTGAAGATAAGAGCAGGGATTATGACTCAACATCGGGAAGGGAGTCATGGGAGGGGTTCAATGATGAAGGGGTTTTAATCACAGGAAGGATGGAAGGCTGGCATGCCAGTCAGCATTCCGTACCTGCCCTTTCCATTGGAACCTGCTGTGGGAGCCCTGGATAAAGCCTAGTTTTGGGAAAACTGGAACAAAGCTTGAGTTTGAGCAGGTTTATTGCTTGCTCTTCCACAGAACAGTAAGCAACAGCACAAGCACAGTTGATGAATGGGACATGCATCCAAATTCCAAATTATTGCAAGGAAAGGCTGGTGGACTCCTTGGCTTTTGTATTTCTCAGAGCCTGTTTCAATTTTTATAAATGTAATTATTTTTTAAAGATTGCCTTTGATCATGTGAATAGTTTACCAGAACGATGTTTATCCAAGGTTTTTTTCTCTGCTCAACTAACTGATAGGAGAGAGGTTGCAGGAGGCATCTCTTTTCACCCAACTGTGCTTCCCTGAAAACTGCAGTTATAGTTTAACTTAAGATTAGCTACCTGAATACTTGAGGAGGACAGCAGGAAAGTAGCGCTGGCAGAAATTTTTATGACAGGGACATTAGTTTAAAGGAGGGTTTTTTTGTTGTATTTCTGTTCATTTTAATCCATAAAGAGCACAAATCCTCTTTGTCATTCATGGCAAAAGAGAAGATGCTAAAACAAACAACATCTCTCTTTAATCTCTTGGGAGTCACTAAGTTTAGATCAGGGAGTAAAAGATGTGGAGTCTCCACTTTGTTTTTCCAAGGAAGAAACTGTAATTGGTCTGTTCTTGAACGGCACTTGGCTGGCTCATCAATCACTTCTCTGAAGACATATATTATAAATAAACTTTAAAATATCCAAGTGACGCATTTGAGTTGAGCTTTGCTGCTGTTCTGATTCTCCAAACTGGATGGGCGCTCTCCCTCACTGTACACCAATTTCTCCCAGTCTCTCTTGCTGGCCACCCACATTACAATCAAGGTCACACAACGCCACAGCGTCGGAGTTGGCAAAAGCTGATTCAGCCCTTTACCCAGAAAATCCTCAATTCAATTCGCAATCAACACCGAAAACCCACGGCAAGGCACGACCGCCGGGGCTCCGCTCCGCCGCTGCCTCTTTCCGTGCATCTTGCCACCTACAGCAAAATGCGCTTCCCAACCCTCTGACCGCCGGCGCGCCGAAGAAAGTCAACTCCATCCTGCTGGGACCGAACACGCTCGGACCGAGTTCGGCGCTCCGGGGCTGGCACCAGTCGCCCGTCCCGCGCACCCGCCGTCCCGCAGCGCCCAGCGAAGGGGGCCCTCCCCGGGGACAGCAACAGCTCTCCCGGCTCGGG
>VZRQ01009365.1:1158992-1248814 GCA_013397975.1 Machaerirhynchus nigripectus | reverse complement strand
TCCCTCCCCGCCCGCCCCGCCGGTTTCCCCTCCCCGGGATACTCCGGCTGTCGCCGCCGGCAGCCTCTCCGTGCTGGGGGCTTCCCGCCAGGCGCTCACCGCTGAGCTCGGGGCTCCCTCACACAAGGGAGGAGAGCGGGCGGCGGGAAAAGTTTGGAGCCGGGCGCGGGGGAAAAGAGGCAGGGCCAGGGCCGGGGCCGGAGCCGGAGCCGGAGCCGGAGGGAAGAGGCGGGGAGAGCGGCGCCGCCGCGCAGCCCGGGCATTACATCCCCCCCCCAGCCCGCCGCCGCTGCTGCAGTGATTTTTCAAGCCCATCGAGGCAGTCCCTTCCGCGCACGGCTCCCCTAGTCTCTCCCTCCCCGCCCGGGCTCCTCCCGGCGGCAGCTGCCCTCCGCTGAGCCCCGGCGGGGCGGCCCCAGGCGGCTCGGGGACCTGCGGGAGCCGGGAAGCTCCGCACCCGCCCCCGCACTGTCCCCGCAGCCGAGAGCGGGACCGGCCCAAAGGGGAAGCGCGGGATGAACCGGCGCCCCTGTCCTGGAGGAGCCTCATCCGAATTGCGGCCAGGTGGTTTTGGGGTTGGTGGTTGTTGGTGTTCACCCCTTCCCTCACGAGTGATGCAAGGGCTTGTCCTGTGACACGGGGCTGGGTCGGCCCGGTGTCTCTGGGATCTAATAGGGAAGACGCTTCATGGCATTTGTGTTTTTAACAAAACACGTGGAAATGTGTAACAGTGCTTGCAGGAAAGTGGATAGACCACCCACCCCCAATATCAAGGCACCACAGTCCGGCTTCCCCACGGGAAGAAAACAGTAGAAAATCAAGGATGAAGATGGTTTTGCATCCAGTGAAGCACTAAAAGCAAAACAGCTGCTCTGTGAATGATGGCTATTGCTGAAAGCTGGGCCTTGTGGGTATCAAGATGACCATAAAACATCTGTTGTTGGGTCCATGACACAGGGATCCTGTTTTCAGTGTTTCAAATGCAGTAAGGACATGGGTTTGAACAAAATACTAGTTCCAAGGTCTACATTTCATATCCAGAGATAAATGAGTTTAAGGATATTGACTTTAATTTTTCTTTGTATTTCTTGCACTCACTGAGCCAAGTTTAATCAGTTTCCTCAGAGAAGCAGGAATGGAAACACTTTAACCTCTGAACTGATACACAGCTAAAATTCTTTTTTCATACCACTGTTACATTCATTTCATGTCCATTCATTTCAGCCCCGACAGGCACTGTTTTAAATGTCAGGACTATCAGGCCCAGCAGCATTTTACAAATGAGAACAGCACACATTTAATGGTGTTACACCTGAGTTGAGGTATCTATTTGTAAATCCATGTCTTGTGATTTTATAAGAGCAGAATACAGAGAGGCAGAGACATTATGATCTTAGATATAGGCAGTAATTGTACAGCAAAGATATTTTCTGTAATGATGCTGAAAAAAATGGCGTCCTTTTCTGTAAGCCTACTGTGTAATACGCAGGGCTTAATATATTGTGCTCATTCAATTATAGTTTTAGTGAGCTGGAGTCACAAGAGACAGCAAAGCTTTTCAGGCTTTCTGGTGATTTCCTGAAGGTATTTCAGCACTTGGTCACAGTACAGAACATAATAAATTGCACCATCTGTATACATAGTTCTTGGTTCCTGACAGAATGAGAGATAAGGCTTTAGGCATTGCACGCCAAAAAAATAAAACACAGATTTATTTTCTTTCAGTATTTACAATGCCTTAATGTCTGAAGAACTGTGGATTTTCCTGCCATTAGCGATTGCCCAAGAAGCTGTCTCAAAGCACTGTTCCTGTGGTTCAAAGACAACCCAGGGAACTGAGGAGACAGAGCCAAACTCAACCCACAGTCACACGGAAGCAAGCGCAATCAGGGATATTGTTCTGACACAAACAAGAGCAGAGTTTGGCCCAGGTAATCAGCATCTTTTCTGTCTCACACTGGTAATTGACAGTTCCCTTGGGAAAATGATTGGGCTGAAAATATATTAAATCCAGCCTTTGGACCCAGTCATATGATCCACACAGAAGCATATTTCCCATTAGTCTGAATAGCTGAAGAAAGGGCTGAATGTGTGCCCTGTTCTTGTCCACATGACACCAATACTTTCATTAATTACTTCGGCTTCTCTGTAGTTTCTATGGAGAGAAAATAGTGTCCGGGAATTTTTTCCACTTGTAAGGAAGATAAATGATGTAATGCTTGCGAGACTGTAGGCCCTGAATCAATGACAGGTTTGGAATATGTTTTGCTTAATAACGCATTAAGTATTTTGTAGCACCAGGACTGGTATGTGGAAGAACGTGATGATTTGTCTGCAGCAGTCACACTATTGAAGTGTGGAGAAGGATAACGGCTAGGGCTACCATCCTGGAACTAGAACCAGGATTTCCTGGGATGTAGTCCCACTACCACCAACTTCCTCTGCTACCTTGGGCATATTTTTAAAATTACCTTTACTGGATTCCCTGCCTGTCAGAAGAGCACAACAAGATCCAGCTACCTGAAATTCTTACTGTGTTTGGTGGGAAAGGCAGTAACAAGGTCCTGTCCTCCAAAATGTGTTTAGCCCATCATAGAAACATGGACCAGTACCAGATCCTTTGCTGTTGTGATCAAGAAAGGTCCGTGCTCTGGTTGAGTGCTCTGAAGATGAAAAGTGATTTATAATTTTTACAGCTCAAAATAATAACTTAAACTATTTTAAAAGGTGGGGTTTTTTTAGTTTCCAGAAAAAGACTGCACAAACAGCATCATTTGAACAGCCTCTTGAAAAACTTAAGTCAAATATTAATACTCAAGGGAATGACGACCATTACTCTTTTTCCCTTTCATCTTTGGTCTGATTAGCAAGGAAGAATATTTATCTTGTTTACTTCATGTTTTTATTTTTTAAACAAATTATCAGAGAACAATCAGAGAAACCGTGATTAACACTCCAATGCAGCAACTACTTCGGAAACATTAATAAGGGTTGCAACACTGATTAGCTGTACAAACAAATGTTATAGTATTCCTTTAATCTAAGTAGCCATAATGGTTATAATGGACTTTAAGAGGCTATTTATTTTGTCGGTATTGGTGGAGTTTACAACATAAATTCAAGTGTTCAGAGAGCACTGGAGAAGGTTCTCTTTGATGTTGACTTGGCAAAACTTTACTAAAATCGATAGACATTCCCCAGTCTGACTTTAGGCAAGTTTTGTCCCTATGTCTTCAGAGACATCAGAGGGGTTTTAGCTGAAGCCAGTAGCAGAGGAAGCAAAGGCAACCTCTTCTCAGGCTCTGTGGTCAGTCAGGCTTAGAAAGAATCCACTTAAGCTTTTTTTGCTAATGACATTTCTGGATGCAAGTCAATGAACTCAAAAAGTGTGTTCAACCTGGTGAAATGCTAGAAAACATGAACAGAAAACATTTCAGCACTGACTTTTCAAAGCCTTCTTCAGCCTGGCATGGTCTGCCCCAGATTAATTTTTGGGTTTGAGTCTAGAGAAACATCAGCAAGCAGGTAAATGTACAGCATCACTTTGGCTTGCACTGGTAATATTTTTGTTGCTATTTTTAGAAGTTATTTTTATTGCTCTGTATATCTAAAGCAGTGCTTTCAACATATGGAAAGAAAATTTATTGGTTTTGGATTTAGAAATCCACATTTATTGGGATGTTTTTAGAAGATCAGAAATCAATAAAGGTCACAGCAGCAGAAACAGTGGAGGAAATTGCATTTCTTCAAATACCATCATCTCTTCCCAGGGAGGGGAGAGCATTCTTCTTGACAATCCCAATTATTTAATAAAACTGAGGACCACACAAGTAACAGATCTGATTTTTGGAAGATTTGATTATTTAATTGTTCAATATTTTCAGCTTGTGGGAAAAGATTCTCAAGTTTGCGCATATCTAGAATACATTTGTATAACAACTAATTCTTTGATTTTCATTATATTCAAGTTTTGGAAATGAGTTTTAAGTTTCATTAAGTATCTGAATTTCAATAAGTGCTCTTAAAGTTTTCTCTCAGATAAATACAGACTATTGCACTGCATCTGGAAAACAATGGCAGGGTGTCTCCTTTTCTTGCTATATATCAGGAATACTGTAACCAAAATCGATGTCTCCATGTCAGTTTAGGTGAGGAGTGAATAGGATCAACATGGAAAGTTGCATCATGTGATCTTTAGCTTGTGTTTCCTCACCTGAAATTACAGGACATGGTAGATTTTTATTCACGGCCAAAAAAAGCTGTGGCTATACAAGCCACAAGCCCGTTCTTGTATTTTCAGTTTTCTGGCTCTGAGATGCTGCTTTCAGTGATAAACAGGCTTCCTGCTTACTCACTTTCAGTAGTTTCTCTCATTTCATTCTCTTCACAACTGGATTTGCTCAGCAGTATCCCTGCTCTTTGTTTATAAACATAAAGGTAGAATGTGTGGGATTAGTTATTAAACTGTCCAGAACAGTCCTAGATGTAAGGAAGAGATTGTATGCCCCAAATATGTCCTTTTTTTCAGCTTTATCAATTGTTCACACAACACATTACTTCTTGTATTATATTATATTACATTTTCAATCCCTTGTGACTTTATAATGAAGTAGCAACATGCTGAGTGAACTGCAGGTTGCAGCAATCACTTAAGTGCTGTATCAGTTTTTCACTCATTATACATTGCTGCTTAGGTTTCAAAGATTAAATACTTGTTATTTGAATGTGTAAAAGACGGTATAAAAGCACTGCCTTCACATTTACTCTTGGACTCTGTTTGCCCAGATCTTGTGGAAATGGATGGATGGCAAGGACAGGGCTGAGTAAATGTACAAGAGTCTAAGTAGTTCCAGATGAAGGGCAAGGATGGAGAATCACTGCTTCTAAAACAAAATTATCAGTATAGCTTCTTCTTTTTTAACTCGCCCTTCAAGGAGAAACCTGCACATATTTGGTCTGACTGATCTAATTTTGGTTGTCAGTTTAATCAACCCCAAGCATCAGAATATTCCCTAAAACTATAAGTCTGAGAGTTTCTATGCCTAGCCAAAATATGATTGAATTGGTGACTAAAACTACTGTGTGCAAGTCTGTATATTTGACAGTATTTAATTAAAAAATGCTTGAAAAATGATCAGTTTCACAGAACATTGTTTTCTCTTTCTCTCTGTCACTTTTTACCTCTGTTTCTAGTTAACATGATACCTAGTCTGAAAAATTAGGAGCCAGATTTTAGGAAGCTGTCAGTCTGCAGATCTCAGGTGTGGGTTGTCCAGCCTGTCTTTGTAACTGCAAGCACACAGACCATCTGGGTTCATATCTGGGTTCCAAGCTGTGGGGATGCTGGGAGGAAATCACTAATGTGCTATTAATCGTTATAAGAAAATACTGGTGGAAATACACCCCAACTTTATTTTTGTTTTTCTTTACTTATTCATAAATTCCACAGCAGTGGATTTTGGTAAAAAGCCATTCTATTGTTTCTTTAACAACACATTCAACAAATGTGGCATACACTGTGGTGAGGTGGATGAGATAATCTGTGCCACTGACAAATATGTGACATTTGTTAATGGTAGGGAAAGAAATATGAGGTTGTGCCAATGTCTAACACAGAATTTTGGTGAATATTTTACATCAGCTAAGGTTAAGGGTTAAGAGCCAGACTCTGAGCAGGTCAGATTATAATGGAACCATCTGTCTCATAACAAGAGCTATTGATTGTTGTAAGTCCCAGCTAGAGGGGGACTGTTACAAAGACAGCACCAACTCGCCACTGAGATCCGCTGCGGTCATATAGCACTGGGGTTAATGGGGAGAGTTTCTTTCAGACATCTGGATGCTGAGTACCAGACACTGCTCTGGGACAAACACTGGCAGGTCCCCGTGGTGTTACTGGTAGCAGGTCCCAGGTCTTCAATGTGTCTTTTTGGTATGTAAATACAGGCCTTTGTTTTATATATTAATTCAGAACTGTCCAGCACATTTGTAATCTCCCTCAATAAACTGTGATTCTGTTTGCAGATGGAAAGGAAGATCCAGTAATTTTTCAGTGGTTTCTAGACTTTTACAGCTTGTTAAATCTTTCTAAGTCTTTTGTATTACCTGTGTCTGAAGTCACCTTGAGGTACACTAATCCAGTTGGGCACTGCTGTCATTTCTTAGATCCTGTGTGTCTTGTAATACCTGAAGAAAGAGAAAGAAGATACCTAAAGTGGGACCTACGCTTTCTGGTATGTAGAAGATATACTGGGATCTGCTTGCTGGCTGTAGGTGGTAGGTTAATGTTTGGTAAGGTATTGCTAGAATCTTGCTGGATCAGGGCAGTAGCTGGGAGCACGGCTCCTTGTGGCTTAGACTGGCTGTCTAAGGGCCACACACACAGATTGCCTGACAGACCATGTTGCCTTCCCTACACAGAAGACAGCCAAACACATGGGTCTTACAGCACTGACAACTGCACTAATCCTGGCTTGGCCTTTGAAGAACATAGATGAACGCTGCTATCAAAGTTCATAAATCGACATCATAAAATATTTCAAGCGTTGAGGTACTGCGAAGCATTTCACGTCTCTTGGCAGCAAACACGTGTTCCTAAAGCAGTCCTACCAGGCTGTGCTTGTGGGTTTCTGTTGTCCCCTCTAAGTATTTTCTAGGGTCAGAAGGCATTTTTCTGGCAGAAGGTCTCTGCAGCGGTAGACCTGGAGACATAGGTAGTGCAAAGAATTTTCTCAGCTAGACATAAGGAAAAGGCAGCAATATGTTTAGGCAACAAGTCTAAGAAAAAAGGTGTAAGTTCTGAAATGCTTTACCTTGAGCCTATGCTGCAGGTGTTTTGATGAAATCAAAGATATTACACTGCTTGTAACTTCTTCTATGTCACAAGTTGTCACCGTAATGCTGAGTTGCTTCCCTGGCAGAATCTTATGCAAAATGTGGGGACGTCTCTTACTAAGGCCACCAACATCAGGAGGCATATATCAGTCTACAGTTTCAATGTACCTCTTTTTTTGCTCTGAATCAGCCAGTAGATTTAGATTTTATTGCATCCTAAAAAAAAATATTTATCTCCTATTAATAAAATCCCAGTTATTATCTTTATGTTTCTAAGATTACAGTGTTCTGTCTTTTTGGAAACATTCAAATCCTTGACCTGTTACTTTTCCTTCTTCATCTTAGCAAATAAATGCACTAGGTAGAGGAAGAAAACTCTCAGTTGGGCCTGGCAGTCCATAGTCCCTCCAGCTGATGCACTTACACCTTGGAGTACTCTTTATCTTGCATCTTCTTTGTCTCACCAAACAGAGAGCTCTCAGGAGGTCCCAGGAAGGCAGTGATTCAGGTTTCCATCTTGATGGCTCCTAACATCAGTGCCCACACATTGTACCACACAGCTTGAGGTGTGCTGCCTCTTGTTTTAAATTTCCATCCTGCTTAGCCTACTGAAAACAGATGAAGGAACATGCTACAAAATTGCAGTGCTTTCTTTATTGTGATGAGTGATGAGCCACATCATGATTTTGTTGGTACTAAGAATTCTTGGCTAGTGAGAAAATTTTGGGGATATTACTGTATTTGCAATGTATTTGCCTGCTGCTTATTTGCAACGTTTTTGCTTGCTGCTCACCTGTAGGGACTGTGGTATAATCAGAGAGAAGGAAGAGGCTAGATATATTTTAACTGCTCTATTACTGGATATTTTAAAGGATATTAGAAACCCATGTGCAAGGATCAACAGAGCCTGAACCCATTTGAGGACCAGAGGATATATCAGATTCATCTTTGTCAGCCTCCTTTCTATTCCCCCAGACCACTGAGTATTAGTCTGGTGTGTTGGAAATCCCTGGGAGCTGCTAGATGGCTAGATGCTGATTTGAAAAGAAATGCACCTAGAACCATCCTGCAAGACTGACATCATCATGCATTCATCTCAGTGCCTCCTAAGTGTTTTGAGATCCTCTGATGAAAGCCATTACATAAATGCATAGCATTGTATTCTTACATGTTTAAATCATGACAGATTTTGAATACATATTTTTTGTGACTCAGTCATGAATTATCATGATTTGCATACAATATTTTCCTGTATTCATCATACCCTCCTTCTCATTTAATCCTTCTGACTTGTGCTGCTGTAGTGACTTTAAACCTGAATTACAGAAGCAATTGTGGAGTGCCTTGCTGTTAACTTGGTGATGAATAATCCTGCTATACCTAAAGGCAGGAATAATTGACGATTTTTTGTAATGAGCAAGGAGGAAGCCCATAATCGAAGGAAACATTTCTCTATTTATGAACAGGTGCATCCATTTTACTCTCTTTGTATCCAAAGATATAGCAGCTGTCTAATGTGAACATTATTTTCTTTTGCTTATTGCTGCAGTGCCAAGGGATGAGCTAATATCAGACCTTCACTTAATAAGGCCCTGATCAAATGCTGAGGAATAGGCAGGGGTGCCCCAGCGCACTCACAGTCTTAAAGAGAAGAGCAGCAAGAAGGTATAAAATGCAAGCATTAAAGAAAACAGACGCAATTCTCCATCTTTGAAATAAGTTTGTTTGCAAAGGGTAGCATAATATTTTTTGGAAACACCATTCTATTTATCCAGTCACCTCCTTGGCTCCCCTTTTCTGGTTTCCTCTACAAAAATTGCCCAGGTGACAGCAGCAGTCCTGCTGAGTCCCAGCTGTGGGAGAGGAGCTGAAAAGCCTGCAGCAGCCTGTGTGTACCCATGCCTGTACGAGCACTGTCCAGTGAACTGGAAAACCACAGTCCAGCTCCACACACTTGCCCTAGACATAGAGAAATGTAATTCTGCCATTGTATACGGGATATTACAGGCAGAAGCCCATTGTCTTTGTCGAATTCAGGAAGGACTCGAGTTAGGAACTCCCTGGGCCTGCCATGCTACTTTTGATAACAATCCCCCACTGTCCTTTTGAATGTTTTTGCAATGTGTCCTCCCACTGGGAGAGGAAGTCAGGTCCTGTAAATGGTATATCCTATGGTTCCTCTAATTATGGGGGATTTTAACAGAGATAATTTCTTGCCCGGGGGATTAAATGTTTACTTTTGAGATAAAGAATTGCCACAACAAAGCTGTTTGCCCCATCCCTCTCCTGCACTTGACTATATTTTCATAATGCTTATTTTTGCTGTAATAATCCAGCATCCGCTATGCCAACAGTCCCACACAGAGCTATTTAGAACAGCTAAGGGCTGCTTTGGGCCCCACAGCAAACAGGCTGGTTCTCTTTCCCCTTTTCCCCTCCTTTTTCCTTCTACAGGTTAACCTGGTGCTGATCTCTCTTTCTTCCCAGCCCTGTTTGCTGGGGGGGGGAGGGGGCGGGTCGGACACAACAGAGGCACTCCCTGAGGGGCAACTCCAGAGTCCCAGAGCATTCACTCCTAGCCCCTTTGGTGGGGATGGCAGCACTGTTCAGGGTGTGCATTAGTCCTTTTCTATCCAAATTTGTGGTGCTGGAGCAGGATTAGCTCTCAGCTAGTAGAGGTCTTGCCCCTTCATCTTTTAAAATGTACCTCAGTCATCAGGCTTCTTCCCAGGCATTGCAGATGAGCAGTTACTGGATTCCATTTTGGTGTTTGAATCTGGAAGCTGAGCTTGCCACTGGCAGTTTGGAAAATAAGCCACCACACAGATGCCGAAAGAGAATAATCACGAGAAGGATTTTGCTGGAATTACTTGGGCTAAGAGGACAAACTCTGTGGGTGCATTTTCACAGTCAGGCTTCACTGGGGTCCTCTGTGTGCAGTGAACTACCTGTGTGCAGAGGCCTCCAAGCATTTCTGACTCTGCTAGCATCTTCTGTCTCTCACAGCTCAAACTCGTTTCTGTAACTTACTCAAGTGCAAGAAGACACTGATTCTTCTCTCTTTACTACAAGTTTGAGTTAGAACAAAGTAAAATTTTAGCTCTGACTTGCTTGAAGTAGAGAGTGTTGGTGAGCACTGTCAGATACTACTGGCATCTACAGGTACTACTGGCATCTACAGGGTGGGAGACTCCATCAGCAGTGGGTGCACTGCATATTTTAATTTTGGAAAGGGAGAAAGTTTGTATTCAAAAGCTTTCTCCAGTGTCAGCCATCTGCTTTCAAGAACATTTCTCTTTGTACTATTTCCAGTCTGAACTGGGGGTGAGGTGTAGCTCTTTTCAGTTATCCATTCATGCTTCCTTTTCATTTGTTTAAATCGCTCATCCATCTTGTCCATCAATATGTTTCTTTGCTTACCACAAAGGTAATAAATTCCTGTGCCCATAAACACTTTGGTCCATAACTTCCCTAACATAAATATGCTTATTAACTTTTCCATAGGACAGCTTCGATGAGGAAGATGGCATATGTGCACACTGGAAGGAAGATAAGAGTCTGAAGTAATTGGATTAGTTGTAATAGAAAAATGGGTGAGCTGCAGGGATGGAATTCACCCAGGACTAATTTGGAGCACAGACTATCAGAGTGCTGCAAATCTGATAGCAAATGATGCTTGTTTAGATCGCAGATCAGGAGGCTTTATAACTGTGTATCTAACACTGAATCTGTACATCATCTATAGGATGCAGCGTCCGTGCCCCTACAGATACCTGCATACAGCATTCTTTGATGAAAAGCTGCCCTGATAAATACGTTTATTCAGGTTAAGAGAACGATAGGAATTTCACTATATTTCATAATCCAGAAAAAATAACTGCCCCCAAATTCTGAAATAGCTATGTGTACTTCTTTCCTTCATCTCCTTACCTTTAGCTTTCAAAATGTGGAACAACTCCTGCTCCCTCAATTGGCATCAGCTGGAGGCACTGCTTGTAGGGAATCCTGTATGTTTAGTTATGGGGGAGGTTCTTCAGAGCTAGCTCAGAAAGAACAGCATTGGCCTTTAACCCAAGAAAGATAATTTAGAAATAATTTTTATATAAGAGTTCAATAATGTGATTCTTCCAGAAGACTAGCTGCAGAAAGAGCCAGGATAACTCACACACTGGGTACACACACCTGTGACAAGGTGAAGTTGCTTGGTTCTGTTGATCCATGAGGAGCAATCGTGCCTTGTGTTAAAATTTAAAGACTCTGCTACATTCTGCATGTCTGTATTTCTGCTCTCCAATTACTCATTCCTCCTCCTGTTGACAAAAGATTCAGCTTTCATACTGATCTCCTTCCTGGAGCAGAGGTAATTATTCCCCATATGGGTCTCCAGGACCTGCATGTGGCTCATGGTGACCTGAAGATTCATGTTCAATGTTGTCACAGGTGTCCCAGAGCCACTTCTCTGGGGCCTCTTGACAGCTAGTCTGAGCCAGCATTGCTATAATGTCTGCCCAGGGCTGTATTGCCAGGGCTGGGGCTTTGTTTCCAAACCGTCTTTACCCTGTTTCACTTTCATTCGATTTATAGTTGTCTCTGATAGTTGAGATTAATGTGGATTTTATTTTACAAGCGAGCATGGCGTTAATTTTCAGGGTATTTATTGCTCCAGCCACATAGAGGAGATAAATCACCTTAGAAAGAAAATGTCCTCTTGCATGCAGTTGGCTCAGTAAGTTTGTCTAAACTCACAAAAAGTTGCCATTTAATCTCTGCCTGGGGTTAAGTCCTGTGAAACTACGACTGAGCAGTAGAACAGTAGTAAGTAAGACACAGGACAGGCAATGCCTCCTCCCATCTTTCTGAAGTACTCAGCCCTTACTTCCTTCCACAGGCTCTTAAGCTTTTATTCAGTGCTCAGTGGAGATAAATATAACATGCCCACAGCTCTCTCTTGAATGAAATAATTTATATATTTATTTACATAGCTATATAACTGTATTTTAATGTAATATAATGTAATGTATTTTTAAAAAACCTACAGTCCTGCAAATGGCTCTCCACATAAAAGATCTAGATCAAGATTTTGAGCAGCAACGTTGAGTTCCTCAGCCTAAGATAACAGCATCAACTTCACTGAGACTTTTGAGATATAACTCAAGCAGGTGATATACCCATTCACCAAAACATTTTTCTGAGTATCATTCATGCCTTCTGTTTTACACAGACCAGTACTGCTCTGACTGCTTACATTTTCAGATAACTTTCCTCCCAGGTATATATGAACCTATCTATTTTTCAACTTCAACATCAACCTGTGAGGTAGCTTGATAGACACTGACTTCTCAATCTGGCCAGGCCTGGCCATTTTTGAGATGGATTTGTCGTAAAAACTTGATTTTATTCTGTACAATCAACCAGTCTATTCCTCGTGCTTGTGTTGTAGTCAGTTTTGGTATCTATTTAGAAGAATCAAAAACAAATATGCCTTGTTACCTTGCTTAGTAAATGTAGTGAGAGACCCAGTTCTGGGTCATCCAGAGTGGCAATGACATCCTCTACCTGTATGTTCATCTACCTATTTTCTTTTGCACTTTGCAGTCCATACTGATTTTGGCAGACTTTCACAGAGAGAATAGTTGCTGTTACTGCCTACATGGCATCCAACAGCTCCATGGTGCTGTTTCTATGCTTATAATGCTAAGTAAACACAAGTTTTCAAATAGATTTAACAGATCACTTCTATCTGTCAGCAGTTTACAATAGAAGCCCATAAATAAAAAAGATTTTTTTATTTCTAAAATTTGTCATGTCTCCAGTCCTGGGTATTGAACTACTGGAGAAAAAACGGTGCTTGTTTTCAGACATTCATCCATTCAACTGCTTTTGGTGAACATCCCAAAATGTCATGTTTGATTTTGCTTTCAGCTTACAGAAAATCTGCCTGTTCTAAGGGGACCTGTTGGATAAAATTAAATAACCATTACATGACGGGGTTGTTTTATTGTGATTTAGTAAAGCAGAGCAGGCTTCTTCTGCAGCTCAGAAGAATAAGGATCAATCCCCTGCTTGTTCCAGCTCTGTGCCCATTCATATCTCTGGATATTTATGAAAAACGTAACTCACAAGTGAGAGAATACTCTAACCTTATTGCTCAATACACATGCATTTGAGATGTGTATAACTTCAGCGTCTCTGGGCTCAGCAGAACAACTGGAGGAGCTTGCTAGTGTAGCAGATAGGAAAATAGTTAAACAGAGGGACTGGAGTGCACTGATAACTGTCACAGATCCAAACCTGTGATGTGGTCACAGTAAAAACCAGAAGATTAAGGCCCTCTTCTAAAATAAAACAAAGCAGAAAACAGAACAAGTGTGAACCAAAGTGATAAATTATAGAGGACTTCATGTGGAGAAATCAAATAAATCTCTAAATATTTTTAGCACACTCACTTTTCTTTGAATAGCTCACCAGGAGGTTCAGTGGTCTCACCTGGCATCTTATTAATCCTGCACTGATTGGTGAGCATGCAGGAATGGAGCAGCACTGGCATCTGGGTTAATCACGTCTTCTAGGAAATTGTGAAAATGACACAGGAGATACTTCACAAATGGTGAGCTGAGGTTTTGCTGTAAAAAAAGGCTCTGTTTTCACAGCAGGTGGTCAATAAATCTAGCACTGTTACGGATCATAGCTATAAGTAAGGTTTCAAATGTTCCCAACTGCAAGAAGCATCTGTCTTATTTGGAGTCTGAACACAAACAATCTTTGCTGCAAGTGCAAAATGGAGTTTCTCCTGCATTTGGGTTGCTTACTTTCATTTGTGTCTTTTACTTGGCCTCTTCTTTGAATCCTGATATTTCAGAAGACTATTTTTGATCAATATAATCCTTATGCAGTGCCTAGTGATTTCCTTATTTTGGACTAAAAATCTCTTTCATAAGCAATTCCCAATAGAAATGTTCCTTTTAGTCTTATGCACTACTTGGATTTTTCCTCAGGGATGGAATGTTATTTTTCTTTTTAATTCTCTCTAAACTGCTGACACTAATGCTCTCTGTAAAACTTGTTGTAGGCCCTGCTCTGTATCTCGTCTATATTTGGGATTAAGGAGAATTTATTATCATGTGGTCCTAAAGCAGCTTTTTTTAAGTCTTGAGTACACTCTCCTGTCAGGTGAGTGCTGATTATATATTATAGGGAAAAAAATGGTTTTAAAAATAGATCCAAGAACGAGAAAAATCTGAAGGCTTGAGATGAACTGTTAGGAGAAACAAGACTGGAAGGAATTTGCAGCAAGAGAAAAATCTTAGTTCCCATGGAGGATGGTCAAGTGGATGGTGCTCTTTGTTCTGAATGGAAGCAGCTGTGGCCCAAGAGGTGACCCAGTGGGGCTAAATACCATGACAGCCCAGGACACCTGAGCTCACTTCCCACCAAAACACAAGATTTGGAATCTGGAAGTTTGATTCCATTCAAGGGGACTGGGAACATTTGCAGCAGAAACTGGTCCCCCACTCAGAAAACTCAGTGCATAGGCATGCATATACTGCATATATAAATGTACATGATCTTTTGGGAGACATATCAAGCTGAAAATCCACCCTTTGAACCAGGTTCTTTCCAGACACCCCAAATCAGACACCTAAATATGGAAACAGCCTCAAACCCAACCTGTTTTGAATGTGTTAGTTTCGCATTTCCACTGCTTTTGGAAGAGGTATGTAAACTCACAAAGAAGTGTTTCATGCCTTACGCCTAAAGTGATTTCAAAGGCAGTCATTCACTGAGGAAAAGAAAAAGAAAGTACACTGCCTCTTGACGGTCTCTAAAACACACAAGTAAAACAGAATCCTTTGTGTTTCGTGAAAGGGAAATCTCAGAGGTTAAAAATGCAGGCTGTGGAGAAAAATGCTTTTTAGTGCAAAAAGAAAGGTTATTCTGAATGTTGTCCTAAAATTGGTATTCCTCACCACAAGCATGGGAATTGTTTGGAATTTATAACCTTGATAGTTTTAACTAGAGCAAAATATATGTAAATGGATCAATTTTTAATATGTTTAACTGCAAATCTGACAGAGATAAATCCTTCAATGAATCACTGGCTCAACTTCTTGTTTGAAGTTAACAGTAATTTAATTAGATTTGACTTCAAAAAACACCTTAGCATGATTTAATGGTATAAATTATGAGCTGTTCAAATTGCTCACTGAAAACATATTATTTAAAGAGATATTTTAAATGTAAGCAAATGTAAACGAGCTGTATATTTGATGGGTTACACATTTTATTCCCAGCAGAACATTTCACACTGGGGGCTATCACACTAACTTGTCAGTGTGATATAGTGGTATGAGCAGGAGCATCAAAATTGGTGGTTGCAAGGCAGAAGGTATGTGATCTTGGGAAAGACATTTCACTTCTGCATTATTACTTCACCTGTAAAATAGAGAGCAGGGGAAAAGTAATGAAGCTGTCCTGGGGTCTGCAGTAAGTTAATGTTTGTAAAACACTTGAGGGTTGCAAATGGAAAAGGTGTTAGAGAATTGTTGTAACTTCAATCATTTCTAATTATCTTTTTCAAGCAGGGGTCAGAATTTCAGATTCAGCTTTTTAAGAGATTGTGAATCTGCCCTCAAGGTCAGTTAGTAGGAATTCCTGCACACTGTAAAGCTGCCTTTATTTATTTCTGCTGCAGTTTGGACCCTACAGAAACATCCAGCTCTATTTTTTACTTGGAAGTTAATGAAGACATATGATGGAGGTAAAGAATTAAAAATTTTGTAAGAAAACCAGTGTTTCTCCATTCTTGCCTAAACAAATCTCCCAGTGTATCCATCATACTGGCTGCTCCAACCAGCACTGTAGCTCATTTGTTCTCATGGCATTAAAAGCCCAAAATCATGTATTTCCATTGCTGTTTCTGAACTCCTTAAACTAGTAATTGGCACTGATGACTTTAACACCTGCTGCCTTCTGAGCTGACTTTGATCAGGCAAACCCATAAAAGCATTAAATATTTTTAACGTGTCACCCTTCCCAGTCTTGCAGGTTCCAGCAATAATTTCCTTTCCTTACTCTCCCACCAGCAAAATTTCCACCTTAAGTTTTCTGTATCTCTGAAACCAAATTGCTGCACATGTGTGAGAGACTGGAAGGATTGCTGGCTCAAAACCTTTCGTGTGTGTGTGTAAGAAGCAGGTCAGGCCTTTCCCTGGTGAGACAGTGCCCTGCCCCATACAACCCCCTGGACCTGTATCCCTGCCCCGCAGTGACCACCAATCCCCGACATGCCTGAGGCAATGCTCCACACCTGCCCTGGAGCTCCCAACCCAGCTCCTGACTGGCCAAATAACCAGAAGTCCCACCTGGGGGATGGGCCCAGGAAGGCCAAGGGGTATTTGAAGTGGAGAACAAGGCAAACACATCTTGATGCTACCTCCTCTTAGAATTTCTATCAGTTGAACACTGCTGGAACCCAGGAGTTGGTAGCTATATTTGTTCTTTTCTGTCTTTCTCTTTCTTCTAATTCCCTCTTCTTGGAATATTTGAGTAATCTAAAATTAAACTGGCTTAGAGTTTGCAAAGTTAATGCTTTTGAGAAGTGTTTTATGTTGATTGAATGCTGCTTTAAACCTTTTGCCAAACTTCTCTGATTGTCTGAGATTGCCAGTAAAGTTTTTTTTTTTTGCTGTTTCGAACTTCTGAGAATATCTTGTCAGTATTTCTCCCATGCATCTAACTCAGAGTACATGAATAACTGTAAGCCCTTCTAAAAGTCTAATTGAATGAGTTTTTTGGGACCTTACAAAGTGACATTTTGTGTTATTGTATATTAATTTTAATTTCCCTTAGGAAAGTACCTCTAGTGCGCTTGGTTTTGTTCACATTTATCTAAATAGGACATTTGGAGGATGCAGAATTTTTGTTTTAATCATGAGAAATCAGTTATTAATCTGAGTGGTTATAAAGCAGTCATCAAAATTATAGCAGGACAAGACTGGTTCATAAAGAACATCCTAGTAAAGGGGGTATGCATTTAAATGCCCTGTGTGAAGTCTGCTGCCATGGGGCATTGCATGCTGAATCTTTGTCCTTCCTCTGGTTCCTCCTTGTTAGGGTTACTGGGGACCTGGTGACCTCCTGCAGTGTCCTGTGCAGCCCAGGATATTGGCTGGTTAAAAAATATTTGTACTCCCTCTAGACAGGACAATTATAATTCATATTCCCCTCCAAAGAAAAGCTGTTGGTACATTATTTAAAAACTATTCTTCTGTGCTTGATTAGTGCTGGCTGTCATGAGACCCAGACTGCTGGGTCATAAGCTTCGAGTCTGACATCTCTTTTTTTCTCGTAGTCATTAAAAGCCTTTCAGGAAGGCAAATTTAGTAGCAAGACATCATTGAAACATGGGCTAACTCCCATTGCGTAATGGTAACCTCTGTCTCTGGGAGTTATTAGCCAGGGTGACAGGCTATGCACTTATTTATTCTTCCACTGGCAGTGAGATCAGAGTGCAGAGGTCCCTTGGGGACTGCTCCATCTCAATCCTAACTGGGGTATTTAATAGTTTCTACCACAGCCCTTTTAAGGTTGATCGTGAACTCTGTCCTATTAGCCAGAAACCACTGTTCAGCAAAGTGACAGCCAAATCTTTTAGAATATTGTTATTTTTTGTAAACTAGCCTAAGGCTTTTGGGTGAGAAAAAGGGAGAAATAATTGCTTAGCACTGGGAGAGACTTAGGCACAATTTAGAATTCATCCCTCTTTATTAAAATGGAATAATTTCTATATTGTATATTCAGGAGAATAACGAAAAATTAGATTTGTACTTACAGAAAGAAATGTCCTTTCTTCTTTAATTGGTTCCTACTTGGAGAACACCTGTCAGCACATTCTATGAATATATTTCAGTCTAATCCATGATCCAGGTGTTTCAGCCTAGAAACACCTTACTGATTAAATTCTCTCTCTGCAGTACATGTCTCCAGGGGACTTCCTCCCCCTGGCACTAAAGCTAACCAGGCACACCTTGTCATCTCAGAGTTCAAAGCTTACTCCTATTCAGTCCATTGCCAGAATCCAAGAACTGTAATGTTTTTATAAGACTGTAATTTTTTCTTGCCAAGGATGCTGTCTTTTTGTTCCAGTATGGAATATATGCTGGAAGACCAAAGTGAGAGGCTCTAAGTCCTCAGAAGTCCTCCAAACATTACCTGCTTGATGCTGTTCAACAAATAGATAAGACTTCAAGTTCAATATAAAGAAGACTTTTACTCATGTGTTTTACTGAAGCATGATTTACAAAAATAAAAGAAAACAATGGAAGAAGCTTGTGCTTCTCTCTGCTACTTTTTGATGAGTAAAGCTTAAAAAATGTTTCCATCATCTGTCACTGTCACAGTCAGTCACATAACTAGCATGTGCTGACTATCTCATTTATCGATCTCTTTTTGCTGGGTGTCTTCTTTATAGCTCCCATAAAAGCACTGTAAAGCCCAAGTTGCCAGCCTGCAAGGTACTTTGGGCTGGCTGGTATTCCCACCAGATACTCTCTGGAGGAGAAAGGGTACATAAAGATAATGGATAGAAGGGACTGCTTTAGGTGAGAGGAAAAAAATTACAGATATACTGAAAACCACTGTGCATTTAAGGTATGGTTTGAAAGTATAGTAAATCAGAGCTATCCTACAGTCAGCACAGCCCATTCCTTCTTTTGACATACATCCAACCACAGCAGTAACATCCAATCACCCTCATTCCTATTTTTATTGTATTGCCTTTATTTGCCAGTGCATTGTGCCAGATTTGGTAGTGTCTCTGAAGCAGCAGGTCAGGATATAGATGTCTGACAAAGCAGAGAGGTCATGTGGAAAGACCTGCTTATTAGTTTTGAAGAAGAATGTGTCTCGTGGCAGTAACAGCCAAACAAGAGGATGGCCTTAGGGAAAGAGGATGTATGGAGGGACAAGCCTTGACTGTGGTAAGCATATAATCTGCATATGGATTAGCAAGAGTTTTGTAGTTAACTTCAAGGGGAAATGGGTTCGTTGTGAGTCTAGAAGGTCATGATTTAAGAACCTTTGCTATTGTACAGCTGCTGCTATATGAGGGAACACACAGACCAACCAGCTTTATGCATAGCCTCTTACCCCACTTCATTTATCACCTCTTTCCCATCAAACACTCCAGAGAGACTGTGCTCTTGCAGCTTTGTGGAAAAGAATGAGACAACTGGTACCCGAGCAAACTGTCCTGAAATATGTTCTTACATTAAAAAAAAAAAAAAAAGTATTCTCTTGCCTTGTTCAGCCCCTGTCTATAAATCTTCTTTCCTTGGCAGGGTTATTAAGAACAACTGGCTGAAGCAGCACTGTTGTTAGCTGAGATTCTTGCTGTCCTATGAACCTGTCAGCCAAGTTACAGGAGTAAGTATAGAGAATCAATAGTTTTTTTGGCAAAGAAAAAGAGCTGACATTGATTCTTCCAGCTCTGGCAGGTGCCTTTCATACTGTGCCCTTCGATGTGTGATCAAGGCCTGTCTGTGGCCCCATGGCAACCTTGTAGGGTGTTCAGCATAGCAGGAAGGAGAGTCCTACAAAGTCACATCTTCCCTAACTTCCACAAGCTAAGGAATGAGTGAGTCTGACAGAACTTCAGACCTTCAGAGGGATAGCTGGGTTTGGGTGAAAAGGTTCCTCTTACTCCTTCCAGTTTTGAATGTTTGACCATCTGGCAGTGTTCTGTGAGTGCCCTCAGTGGACTTGTGGAGAAGTCTTCTGTCATAATTTAATATATCTGTCTAGATAATAAGACACGGTCCAGAAACCACCATTAAATTATTAACTGTAGACTACAGTCCCAGGCTATGTTACAGACATACAAAACTTGAACTTGCAAATGAACCAGATTACTGAGATTTAACACAGGCACAACCAGGGAGGTGGTCTACCCTCATTATGATAATAACACAAGGCAGAGTCATGATATAGTTCCTTCTTTGCCCCCATACTTTCCTGTCACTGCTCCTTAAAAACCGTAAGTAATATCACATTTGGCTGATGTTGCTTTGCAGACCTTTTGGGTACTTGCTTTTTCTCTATTCAAATGTTTTTTGAAATGTTGTGCGCCTCTACAAGAGCCCAGTCAGAGGTGGGTAGAGGATTTACTTTGTAATGATTATTCTGAATCCTAAATGCCACCTAGTAAAACAATCACTTATAATTTGACTTCATTAAGCATTCTTTGTTAGTTCATTAATCTTGGCATTGTCAGCATGTTGCCACAATCAAATACAACTTATTCCATGTTGTGCAGTGAGAGCTGAGGGCAGATCTCACACTGGGCTGTCATCTAATGGACCTGAAGCACCTGCTAAATGCAACCGTGCATTGTCCTCGATATAGGCACCTAGCAAGGGGGGAGAATGTATGTGCTGGAGATGACCTGGTATACACCAGGTGCTGAGCTGGGCACACCCAGTCCTTCAATCACAGTTTCATCAAATACCTGACAAACTTTCTGAAGCCCAGAAAGGTTTCCCTCTTGAGCTACAGCTAAACTAGAATTCCCACAGGACTGTTTCAATTTTGCTTCCTTGGATGCTGTTCTCAGAGGAGGAGTGAACTGACATATAGGCTTTGCTCAACATCTGCGGTACTTTTCAAACTGCAGATAATCAGTGGATAATGCAAAATGATATAATTTGCATCAGAAAGATAACTGAAAAGCCTCTTACACATATTAGTGGGCATAATTTAGCCCTTTGATGTAAGAACAACAAAAGAATATTAAGGGCAAATTCTGCTTTGTGTAATATGCACTGAGAGAAGAGCTGAAGCCAATGACATCTTGCAGATTTCTGACACCTTTTTTCATGTTGACCTGCCTGTGGCCAGCTCCCAAAGGTCCCTGTGGAGCAACATGTGATGTAAAAAGCCTCAGGCCCAGCTGCTTGGAAAGGATAACTTCTTCAACTCAGGGAGTCAAAGACATGCTAAAGCCAAGCACCCTTGCTAGTGCTGCAAAGGGAAGGCAAGGGATAACAAGCACCCTGAGAAACTTCTTTTCAATCTTGTTATAAGTAAGAATAATTGAACAGTGCAAAATGTCATAAACAGTTTGTCTCCATGTGACAGACAACAGACCTGTTTTTGAAGGTGATGATTACACTGACTTCCCAGCAGAAGCTCAATCAAATCTGTGGTTATATGGTTTCCTTCCAAACTGGAGAACACAGCAGTGCTGCTGTTAATTGATAATGCTTTTGTGGGTATGAATTTATCACATGCTTCCTACTTGGGCTTCCCTTCAGTGGTTGTGTCAGTCCAAACTCCATGAACAGGACCACCCCATCTCAGCCAGACATGTCAGCTTGCTTCAGTCCTGATTTTCTGTCTGGTTTGGACAAAGCAAATACAATATTCCACAGTATTTAGGCCATGTCAATAGTTTCTAGGAGTCATCATTTCCAGTGTTGTCTATGCTCAGGAGACAGCATGGTAAGAGGAAGTGCTGTATCTTGTAGGCTGTAATGTGTTAAAGGAAGATAAAGTCAGTTGTGGCCATGTATGCAAACAGAAGAATAATACTTAGCACTTTCAGCTCTTTAAATCATGGCTTTGGTTTACCTACTCCACCTTCCCTACAGCCCATATTCCTAGTGATCACTCAGTTTTCCACCAGCTATTAGTCTTTACAGATAAAAGATTAATTCTGCTTAAAAATGTAAAAAAGAATTTGTGTTTCTTAAAAAAAATCCCAACAGTGTTAAAATGGTAGATTTTACAGGTGAATATGATTCTTATAGAAATCAAAAAGCCTTTCTGTTACCTAAGATACTCTTATCCAGAATTCCAGGTTTTTGTCTATCCTCTTAACAATGTCATTTTGTTATTGCATCTGAATCAAAACACTCTGCTAATAGCAAGGCCTACTGCTTTTCCTGCTTAGTACCAGTTTAACACCTATTTATTGACTTCATTTGGGTGTCTGTCCAGAGTTGTCCTTAGGATATCTCCTCAGAGTATTCTTTACTTTTTATTTGCACCCGTTAATATTCCAAACTGCCTATCAGCTATCAAACCTTCAGCTAGAGGCATAATGATATTTTATTGCCAGTGATTTGCCCATTTGAGCCTATAAACCAGCAATCAGTGTTTTGATGACAAATAATGCGAGTATTTATCATTGCAAATAATGGACATAAGTTGGACTTCACCTACTTATTCAGATTATTGCTGAGCTATGCTAGCATGCACAAAATCCAACACCCAGTCTCCTGACATCAGAGACTGACATAACTTCCATGGAGTCAGTAGATCTGTCTGCAAGTGTAAGTTAAGTGAACAAAGCAGCTCCTCCAACTCTTGTTGAACTAAAAGGGGAAAAGTCACTAAATCAACAGGATCATGATCCGGTCACCTGGGGAATGTCTGTTTATAGAGAGACCAGTTCTTCACAGAATCAAAGAATATGTTGAGTTGGAAGGGACTCAAAAGGATCATCGAGTCCAGCTCCTGTCCCTGCACAGAAAAATCCCCAAGAGTCATACCATGTGCCTGAGAGCATTCTCCAAACTCTTCTTGAACTCTGTCAGGCTAGTGCTGTGACCACTGCACTGGAGAGCCTGTTCCAGTGCCCAACCACCCTCTGGGTGAAGAGCCTTTTTCTAATATTCAACCTAAACCTCCCGTGACACAACTTCAGGCCATTCCCTCAGGTCCTGTCACTGGTGACCACAGAGAAGAGATCAGTGTCTCCCCTTCCTCTTCCCCTCACAAGGAGGTTGTAGACTGTAATGGAGCATTGGAGGCAGCTGAGGTTGCAGTTGCTATTTCAGTGAATAATTGATAGCTATTTCTGAGTTGGGTATTTTATTATTTATCAAAAAACACTAGTCTATCAAAGCTAAGGAGTCTATTAAAAACCTACTGCTTTTGAGAAACACTCTGCAAGGTGCAGGCTAACAAGAACAAATGCCTGAACCTTGAGTGTTTCAGAGACAGGGTCCCCAGCTGGATGGAAATCTATTTAACTTTTTTCACATTGGCAGTAGCCTTGGGAAACAGGTATTACCTAGCAAGGTTACTGCTGCTGGTTTTGTTGAAATTTCTCAGAGATGGAGAAATAGGGTTGCGGGGGAGGAACATGGGGAGAGACACAAGATAAACATTTGCTGAAGTTTTAGAGCATGTTACCACATAGGCAGCGCCAGCAGGGCTGGCTCAGGTTTTAGCAGAAAGCTTTTGTAGTTCCGTTACACCAGCAGAGAGCAGGAGAATAAGGACATGCTCCCCTCAGGCTTGTGCTCTCTGTTCTTGGTGTGGAGACTTCCTGCTTGGGAAGAGTTTGTGGCAAGGCATTGTGTCTGCTGATTGACTTAACAGGCTGTGGCCTCGGTAATGCGTAACAGGCCTCGTGGTCCCTGGGAGAAAATAATTTGTTCTTTAGACTTAGGAATACCCCTGCTTATTAAGTGGAAATATGTTTCCCCCAGCCCTAACAGCTGTCTCTGACTGCAAACACATAGCGAGGCGGAATGCTCCCTTCTGCCTCCTGGATCAATGAGCTGTGTGCCAGTGGCCAGGCAACTGGTGCTCTGGGAAGAGGGTCAGTGGGGTGCACACTGCCTCATGCAGGCAGCCGTGTCTCCTGCCTGTCTCCTTCCTGCTGTAACGGCACAGGCTCAAGGCCTTGAAAAAGTCACAGTCACCTGCTGAAGGTCTTAATTTACTCTCTGACTTTTGGAAAACACATATACATAGAGGTGAGCTGAGTAAGGTCCATCCAGAGCCCTCTGATGTGGTGTTTGAGGTGTCACCACAACCATACTGGAAGCCTACTTGCACACGCATGTATCTGTGGGTGCATGAGAGAGCTCCCTCAGGCCCTGCTGTGAGCTGAGCATCCTGATCCTGGGCTCTGCCCCTTGCTCCACTCAGCCTACCTCCCTGCCCAGGTCCAGGAGAGCCAGCCCGCAGCACTCTGTTCCTGCTCCCAGTGTCTGCAAGGCAGAAATTGCTGAACGCTGCTTTGACTCCAGCTGGCCAACTCACACTGGCAGGTGAATGACTCTCCCCTTAGCCCCCTGCTTGTAGGCAAGGAAGTCTGCATATATCACATCCTTGGTATTGGGAAGGCATTTGCAGCAAAGCTGGAGGTGACTGCGATTGGACTCCCAGGCTGCAAATTAATGTAGCTTGCAGGGACATCACTGAGTTCAGAGAAGAACGGATGGCACTGCTCACTAAAGAGCTTCAGAAATTGGATAAGTCAACTTTTAGTACACTGCAGTCTTGTTTAACTGGCAATATTTCTTTGCAGATGGATAGACCAGGCAGTTCTAGAGGCAATGGTGAGCCCGTAAATTGCTCGTATGTTTTTGCAGAATGGTTCACCACTGTTTTATGGTCAAAAATGTACTTACTGCAACTGCTCTCAGTCAATGCTTCTGAAAGCTTTAGCAGGGTAGAGTCTAGAGTCTGACTATTCCCACAGATTAATCAGTCCCCATCTTCCCGGTTTTTGTTCTGAAGTCCTTAAATACGTTTTGGTCTTACTTTGGGGAAATCTATTCCTTGAGTTTATTTGGGGGTTTTGTTTCTTTTTGTTTCATTTTGCAGCATTGAGCACTGTTGAAATAATTCTTTCCCATGCTGTTCCTGTGCACTGTGCTTTTTAAATTCCATGTAGCTTCATATTTGTTCAAGCAGAAATGCTTAAAATCCCTGGCAAGGGGTGCTGTTGTCAGGGGTAATCACCTCCCTGCAGAGATGAGAAGTACAAGGTGTAAATGAGTACCGCAGCTCCCAGAGGCAGTGTTAGCCAGCAACAGCCACACTCCAGGAGCCGTCTTAGAGGTATTGTGGAATGTCTTGTTTTTCCACATAAATCATTTAAATAAATTATCATGATGGAAACTGCTGGCTGATACTAAAATGTCTTCATTTGAAGACAGAAAGATAAATCTTTTAAGCACTTACCATCATGACATGTTCCATTAGCCCATTATTTAATTACTGGCAAGGGGCAGTGTCAGGGAGGGGAGCAGGGGGGTTGAGAAAGGATTTTCTCCTTTAGAAGGAGAGCAACTGGAGTATGGATTGAGGGGCAAGCTGAAGTCACTACAGTTTCAAAAGAGTCTGAAGCTTCCTGGCATGCCAGCCCTGTTGTGTAGGGGTACCCAAGGTGGCTTTAACTAGCCTGCTGGGGCAAGCTTGCCACCATCCAGACTCCTGTGCAAGCCACATTTGCTGCTGCTTTGCCAGCTCCTAGTGTCACTGTCACAGATCTTCTAGCCTTGTTCCTCTTTCAGATCATGGGGAAGGTGTCAGCCTCATCTTCATGGATGAGACTTCATCTGGATCTGTCCCCTGAAGAGCACAATGACTTTAGTCTATCTAGGTCTGAGAAGCATGTTTTACTGTACTTTTAAACTTAACTTTTACTTAATTTTTACTCGATTTTTTATTTAATGTACAGAAAAATAGGACTTCCTGCTTCCCATCCTTCATCCTTGTGATGGGAAAAAGGCTGTTGAAAGACATTGGGAAGGTTTGGATACCACTAGCTCAAAAAGAGAGTAATGGGGCACATTACTATTGAAATAGTTTTTATTCCCTCATAATGGCAGTGTGAACAGGGACTGATCCCAAATACCTTCCTGTCTGATGTGCAAAACAAAGCCAGAGAGGTCAGGATTATGCACTTAAAAATGGCGTCTCCATGTATTTAAATGAAGTAGGGTGCATGAGTTCATTACAATGTGAAAGCTCTTCAAACACTGCCTAAGTAAGTACAACAGCTTCAGATGAGCCTCAGGACTAGTTGCTAATGCATATACTTGAGAAAGTTTTCTTGTTTTTTCCCATGCCTATGTACAGCAGCAGAGCTCCAGCTTGAAAACAGATTTCATTCAAAAGGAGGGTACACTAAAAGAAGCCAAGAGCTGCAAAAATATCTTCAGCCTAATTTAATTCTCAGTTACAGGTCTACAATTCTCAGGACTTCCTTTCCACTGTGTAGAGAGGAAACAAACTCTGCCTTGGTTTAGGCATTGCTAGTGATACAATGAAAATAATAATGCTTAGCAATGAGCAGATATTTTTGTATTGCACAGAAGATAATATCCTTTCTATAGTATCATAATTTTAAAGCTTAAAAGGTTCACTATCATCATCTACTCTGACTCCTTGGTTCTATTTATTTTTTTATTTTTTCAATCATTTAATAGAGAATTGTATCTTGCTGTAATTCTGACAAGCCTGCAAGCAACAATCCTGGCCTTGCTATTTTCTGCAAGGAACCGGAATCAGACCACCAGTTATATGTGTCAGATATTTGTTTCTATTCGGGTATGAAGGAAATTAAGAAAAAGCCCTGTAGCTGTGATTAAAACACCTCAACCCTCTTGCTCATTTGTACATGTTGTCTTTATAAGTCTGTGCAGGGAGATAGCTCATATCTTAAATTAATTTTTCATCCCTGTTAAGGAAGCATTTTCCCTGCACCATACACGGAGGTTCCTCCTCTTGTTGTGCCAACTGCAACAGTTTGGTGGATCTACAAAACATGGTTTCAGTTTTCCAAACCTCATGACCACTCAGGGGGTTTCAAGTCCAAACACTGTCAGTGGGTGAGACTATTCCCACCACAAAATGGCAGTACAAGACACACTGAGTGGACAACAAGCTATACATTACTGTTACTTGGCTGGCACTGGGGCAGGTCCTGTCCCATCTCCTGTGGTGGGACCTGCACTTGGGCTCTGGCATGTCTCCTCCAGCCAGCCAGCCCTACTGCCATCAGCAGCCTGAGATGCAGGATGCCCTGGCACCGGTCACAGCTGAAAAAGACGGAAAAGTGAAGCTGCCTACCCCTGATCACTCATGTAATTTCTCACCCTGAATGATCAAACCCCCAACTCCCTTCCCTTCACAGGACCAAGACCTTGGGAAGTGAAGTCCTTTCAAGTCCTGTTTTCAAGGGCAGGTCAGCTCACTGCACATCCCAAAATGCAGGCAGAGCATATTTTAAAGACAGTCCTTTACTTCTGAGATGAAAAGGTCATGAGTATCAGTCACTCTCAAATTCAAAAGGCTGCTTCATTCTAAACAGGGAGGTGAAATGTCGCTGGCTGTTCTCTGCAGCCAGTGCTTTGTCCTGAGAGTGTCAGAAATGTTCCCTGTTATCATAGACACCCCTACACCCCCAAAGAAAAGGGGATTACTAGCTGAACAACAGCCCCCACTGCCTGGGACCAGGGCTCTTACAGAAGTCCTGCTGAGCTGGACCTTAAACAAAGGTGTGCTCATGTCAACAATGCAGTGCAAGTCACTGGAGTTGAAAGACCAAGAGATGGGGGAATAAGGAACATACCCCATACCTGTCTCTACCCACAATGTCAACAGTAAATCACTGCTGCCATGCTAGCAGGAGCTGAGCTGTCTCATTGGAACAATACAAAGAAAGTGAGAAAGAGACAGAGAGCAACTGACAAGGACACCAAGAGAGAAGAAGACTCTGCTTCCCTCCCGAACAGGCATGGTGACACAGGCTGTACCTGGAGCCAGTCCCCACAGTGGTGTGCACAGCAGGAATGGGGCAGTAGTGCTGCTGGGAGCTCAGATATGTACAGTGTGTATGTACAGTGATGCAGATGTAAACAGCATGGGCTGAGTTTTGCTTTCATAACTGTGCAGGAGCATCCTTGAGCTAACACTATTTCCCTGCACACCCAGAAACTTGAGAGACATGAGGATCCTGCTGCCCTGCTCCCCTGAGTAGCCCACAGCCCCAGGATGGACTGCACCATAGCTATGCCCCAGCAATAGGTAGGAACTGAAAATGGACCCTTGCACCAGGGGCACAGAGGCATGAGGAAGAGACAAATGTGCTCTAACACCTGTCCTCTGACGCTGACAGGCACTCCAAAATTGCAGCTGCACACCAGTATGTGACTGCTGAGCCCAACCAGGTAACTCAGCGTTTGGAGGGCTCTGGCAGAGGGTTTTAAGAACACAACTTCCGTCATGTCCTCAGGATGATCTTCACTTACTTTCAGTTTTATTTGTTATGAATTTTGGTTCCAAATCCACACAGGGGTAATCAATTTCTTCCCTTCATCTGGGAACCGGGAAGAAGTGAATCACAAGCCAGCAAATGTGGTCTTTCTAAGCAGAGATTTTTGTTTTAGTTAAACTTCGCAGCATCCTCAATGAGATGTTCTTGAACTTGCATTTTCCCGGCATTTAAAGGCACCATGAATTACAATGTAATTGAAAAATGGGCCTGTTTCTTAGAAATGAAGTGTAACCAATAGCCCCTCTCTGCTGACTTAGTAGAGAAGCTTAACATTATTATAGCTATATTAATAACAAGGCCAACTGGCCATTATCAAGAGGAGTTCATTCATTGCAACTCTCTGACACTTTCCAGCTTGCTTTTTCATGGTAAATGAGTGTTGCTTGTGCTCATTTTCTATTCAGATAATTCCCAGGAGCAAGATAAACATACGGGTGAGAGATCCTACTTTTCTCTACTTCTAAGTAAGAGCTGTTAGCAAGATGATAATAGAAATAATATGAATCTATGATGCAGGAAAATACAAAGACGAGAAGCTGAAGCTCAGCCTGGACAGAAGACTAAAGCAAAGGACAATGAAGTCCTGGCATGTTAAGGTTTCTTTGTACTACAGTTGCTGAAGTAATGCTGAATGGTTAATGGGCACACTTGTGCATTAAAATACAAAAACAAGTTTAGAAAACACCCTTCAGAATCAACTCAGTTTTCAATTTTTCACTTTGTTCAATTAAATTTTTTTTTTAACTGTGGTTTTCTTTATTTTTGCTTTTTTTGGTAACAGCTATCCTGGGAAGTGCATTCAGATAAAATCAAGACTCAGTTCATTGGTGACAATAGGCATTTAAAAGGTTTTAGAAAGTCACTGTTAAACAAAAAACAAACAAGCAGATAATAGTGCTAATCATTTTGTAGGGGCAGTCAACTTTTTTTCTTACAAAAGGTTTGTAAAAAGGGGATGTTTCATTCAAAGCAGTGGGACCAGGTCTGCCAAGACATTTTCAAACTCCATTTATTCTCTGTGCAGCTGAGTGCTGCATTCACCCTGTGGTGGCTGGCTGCACTGGCCTGGATGTAATTGTTTGCATAGTCAGTCACACACAAACCCAAGAATTACTCTACTCTATGAACAAGGTATTCCTTACTTGTTACATCCCATTTTAAAGGTTTCATTCACCCAGTCAAGAAACATGACAAAATTGACACAGCTGAACTGACAGAAAATGAATTAACCCATTAGCTGAAACATGGGTTACCTAAATGGTCCAGGAAATAATAAATGGATAATTAATGATTCATTCTTATTTAGAAAAAAACCCCAAAACAGCTTTATTTTATTCTCAAGGAGTTTCTGACCAGTGTACTTGCATAAATATGAGCTAAAGTAAGAGCAAGAAGAGAAGAAAGGGACTAATGCATCTACATCAAGCCAATGAGGCTACCATGCCAGAAACCCTTGCGGTATTCAAACAAGCCTGTCCTAAAGGTGGCAAACAAAAGTTAAACAAAACACATGTTCAGGGATAGTTTTGTTCCTGGATGTTGTGATCACATCAGGCCAATTCAGTTCGTATAAAAAGCCTTGCCAGTCTCTTGACAGATCGCCCCTCTCCTCCAAACACATTTACCAGCACCTCCAGTTTGGTCCACCAAGTGCTTGTACTGGTGGAGACCCTGCGTAGAGAATAGGGTCTGGTCCAGGGTATGGCACAGTGGACTACCCCTGTTTGAAGCAATCCTACCAGGTGACAGAGAACACTCATGATTATGTGCTGCTTTTCTTACCAAGTGTCTGGATGTGATGGCACAAAACACCAGGTGTGTTCAAAACCTTGGAACAATCTTTTCTCTCAAGAAAGTCTTTGGTCAGCTTTGCCCCTAGAGTGACATTATAGAATGACACGTTGATTCTTAAAACAAAACAGATTAATAATAGCAAATCCCTATACGCTATGAGTTAATCAAATTCCTGAAGGTCATGAGAAATTCCATGGAAAATAAAGATTATGCGGAAAGAGTACTTTCACCTGCAAGCTGCTTTTACCAAGCCTTGGCTACTCATGCTAGTGAACAACTCGGGTCTCTTCTCAACACTTCCATGCCTGGAAGAATGGTTAATAAAATTCCCTTTGTCCTGCCAGAGTTCTCCAATTTTTAAATTGTACAGAGAGATACACATTGTTTCATTGATATTACTTATTTCTATTTACTCTCCTTTCAGCACAAGCTGTATCATTGCATAGCCATTTATCTGTCTTGAAACAATTGTTCTAAGAATGTTTCAAAGTCCAGCTGCAGAAAAAAAAATTTGAGAGTGTATGTGTATTTGGAAGGACATCTGACAGCTTGTGAGTTATCTAGCCTTGAGACATTGACAGTTGGGTCCTAATATCTGAAATTAATATTGCTGGTTTAATTACCAAATAAATCTTTGGAAATGTTCTGGGAGCTGATGGGGTACTCTCTTTGGACACTATTCCTCCTGCTTTCCTTGCCTTTTTAAAGTTATACCTGCCTGATACTGTACCCCTGATGTTACTGGTATTCATTTATTAGAAAACAGGAAAAGTTACTTTTCCTGAAAGCTTTTTAATCCTGCATAAGGTAGAGCGCAAAATGACTGCTTTTTGGCTAGGGAAAACAAGAAAAAATTCTCTATTGTAACAAATCACTGTCTGCATTTTACGATACTGTATCTCTCTGAGCAGCTGCAGTCTAGTGTAGGGATTGCCCTTCTTCAGCAATACGTGTCCTTAAACAGCTGGAGATAAGCACCTTCAGAGCCTTACTGAGAACACACCATCACATTTCCATTGGTAATGAGCGAAACATCTACAGTACTTTCATTCTGAAATGAGCTTTACTGTAAGCTAAAGATACCAGCAACCAAGAAAAAATACCATGTCAGGTGGGCAGCAATCTCCTGAAAGCATGGTGGCTTTTGCCCTTACACATTAGTAATAAAATCCATCCCTGTGATACTCCAATAAACATGGATACTTACTTGCACCTACAAGGGACATTTTTCTCATTCTTAGAGTTACGACAGAGGTGATTTTGAAACAAAGAAAGCTGCAAGACTATAAACAGCAGGGGTGCTCCATGATAAGGAGATTTAAGAATTACACAGTTGCAGATACCTCTATGTTTATTTTTTTTCCTCTCACTTGCTCAGGCTGTGGTTCCTGTGTTTACATGGTAGCTGTCAAGGACTACATGAGACAACAAGCTGTGCAGCAACACTGCATGAGCACGGGCTGCGTTTGATGTTTCTGTGAGGGCTCATGGCAGTCTGGATCTGAACATCTCCCAAATGAGTGGCTTTCTGAGCTGCTCCCTCAGGTCACATACAGGCTCCTGTGGACAGCTGTGGCATTGCTCAGGCTTGCAGAGCTCCTGCTTTGGGCACAGAGAGAACAGCCGCCTCAGCCACAGCTGGGCTGTCAGCATGAGTAAGGCAGGCTGGGTTTGAGTCTCCGGGGATGGAAAAAGGACCTCATGCTCACCTGCCCCAAATCTACTCTTTAAGCAGGAGTAAAGAAAAAGATGACTTAGCCATTGCAGTGCTCTCCTTTTCCTGGGCCATTTTGGCATGAAAAGCTACTTAATTGGTTTACTTCGCACTGACTACAGCAATGTTGGTAGCTGCCAAAGAGCCTGCTGAGCAAATAATGATGGCTCCCAGTTCTTCCTTGCTCTGACAACCTCCCATATGGAAACAGGGTTGGCTGGTTGCAGTAGCAGCAACATTGCTGAGTCAAGACCCCAAAGTAATCCTGACTAAAGGGAATTCTAACATGAGGGCATCTATCCCTCTGTTTCTCCATGCTGAAGCAATATAATACTACCCTCCACTCAGTCCCTTTTGTACATGTACCTGTTTTGTTTGGCTCACTGAGACAGATGAAGTGACCCTACAGACAAATTTTGGGCTACACCACCAGTTCTCACAACCTTTACTGGCCATTTTTCCTTTGAGAGAGCTGCAGCACTGGGGCTGGGCTGTGGGCTAACTATGCTCTTGGGGCTTTTCAGGTCAGATGATACAGGAATATGCACCATTAACTTCCTTCTTCAACAATAAAGTTCCCTATTGTCTCCAAATGGGATCAGCCTCCAGAGACATGTGCAACAGGATGAGTTGAAATGAGGTGTCTGGCTGAAGTTTGTGTTAAACTGTCCCTGGTGCCCCATTGCCCCAGGGTCCCCAGAGGCAGAGAAGCACCTCTCAGTGGAGAGGAGACAGGTTAATGGTACATTTTGTATTTGTGATTGTGTGAGATATATGGGAGATAAAAAAAGCTCTGTCTGGATTTATATGAACAAGACACCCATTGAAATGCTTCAGCATTTTCAGAAAATCCTGATTAAAAAGTTGGCTTCACTTCTAGCTCCAAGCAGGCAAGGACTGCAAATAAGACATCGCCTCTCTCCTCTCACTCTCCTCTCACTCTTCTATTGGGAGAATTTTGCATAAATTAAAATTAATGCATTTTTTCAACTAGGTCAGTGGAATGTAAATGTTCCATTCCA
The DNA here is from genome assembly GCA_013397975.1 of Machaerirhynchus nigripectus. NCBI lineage: Eukaryota > Metazoa > Chordata > Aves > Passeriformes > Dicruridae > Machaerirhynchus > Machaerirhynchus nigripectus. The sequence continues at coordinate 1,216,371 of VZRQ01009365.1, read as the reverse complement.
GGGAGGATTAGACATGTAACTCAGTTAAGGGGATGCACAGCACAGATCAATCCTGCTGCATTTATCAAAGCTGAGCTGTTCGGAACAGAAAGCAACCAAACTTTTTCTAACAAACACTTCATTGCAGTATCTGAAGGCTCGTGGGGCTGAGGATGGGTATTTGTTTCACTCCTGGGAAATCTTAAAGTTTTTGGCTTTTGTCTACGTATCAAATATGTCTTCAAATGTGGTCATGAAGTCTGTGTGATAAAGTGGGACAGCAAAAACAGCTCCATCTCAGTGGTTTTAGCTCCACCAGGAACATGCCTCCCATGTTTGCAAACCAGGCGGTGAAACGTGAGACTCAGCAGCAAGTTGAACAAAATTGAATTTGTGCTGTCCCAGGAGCTTGTCTGCTCTGGCTCTCAGGCCCGCATCTGGTTGCTGACAGCTGTGTGGTGCCCTCAACAACTGCCTACTTTATGCCTTAGACCTCATATTCAGTCTGGATGCAGATACTGTGCTACTGAACCAGTGCATCTGAACCCCTGATGAGGCCTGCAAACAAGCACATAAGAAAGAATGTAATTTTCTCTCTCTCTCTCTGGCTTGGATTTTCTCCTGTGCCACAAATCTGCAAGCACACACACACACTCAATTGTATGGAAATGAATGGCCACCCTGACTTCCAGCCGTGCTGGAGAGAGGCTTCATAGGTAGGCAGGATGTTGCTGCTCTCAGAACTGGACTGGCACTTTTGTTTTGATGGGCTTACTACTGTGTATTCTGGTGTAAGGAAAGATATTGTGACTGAGACCACAATACAACAGCAACTGAAACAAAATAGTCTCAAAAAATAAAGGTTTTGTTTCATGATGGATGACACTTTGAATTATGTTAGCTCTCCTTAGGACAATCTGATCTTCTAAAGAAATCATAACGAAACCTTTCTGAGTTGCAGATGTCCTTTTATGGAGATCAAAACAAAACTGCTATCAATGCAGAATTGTCCCAAACAAACTTGTAAATAGTAGGTGGAGGGAAATGGGATCTTGTTTTTCATAGGGTTCCAGTATACCCTTTCCTTGCCTCTCACTGCATTATATATCCAGGATGTATTTTCCCATTCCATCAAATGAAAATGCTGTATTGATTGTGATTAAAGGTCTCTATAGTCCAGAACCTAACCTCAGATGTCAGTCCATGTGGATATTTAAGGAAGTGCACAAGGACAGGGCAGTACACAGTGGTCTGTACTGTTCTGGCTTTTGACGATTGATAGTTTCAGGAGTCTCTGAGCTACAGGCTGAAGGTGGATATTTCATCTTAATAATGGTACTATATGACATTATTTTGTCTAAGTCTTTTTCAAATATTTGTGCAAGAACAAGTTGCTGCTTTGGCACCAAGTCCCATGGTTTAATGCATCATATGGAAAATTCTTTCCTCATGGTTTAGATCTACTGTAGGATAATTCAGTTTGTTACCCCCAATTCTTGCACTGGAGAAACACAAATTAACCTCATCCTGTTTACCTTCTCCATGCCACTGGTGATTTTATACACTTACACCAAGTCCCCTCAGGTAGTTTTCTTTCCAAGCTGAAAAGGTCTAATTTAGTCTTTCCTGAAAATTACACTGTTACAAAACTCTGACCATCCTTGCTACCTGTTCTATATCTTTTTGAAAGTTTTTAGATCAGTGCTGTAATACTATTTTCTGTTCTACTTTATTGTGTTCCCTCATTCAGCAACTCCTACTATCCAATTTGCCTTTTGACTGCTGCAGGGCAGTAAGTGATGTTTTCAGAAACCTCATAACTTAATTTCAGTTACCCAACATCTTTCCTAAGTGTTGCTATCTAGAGACTGTCACTGCACATGTATAAGTAGAGCTATTTTTTCCCTAAGTGCCTTACTTTGTACTTGTCAATATTGAATTTCATCTGGCACTTCACTGTCAGTTGATACTATAAGCTCCTTCTGTAACAGTCAGCTTTAGCTTTGATAATTGTGAATAATTCTGTATCATCTGCAAACTTTGCCAGTATTCACTTGCTTTGACACACCACATACAGAGGTGGTGAACAGCACCAATCCCAGCATAAGCCCTTGGACACTCCTTTTGTAAATTTACCACCAGTCCAGAGAAAATGTTGCTTTATTTATTCTGTCATTCATACAACTATGTATCACATTACTCACCTTTGTTCCTTGAGATGGTGGTTGGTGTATGCTCTGCTTTGGTAGCTCAGCAATTTCATATTTGCGCTCTTTTAGCACACTTAGTCAGACGCCATGTTGTCCTCATTGTTTGGCTCGGGTCAATTTATCCAAGAGATTTATCCATGTCTGCTTTCCAGAGACTGTGTGTGCTTTTCTTGGTCCACAGTTGTTCCACCTCGCCATCAAAGCTTCAGCTCTGGGAACAATGCAGGTGTAATGACTTGTTTATCAGAAATGTCAACCTTTTGCATTTTCTAGCAAAACTAATCCTTAAAAGAAGGATCCCATACACCTAGGTTAAGCTCTTAGGCTGAGGGTGATTTCTCTACTAGCTCAGGCCTGGGGACTCCTTCAGTATCCAAGAATTAGCATTCTGTTGAGCATGGGAATGCAGTGGAGTAGTCTTTTGTATTGTACCAAAGAAGTGGGTTAGGGAGAACTGACTGCTGCTAATCAAAGGTTCATTTATTAAAGTCTATGTGAATAAGTCTGTGTTGACATCTGTATAGTGCACAAAATCTGTGCCCATGTGTTCCCCTGAACTGGGATCTGGAGCAACACACATGTTATGCTTATACCTCTTCTTGTAAGTGAGAAGGAGACTTCTAGCAGGACAGCAAGTTGCATTTTCACCCTTCTTTTTCCCATTTATTTTCAGCGCAGGCAGCACTATCATCTACAGGCCCTTCTCTGACAAGCAGGTGCAGAGCTTGGCTTCAGTCAGACTGGCAAACTGGCGAGTGTCTTCTAGTTTACTTTGTGTCATCCCTCTGTGCTAGAACAAACAGCAGTCACTAAGCTAGGGATTGCCAAAGCTGTGCCAAAGTGTTGCTTGTATCACTCTCTGCTGTCCTTGAGTGTAGCTCCACAATATGCTTTCATGAAGAAAACAATACAAATTCTGATGGGTATTTTAAGTATAAAAGCCTCCTCAGATATAAAAGTCTCATCAGATAGACATTGTCAAGGTGCAAATCACACTGCAAGTAACAGACATTTAAGCTACTCTCAGAAGTAGCTACAAATCATCTCATTCATGAGCTACTGATTATAGAATTTTGTGAGTGAAGCGCTACTTAAAAGCACCATCCATCTGGATTAATTTCCCCGGTGACCATGATGGATCAGACCAGGTGCCCCAATATGACTGTCTCTCATGTGAAGCTCTGCTCATGCCTGGCAGTTGCATGCACAGATCTAGCTTGTGCAACAGTGACAGACTTTTCTATGTACCAGATTCTTTGAGGGCAGAAAGAAAACAAGAAAAATAACAAACTTAATATCAGACTTGAAAAAATTAGGTTTTGGACAATGTATTCTTACTGTTATTTGCCATAAACAATTAAATACTATTTTTCCCCTTTTTTAGCATTCTCTTTGCAAAAGATGATTGAAAAGATTGTGTTAAGGCCAATAAACATAATTCTTTTTTGTGTTGGTGGTTTTTTTTTTTTTTTACTTCAGCATATTGATGTTCTAAGTCCTTTACATTCTGCAGGAGCACATACCAAGCCCTGCTGCCTCCCATCAACACCCACTATAGGATCCCAGTGGATGTAAACACTGTTATATCCCAGGAAAACAGTGTGCTAATCTGCTCCAAGTACCCAGCTCTTGTATTTTTAATGGAAAACTCATGATGGAACCTAATTTGGTACCTGTAAAAATCCATGCTAATTTAAAATTTGGCTTCAGTGGTAGTAATGAGCCCAGAACACCTGCAGCAAATACTGAGTTCCAGCAAAGACTGACTCTGATCATCAACACTTTGATTAATATTGGCTTTGTGATTTGCTAAATTTCTTCACCGCAGTATGTTCTGCAGACCCCGTTTTCCTCTGACAATCTTCCTGATGCTTTTTGCAGGTTTGGTACCGAAGAACTGGACTCAAGCACCTGGAAGGTGCTGAGCATGCTCAGGCACCACTGAACTGAGGGAGCTCTGAGGCTGCCCAGGATTTTGCTCAGGCGTTTTTGAACCTTTTGTCCGGCAAGGAACTCCTGGACACAGAGGCTCGTTTGTTCGCCCGCGATGGCTTCTCCTACTCTCCTTAGCAGCAGCACCGTGTGGGGAGAGGAGAGCACCTCCCGACCGCAGCCCGCATCGCCGTGTGAAAGTGGAGGAGAAGAGGGGAGGGGATTTGTTGTAAGTAACAATTGGCCCCTGATGTTGGCTTTTCTGCTGCTGCCCGGGCCGAGAGCAGCACTGGGATGGAGGCAGGCAGGGAGGGAGGGAGGAAGGGAGGGAGGCAGGACCTCGGCACAGAGCAGCAACACCGCGCAAAGTTGGGGCAGCGCGGCCGGGCCCAGCCGGGCTCCCCCAGCGCCCCCTCGCGGCACCGCCGCCACACGGCCGCGACTCGGGCTCCCCAGCGCACCCCAGGAAAGGGCACACGGGCGACCTGGCTGTTCCCTGCAGCAAAGGCACACGGCGGACGGGCGTTTTCCACAGGTGATGGCCACCTACCTGTGTAAACACAACCTAGGAATCAAATGCCTCACGCTGAGAGGCACAGCTGGCATACCCACTTCACCTCGAGGTGCTCAGCACGAGGGTGCACACTTGGAGACCATCAGGGCAGTGAGGGTGACAGCAGCTGGCACTGCACAGAAGTGCCTGGTTCTTCAGTCTGTATGATGATCATTGCCTTTTCTGTGGAAGTTTCTCCATCTACCAACCCTGCAGAAAAACGGGCCCTAAAAAGCTCCTTGTGCCCCGGTTGCTCAGCAAGTGCAGCGTGCACTTCCTGGCACTTCTTTGCATTTCCTGGCACTCACCTCCTATGGACCCTTCTAGGGGTTCCGACGGTGACCCTCAGTAGCAGCTGCAGCCCTTGTCACCTTTGCATATTCCTTTGAAGCATAAGGTCAGTTTTAGAGAAGGACACTTCCAAAACTGGGACGGAGGGATGGCATCGAACTTGGTACACGCTGGTCCTACTTCCTTGTGCAACTGCTGCCTACTGCAAAGGTGGCTGAATTCCCCAAACTATGAATAGTGCTTAAGTTACCAATCAAGACGACAGGTAGTGTAGAGAAGATTTTGAGATCTTTAGAATTTTTTCTAAGTCTTCTGCATGGATAGTTCAGCCCAGCTAGGCTGGATACTTGAGTCTTCATCCTAGCATCCCTCCAGTAGGACACTCGGGACTGCAAGAGCTCCCCCATAGCTTCTGTACTGCAGACGACCAAGAGAGTCTGAAGATCTAGTAAAAGAAGAGGGTTGTAATGCATCAGCTATTTCTGTCATTACAGGTAAGAAAGGATTTTTTTTTTGGTTTGACAATAATGACCCTTGCTATTGCTAACTGTTTGTCAACAAAGAGACACTGAAATAGTAGTTAGTGTTAGCTTTTATTGTCTCTATCAATCCTATGTATACCTCAGTCCTATGAAATACCTTAAAAAAGTGTGGGTTGTGTGCTGCACAAACACAGTCTGAGCTGGAATTGCCATGCCACAGAAACACAGCTTGTTACACCCTCAGTGGCTCATTAATGGAAGAAGGAGAAAGAGATCAAAGACACCCTTTTTGCTCAGGCACCTCCTGGCTCACCCTTTAGAGGGGATGGCAAGGGCGCTTTAAGCAAAGCTCATCCTCTCTGAACTCCCCCTGTGCTGAGGCAGTGCCTGCACACATCTGTGGGTGATGCTCACACACGAGTCAAACCAAGGCTCTTGCCCTGCCCCACACTCATGGGGTGATTCACCAGCGCTGGTGGGCAGGTGCCGTGTCTGGAAATACAACAAGGGAGGCATTTCGGAAGGAAATGTTAGGGACAGAACCACTGTCTGTGCCTTGCTAGATAGGTCACTGCCTGCATGAAGCCTCATGGTCATCCTGACATGGGGGCCAGCTCAAAGCAGCACTGCCTGGGGCTGCCTGCACCGTGTCCAAGTGCCAAGGGCTGCCCAAGTGCAAGTGCAGCCCCAGCTGAGCTGTGGGACAGGGCCAAGCCATGTGGTAAGGGAATGCAGGTGCAGGAGGGTCAGGGGTGAGTTTCTGGGCTGAGGAGCCCAGCACTGATTTCAGTGCAGAAACACCCATGTGGAGAAAGCCTTGCCCAAGAGAGTAGAGCAGAGAACAGAGCTGTGAGCCTGGTCAAAATGTGGGCAGGAGCAACGCTACCCTTCTGGTCTGGCATGGCTCTTCTGTACTGTAAGCTCAAGATCCAGACTTTTTCCCTGTCCAGAGCCCATTGTGTATTTCTCATTTTGCAGCTTTTAAGAGTAGGTAGTCACCCTTTCATATGTTCATAATAATGTCTGTATTTTAAAAATTCTTTTTGCAGTGCTGTTTCTCATCAAGAGACGCACCCTGTAGCGTTTGGCATGGAGTTCGTCCTGCTCTTGAAATACTTATCTACTCCAGAATTATGTAAAGAAACCTATATTTGGCCCTGTTGCTTTTTCTCAGTGCATACCTGCCATGTGGAAGGCAGAATTTAAACCTTCAGAAGGACCAAACAAAGGCCACGCTTTTTTTCCAAACATTATCTTATTTACCAGAAAGAGAGGCAGAGAAAGGCAGGATGGGCTTTGATCATGCCTAATTATGGAGTGTAATATTGGATACATGGATACAGTATTGTCACGAGTGCTTTTTTTTCTGCCCGGAAAAACAAAATTCTCCTTAAAGAAACAGCTGTGTCCTGCCTGCAGCCTGCAGAAGAATGGCATTAGTCACGTGCAGTCCAACACGTAGCACAATTGTAAAGTTCTCTCTATGAGACTGACAGGAGCTATTCACATCGGCCCCCTCCACCATCTGCCTGAATGGCAGGCTGTGGGGTAGCAGCAGCCCCCCCGCACTGTCTCTGCATGGCCTCAACACTTACTGCCTGCTCAAAGTCTGTCCCCAAGTGCAGAAAATCAGAGACTGAAAGCAAAGAGAGGATGTCACTCAGGTCAAAACAGACTGTCAAGAGGGGAAAAAAAAGGAGGGTGGGGAAAGAGTCAAAGCTTCATCTGCTGGAGTGCCAAGCTGCTGTTCTCTTGGGAGCAGAGGTGTTAGTTTCAACAAGAAGATGTGGAGGGTGAGAAAAGGGGACAACTGGATAGCACAAGAATGGGGAGAAATACCACATTCTCTTTCCATGAGCTTAGAGGACTCAGCTCTGGGGCAGGACCAGGCTGTGTGAGGGTCAGTGCCAGGCAGAGACATCCCGGCTGCTTTCTGCAGCGCCTGCGTGCTGGGGTGCAGGAAGGGATGCTAAGGCCCTCGGCTGCACCCCTATGCCCACACTGTCAGACATCCCTTTCAAATGAACCTGCAGGTCCTGGAACGGACAAGCTCCCATCCCAGGCTGGGGCCAGGCTCTAAGCCTGTTTGGGGTCCTGAGCACCATCAGTACCACATCACCTTTCTCCCTCACCCCTCTCCCCGCCACACACTTTGAAGGTCAGACTAGATGGAGGGAGATTAATTTTTATCCCATGACCTGATTTCCCTTCTCATATCCAGACAATGACATTTTTCCTCATGACAGAAATTCCTGCTATTGGTTCCTGAGGTGCGTGGCTCAGTTCCTGCAATCCTTTCCTCTCCCGCTGCATTCACTTTTAAGGTCACCCAGTTCTTGCAATATGATGTTAAATTCATTTTTATGCCATCAGTGCATCATTAACATCTTTCCACTTCAGTCACTGTCAACATGAAATCTAAAATCAGGATCCCCAAGGAAGAGCTTTAGTGGTCTTCCTCCATCCCAATACTACTCCACTCTAGGCCAGTACTTCTGATTTCACCATAATTCGTCATCACCTCCCCTCAGGTTCTTGGCTCTCCTTTTCAAGTGAAGGCAAAGCAGAGGCTTAGGAGGCAGCAGGTGAGTGAAAACAGATCATGCAACTGAAGTATCTTTGCTTTTAACTGCCCATAGTGGACTAGACAAAGAAAAGGAACAGTTCACACGCGGCCCATCTGAGATGTTCCAGCTAACTGCCTAACATTTCAAAACAGTTGGAGCTCCATTTTTTCTTTGCTTCAAAGTGCACATCCATTAGGCTCAACAAGAAGTTACAGGACTGTGACCCAAATGGGGNCCCCAAGCAAAACCTCTGTGGAGTTTCTAAAGAAAATACTTTGATGGCTGTTAAGAAGCCATATTTTTCAAATAAAAATCTGATCGATTTTGTGAGTTTCTCTTTGTAATTAACAGAGATTGCCTAGTTTTGACACCCATGGGGAAGAGATGAGGATAATGGTGCTTGTCATTCAGATGTGTATCTCAGACAAGCAGATACAGCCACCAAGAGCTGATTTCAGTCCAGGCCTTCCCAGAAAGTACTATGTGATTTTCACAGTTCTTACCCTGATAGTGGGGTGAACTCTGCTGTAACATCTGCTGCTCAGGTTAGGATAGACAAAAACTTTCCTTTCCTTGAAGGAAAAGAGTTTTGAGAAGTCAAAACAGTGACTTCTGTATAATCTCTGCACTGCTCAGTTGTTCACTGAGCTGCCTTTTGCTTTACCAGGCATGATTGAGGTGTTCCCGCATTTTGAAATGCTTGTGGCACTTACGGGGGAGGGATCCCTGCCCCAGTTAATGGTGTGCATTTTGGTTAGTGGATCTGCTCACATGGTCCAGGATAACCTAATGCTGGAATACCTTTGCTGAATGAACCCCTCAGCCTGGAAATAAACTTTGTGAAAATTTAGTGTAGAAATGACTAAAGATGGACACCGCTTACATTTAGTGACACTTTAAAAAAACTTTGCAGGCACTTTTGTGCAAGAAAATCTTTCCTCTCTTCTTAACTTAGTCTCAAAGGAAATACTTCGTTTTAGGAGAGGCCTAGCTCCAATTTTCAAGTGAATGGATTTATTCTTGTGCTTTACTTAAAAAAAGGAGTTAGGAAACTTTACATACCAAAAATTCCCAATGAGACAGCTGTCAGGAGGTGACATGTCGGATATGAAGTAGCTCTCCAGCTGGTCCCTGTCTGCATGCTGGGAAGGCATGTGGAGACATTTTTTCAATTGCTGTACTAGTTTGACATGTTCACAGTGGAAAATGATGTATCATTCTTAAGCCTTTGCTTGGTGGACACTTCAAAGTGCATTGGATCCTCGTAGAGGAGTGCCCTATTGTTAATTGTTCCTTTCACATGTACATTGGGATGAACATGGCGAGAGCAGCGAGGAACAAAAGGGCTCCGGTGGCCTCTTAGAGAAAACCCTGTGCAGCTCAACCTGAGTCTGACCTTGAAAGGGTGGGTTGCTCTGGTTTTTAAATCCCACTTGCTGGTTCATTCCCCTCTGGCACCCCACTGTTACCAGCTGCAGGGGCATGGGATGCCGGAGCAGCGAGTGTAGCAAGGCATTGGGAGCTCCTCCACCCCTGCCATGTGTGCCCAAGGAGCCACATCCTGCACGAGCAATCTTCTGGGAGAAGACTGACATGGCTGTAGTGTAGGAGCTTGGAAAGGGCTTCTGCAGTGACTGTGTTGGAGGTGTGTGGGTCTGTTATCCCCCAGTATGCAGGCAAGTCACATCCACCCTCCTCAGTCTAACTGACCCACTAGCCCTCGGTCCCAGAGCACAGCCCACAGTTCTGGAGCCCCCATGATTGGATGTAGGTCTCATAATACATGGCACGAGTTTCCCAGGCCTCTGAGGACATAGTTCATTAACATCCCGAGATAATCTTTGACTCACAGGCACCTGTCATGTCTCTCTTTCTCTCCTTTTTTCTGCCTTGGGAAACCAACTACCTCTAGTGGGAGTCTGCACCATGCAATGTGGTGTCCCAGGCTGGCTTTGAAAGCTCAAGCACAGGAGGCAGTTTATTCCTGCAAAGAGAGAAGACCCCTTGGTGTGCATCTCTTTCACTGAGCTAAACAAAACCTCTGCCTGTAGCCTCAGCTGCACAGAAGTGTCTGTGTGGGCCACACAGACACTAGGAGTGGAGAGGCACACCTGCAAGTAGCAAATCAGCCACCGTGTTACAGCCCACTGTGGTGCCAACAGCTCTGCAGCACATTCTGTTGCAGGATGTCCTAACCTCATGGTCTCCCTAGACCTGAAACACCTCAGCCTGGGCACCACGACATGGCTCAGGCCAGACTGAGAGACAAGGTGTGAACAGGGATGAGTGGACCAGTACAGGGATCCTGAAGAGTCATCCCTGAGGCCTCTGCCCAGACTTTTGTATAGTGGCACAGTCTGGATCTTGGCTTCCTCTGATAAAAACTGGGTAAATAGAAATAAAGTAAAGTAACAGTCAGTAAAATACTTGTAAGATGTGGCTGTTTCCATCCCTAAGTGCTCAGGCCTTTGACACCTCATGTCACTAAGGTAGATTTTACTTGCAAAATGTCTTGGACTTCAGTCCCTGCTTTCCTCAGCACACATCTCTGTTTGATTCACAGCTGGCAGCATCTCCCTGATGATGGGTGCACAGGTCCTGTGCCCCTATCCAGTCTTCCCATCCCCAGGGTACTGGGGACTGAAGAGCAGGAGCAAAGCTTCTTCAGCTGTGGTAGGCAGTGGGTGCTGGCTGGCATACCCGCTGCTGCCAGCTCTGTGTCGTTGGTGCACACCAAGGGCAGCTCTTCTGCTCTCCTCTTCCTCCAGCTCTAGGTTTTACTGTGCTTTTAAGTAATTGTCACCCCTTAGAGACAAGCCTTCGAGAAGGCAGAGGGCTCACATAACTCTGGATCAGTAAAGGAAGCAGCTCAATTAGCATTTCACACGCCTTTTCTTCCCTCTCTTCTTACCTTCCCTGCAGCGGGCATGCTTTCCCCTTAAAGGATTGTCCTGTTTCTGCTCCTTGCCAGCGTTGGCAGGGTGACAGTAGTCGAGTGTGCAAACTTGTGCTATTGTCCCCAGGCCAGGGGGAGTCATGGAGACCCACTAATATGACACAGGAAAATGTTTGCTGATGGCAATTCTATGGGCTTTGTCTAACTCTTTCTCCATCATGACGACTCGATTTAAGTCTCTAACTGTTTGACTACAGATGCAAGAGTACTATCCAACTCCATCCTTTTGTTCGGGTAGTTTGAATGGGTAATTCAGCTTTTGTGTAACTCAATTGAGGGGGCAAACATAAAGACAAGATTCTTGAGCGCTCAAGCTCCCTTTCCATGGATATCTGCACATCTCTTTAGAGATTTGTTCCTTTCCTACCTTTTTCTGACATCATCCTCTCCTGAAAAAAAAAAAATGCTCTGATGGGGAACGGTTAAAAGTAGGCTAGTCCAGTCCCCCGTATTATATTGTCCTGTGCCAATGAAGCATGTTTAGTATCAGCCCCCAGACAGCTTTGGAGAATGCAGAGAAAAGGGTGTCTAAACTTTCCTAACTCATCTTCAGCATTTTTGCTTCGGATTCTGTAATTTTTAAATGAAAGGTTTCCATCGGGGTGAAGAGGATAGGGAGAATGGTAGAAATCATGGGGAAATTATTGTATTTATTAGCTGTCTTTCTGCGGCTGTCCCCATGGAGACAATTTGTGATGGCAAAGAATGCAAGGAGGGGAGGCTGATGCCTGATTGGGATGCTTTGTATTTGGCAAAGTGGCTTCTGATTGGCCTGGGAGAGCCCCGAACTCGCTGGAGTCGATATTCATTCAGCTTGCTCAAGTGCTTGCTAAACTGCATCCAAACACTGGCGGGCCCTGGCTGCCTCCGCCGAGGTTGGCGGTGTGTAACCTGCCTAACGAGATTAGCGGGGAAGGGCCTCTCCTCTGCAGCGACGCAGCCGCCAGCACCGGTGAGAATAGCTGCCGCGCGCCGGGTGAGTGTCCGTGCTTGCTTACAGGGCGGCCACCCCGGCTTCTGTCCACCTAAGTGCTCTCTAACAAGATTAGGCGCTGAGCTGGCTGGCACTTGTGAGCCGGTCCCCGTGCCGGTGTGTGCTGGGGCAGCAGTGCGGGGCGGTGGGCTGCGGGCACGCGCCCGCTCCGACGCGAGTTTCCCCGCATGGAAGCGAGCTGACGAACAACTTACTTGCGCGTCTGAGAAATCTGACATGTCCCCCTATCCTCCCTCCATTTGCTTAGTGCTATTTGAACCAGAGCTTCTTGCTCAAAAATCTGCCCGTTATGTTTCGCAGGTTTGCCAAGGTTTGTCTGAAGAAGGATTATAAACTTTTCATGGGAAACTCTGCACAGTGCATCCAGTGAGATGGCATCGGACAGCGAGGTAAAAACTCTACTAAACTTCGTTAACCTGGCCTCGAGCGACATCAAAGCGGCTCTGGATAAATCAGCTCCTTGTCGCCGGTCAGTTGACCACAGAAAATACTTGCAGAAGCAGCTCAAGCGGTTTTCTCAGAAGTACTCACGGATCCCACGGTGTCACCCCAGCAAACCCCCTGAGTGCGGCTGGCGCAGGGGGGCAGAGGACCGGGCCCGCGGCCCCCAGCCCGAGGCACCTGACACCGGCCCCCACGGCGGGGCTGCCGCCGAGAAGGTGATGCAGACAGCCGAGGCAGAGGAGAGCCTGGCCGGGGAACGGGTTTTGCAGGAGCAAAAACCCGAGGCTGCCCGACCGGACCAGGTGCCCATGAGAAAGCGCCAGCTCCCCGCCTCCTTCTGGGAAGAGCCACGGCCGGCCCAGAGCCTGACGGGCAGGGCCTTTTCTGCCAGCGCTGAGGGGCTCCAAGCCCCCAGAGACTCTCCTCCCTATGAGGGGAAGAAAACCAAAACGAGCCCAGACACTGCTGGCCCGGAGAGCCCCCCTGACCCTGCGCCACATGCCGGGGAGAAGGACCCTGCCGGGGCCCTCTCAGCCCGCGTGGGTGCTTGGACCTGCTGCCCCTTCCCCTTCCCCGGGCCAGGCGTGTACCAGCCCCCGGGCGCGCTGCCCCCGTCGCCCTTCCCGGGGCTGGGGCTGTGGCGGAAGAGTGCGGCCGCGCTGCCGGCGGAGGTGCCGCACTTCTGCAAGGAGGCCGATGGCCCGGGGCAGAAACTCTACAGGCCCATGGTTCTGAAACCCATCCCCACCAAGCCCGCCATCCCCCCACCCATTTTCAATGTTTTTGGCTATCTTTAGCGGGGCGGGTGTCGGAGTCACGCCGAACACGACAGCTCCTGAGGGGGAGTTGAAAGGCCCGGTCAGCCTTCCGGGCATGAGCTGCTGGCAGCGCGGAGCGGCAGGGGAAGGAGGCCGGCGATCACACCCTCTGCCCCGTGGGCGGGCTGGAGGGAATTAGTAACTGCTGGGAAGGTACTTGGGCTGCACTCTCCTCTCAGCAAACGGCGGTAAATCGGGAATAAACCTTGCGAAGCCGGTGGCATGCAGCATGAGGCACACCAGGTCTCTCATCGAGGGGCATTGTCTGAGCCGCGGCGAGCGGGGCTGCGGGCCATTCATAGCCGCACTTGGAACACCTGGGAGATCTCCTCCACGTGGGAACATCTTTCTGGAGCTGCCCTGCGGCAGCGGCAGCAGCAGCAACAGCAGTAGCAGTAGCAGTGAAATGGAATGAATTAAATGCATTCAAGGAGATTTTGTACTTAGAAGTAATTCCAGAGAAGTCAAGATATTCAGGTCATTTCGTTTTGCATGCAAGAGACTGGAAGGATGGTATTTGATACAGAAACCACTTGTGATTGATTTAAGCTCTTGTTGTATATAAATACTGAGAGAATTAAAAGAAAAAAATAAGGAAAGAAAGGAGGTAATTTTATTTTGGTGATTCTGCAAATGCAGTCTCTTTAGTTTTGCCCCACTGGGTAGACACAGGTTGGATTTGTAACTTGTGGGGAGACACAAGGGCTGAAATCTTTGCCTATTCAGATTGATATAAATCAGAAGTAACTCTTCTGGGATAGGATATTAGCTTGTGCTTAGCTGGTGCAAATGGAAGTGGGATGAATTTCCACATCAGGAATTGCTCTGCATCAACAAAATAAATGAGGAATTGTATTAGTTTAATAAAAAACTATTAGGTGTGATGGAAGAAAAAAAGTAAAGAATAGATTGCCTTGATTTCTGGCTGAGACACATCTTTTATTTTGGCGGATTTTAAGATGTTATCACAAGATCTGTCTGTGAATGTTTTGCCTAGTATTTTCCTAATTTTTTAAACAAATTGGCATTGGAGAATTTAATAGGGAGTGTTTTTAAGTTAGGTTTCTCTTAAACCCATGGAGAAAGTGATACTAAGAACATGAGATGTGAGAGGTTTAATATTACAGGTGTATGTATCTATTTGTTTATACTAGAGTAAATCACTGAAGTCAAGAGAAGTATATTTTGGGAGGAGAAAGGGCCAGAGAATGGACAACTGTGATCTCCCAGGGCCTGAACCTGCTGTTGCTGAAGCTAATGGGAACTTCTCCCAGCATTCAGTAAAAAGTGGCCTTGATTGGTTTGGTCTCTGGCTAGCATAGCTGTCTATGGCTCCTGATATTTCTTCAAGGGGGAAAACAGAAAACACTTCATTTGAGTGCATTGCAGTAATTGAAAAGATTATCATCTGAAGCAATTACAGAGTATCATTTTGGCTCTTCTGATGGCCTTGGTATTATATAACCAGGTTGCACCTTCTATTAGGACATGAACTACCGCTGCGATTAGCTCAGTTGGTTAGAGCCTGGTGCTAATGCCAAGGTTGTGGGTTTGATCCCTGTATGGGCCATTCACTTAAGACTCGGACTTGATGATCCTTGTCCCTTCCAACTTAAAATATTCAGTGATTCTACTCCCAGGCTAAAAGTGGTTTACTCTTTCCCCAAACCTCACACATACCACCAATGTTCACTTTTATGGAAACAATGTCTGTAATGTGTTAGTAGTGAAGGTGAAAAGTAGAAATGGGAGATGGCTTTCATTGCTTTCGCCCTACTATGGCACTCAATACATGTGTTAGGCCAGTGTAGACTATACCTATAGGAGAGAGAGCAGGAAATGTCTTTGGTAGCACATACCTGCAACTACATGCAAGGTATGAGGTGCTAAAGACCTAATCTAGGGGTTAAAGATGTCAGGTTAGCTCTTGATCCAGAAGTGAAGATAGGAACACACTTAGATGCCTTTCTCTTTTTTGGAAAAAATCCTTGAGGAAACTGTCCCTCTCCAAAAGAAGAGTAACAGAAACCAGAGCCAGTGAAGTTAAAGGTAGGAGAGCAAGGGCTTTTAATTTACAGACCTCTAGGCAAGGAAGTTTTTTTACATGGAAATGGGGGGCTTTTTTCACATCAGTAGCTCTGTGTCCCTGCTGTAATCCAGATGCAGCCAGATGCTGAATTCTGTCTCAGTACTATCAGTGCAGAGCAGCCTCCTTGGTACTGCTGGTCTGGATTTTCATCTGGGTGGCTAGACCAGGTCATGGAATGAACTACTGATATTGCAGTGGTTGCTGTGCTCAAGTGTTCCTCCTTGAGTTCAGAATGGAAATTTCAAAGTGCTATGGATCACACCAGAATAAGGATTTCTATAAAAATTAAAATACTTGGCAAAGTGGATAGCCTCTGTATAAATTTTATTTCTGAAGAAATCCAGAGAAAGAAGAGAGTTAAAACCAAGTTTCTATCTTTTGAATATTAAATTCCTAGTTTTCTTTTTTTCTTTCTTTTACACTCTTTCTTATTTGAATGTATATTGCTGCACATTTTCCATGTGATAGAATAGTGTGTTTTAAAGTTATGATGAAGGATTGAAACAGACCATTCTAAATGACCTTTGACTCAAATATTTATGCTCCTACACTCAGATTTAAACTAATGTTACTCTTTCAAAATCCTTTGTGACATGGAAGCTCCCTCCCACCCCCCCCCAGCCCAAGGCAGGCAGTGGCCCTTGCTGGGGCTTTGAACTGGAGCAGCAGTGAAGTAAAGCACAAACGAACAGAAGACAATTGTTAAGTATATTCAAAATCCCTGAATGGGGATGTGTGAGACTTTCCAAAAGGTTTGCAAATAATAGCAACTCTGTCTCCTCTCTAGCAATACTTACTGTTCTCTCATCCCTGAGATTAACATCAGAATTATTAATTGTTCAAGCTTGGATTGATTCAGAATTTTCCTGGATATTTTTGTGTTTGGCTGGTCAGTTGTTAATGTTGCTATTCAGGACAGCTGATAGTCCTTCAGAATTACTTCTTTATTCATACGTTGTTTGAAAGATGGAAACACAACATTTGAGAGCTGCTATTTACTAGAACAATGCAGATTTAAACTTCTAAAAACACAATAGCTTTTATAAATAATGGGAAGGGAGAGGTAAATGAAAAAATTTTCATACAAAATGAAATTAAAAAAATCAAAAAAGTGCACAAGAACATCAAGTGAATAGCACACGTTGCAGTAAAAAAAGTACAGTAACGTGGTCATGAAATATTCCTAGAACATTTCACGTAAAGTCATCATCTCTGAAGGAGTCTATCTATCACACTCAGTAAAACAAGCCACTTCACCTTGCACTAAAATTACTGATATGCTTACCAAGCCTGGCTTGCCTGGGTTTTGGAGTATTTTTCTTTTCACAGTAACTTCTAGATAGATGAATTAAAGGCACGTTGGATTCGTGTAGATTCAGTCTTGTGCACAAAATTGTATGTCATTGACTGGAGTGGAGAGGTAGTGGGCTCCATTTCAGTGCAAATAAATGTAAACTGAGTGTGTGAAGGTTTGCTTTAAAGATCAAGCAGAAAGGACTTAATAACATAGTAATTACCAGAATCACCCTCTAAAAGATACACTCTTCTCACCTCAGTTTCTATACAAGGCATGCACTTATCCTTTCCACAGTTGTGTTATGTTCCCATCAGACCAGTGCTCGCTGGCTCAGTGACTCCTGCTCAGGACAGATAGTTGACAGCAACCAGGACATGGGTCTCCCACCAGAAATTAAGGTCTCTTGGTTGTAAGAAGAAATGGGCTTTCCATACTTGTCCCATTCAAACCCAGTTTCAGCTTCTCCAAGGACATAAGAAGAAATTGCTACTTGCTACACTTTTGTGGACACAAGAATGTTGTCTCAGGGGAAATTCCCAGTTTGGGATAGCTTACGAAATCCCACTTCTGGAGTTATATATATAGTTGGTGATTGTGAACCCTTCTACCTGCCAGGGCTGCCACTGCACACCAAACAAACACTGAAGTGGTCTCCACCAAGCTCTGGCTGTATCCATCACCCTCTACAACTCTGCTTTGTTACACTTATTTGATTTAAAGGACTTCTGATTTATATCAGTGTAAGATCCAGACCTTCGTTGTTCAACCCCAGAAAGTGAGAGATGCATGAACTCCACAGTGATTTTCAATCTCTGCAGGTACTGCTTACAAATACAGGGCCTTCACTGGCAGAACTGATATAGTGGTTTCTTGCTCCCCATCCTTTTCTCTCCACCCAGTGTTTTTCTAAATGTGAACCAATTCACTGTTCACACTGCATGAGAGAAGGGACTAGATCTTAAACTGGCAGTAAAGGAAGTTACTGGATGAAGCTTCAACAGTGGAGAAATCTCACCTGACTTTCCAAAGCTTTACAAGATCAGTGTTCAGTGTGATTTGAAACTCTGTGGTTTTTCAATTTTTTGCATTTATAAAGGGGACAGCAATGGACAAGAGTAAGCAATCCTTTAGCCAATCCTTTTTCTGCTCACATCCTGTCCCACAAGTGATGAACACATTTCACACAAAGTCATCACAGTCTGTGTGCCCATACAGATTGTATTACTTGTATTTGTGCAACACACTTTAGTCCTGTATTAAGGTATAAAACTCCGCACAAATAAAACTCAGTGCAATGTATTTTCCCTACTTACATTTCTGTCATATTCCGTGGGTGGTATGCAGACCAGCAAACAAAACCGGATCTGTAACGTCTTTGGTGGGGACTCCAAGCAGACCATGGTGCACAGCTCCTCTGTCACCTAAGGTAAGGAGTGTGCTTCTAGCATAAGATCTGCAAAGATGTAGTTCCAAATTTAGTTTCTTCCATACTTTCTTAGGTGCCTAGTGAGGAATAAAGCACTCATCAAAGCAGTTCAGCAAGTCACACCTGTCAAGTGAGCTGTAGTCACTGCCAATAACTGTTCATGGGCTCCTTGGTCTCCCCAGCTGTGAGGGAATGTGACTTGTTAAAAACTTCAATAAAAGAATTTCACGGACAATTACAGTGGTTCAGCAGATAGATGGTGACTTGTTAAGCTGCCATAAATCAGTTGTGGATCTGAGCTGTAAATAGGTGACCTAATTTTCAAAGAAGCAGTGATAATAACTTTCATCAGTGTCAAAGGAAGCTAATAGATACTTCAAACTTCCGAAGTCAGAAAATTCAGGGCTAAATTCTGAGATTTTTATTCTGCCTCAGTAGTATCTGATACTGAATATGATCCCCCTGGTTTAAGTGGAACGACACCTGGTGCAAGCAACTTGGCATTGTTTAGGCACATGAGTAAGGATTTGGAAACCTAATTCTGGGTATTCATTTTCATAAATTTTGAAGTTTGACTTCCATAATTTTGAAATAATTTCTCTTACTTTCAATCATGATATTGTTATAGCCACAGAGGCCCAAGGAGGTTGGAGAGGCTGGGTTTTGTAGAGATAAGGTCTTCTGGGGGAGGAAGAGAATAAGTTGGTTCAGCAGTGTTGCTTCTCTCCTTCACATCACTCTCTGTTCCTGCTCCTCTAGGGCTTTGTTCTGTTCTGACACTAGCTTCATGAAAGCATAAACCTACTGTTTACAGTGCAGCTACTTCTAATTTACACCAAAAAAACAAAAAGAGCTCAGGGTTGCTTTCAAATCCCCAGTCTAGGAAATTCTCTCAAGCAGAATTTCACTTACTTCCTATTGCAAATATAACAGAGAATGAACTGCATTCAGTATGTGCAAATAATTCTTCCATCCTCCTTAAATAAACCTTTTCTTGACTTTTAAAGGATTCAGCATTTCTGGATTTTAGTCTATTAAAGAGTTCTGAGATTTGAATGTTCAGAAATCAAGTACTCAATAAGAAAGGCACGAAAAAAGAACTAAAAGTGTTAGCAAGGTGGTGTCAAAATATCAGGGAATTAGCAACCAACACACTTAGAAGAAATCCAAACAATAGAATAGAAACTACAATAAAAATCTCAGTCAGTGAAGGTAATGTGACTGTTTTCCCAAATATGTTAATTCTTGACAAGTTCTGAATTGTGACCACAGCAAGGATGCTCAGATCCACCACAGCTTCAGGATACTTTTGAGTTCCTCACTGACACTTGCTTCAGCACTATTCATTTGTCAGTGTTGGCTTTCATTTCTTCTTCTTTGCAGACTAAGGTCTGAGGTGAATCCTATGTGTTTTCTCCTGAAAAACCTAACAACAGTCTCCTATGTTAGATGTCTCCTCCATTTTCCTCTCACTCCTGCTTCAAAAGCACATTTCTCTTAGATTAATCACGGGAGGGTGCTTGACCAAGCCAGCAGCAGTTCCTCCCTGGTGTGCACCTGTGCCACGGTGGTGATGCCGGGTGCCACGCCGGGAAGCTGCTGCTATCCAGTGTGCTTGGGGTCACTGTGAGTAATCGTGCTGTAAGTACCGGATCAGTCTGTCTGGCAGAGGCAGGGTGTCAAGCAGTTTAATGCGGTTTCTTCCAACCAGGCTCCGTACCTTGATGCGGCAAAGATGGGAAAGAGGTCGTGGAGGTTCTGAAAGACAGGTGGGTCAGAAACATGAGCAGAACAGGTTTTAACTTGAGGGACTTGAGCTCAGCTTGGGCAGGACAGTGTCAGGAAAATGGGAGAAGGAAGAATGAAAAAAGGGTTTTTTTCTGTGATGAAGGGATAGTGTGTCTGGGATTGTTGGCAGATCATCTGTTCTGAGGCATGATATGGGGAAGGAAGTGGGGCTGGAGAATGGGGTGCTGTACCTATCTCAGCCATAGCAATGGGCTTTCTAGGAGGATTTAAACAAGCCACTTCAAAGTATTCAGCCTTCCCAATGAAAAAAAAATGCAATAGGTACCAAATTTAGCTTGGTGCCAGAAAACTGATTCTGATAGTATCTATGAAAGACTTTTTCCTGAGGGAAAGGATATTAGAAGAGTGGAATAATAATAAAGGCTTTAAAGGCCACTGGTGCCTGCTAGGCTGCTGTGGAGATGGCTGCGCTGCCCATCTGTCCTGATCTGACTGTACCCCAGGTACATCCACATGGGCCTTTCTGCACTGCAATGTTCATTCCCAGTGGCTCAGATTGATGGCTGGTATGCACTTCACACCACAGAGCCAGTGACACCCCAGAGATTTCTGACCCTCATACCTGGTCAGTCACAGCAGGGAAGTCCTTTCAAGTTTATGGGGTGAGTACTAAGAGGTTGACTGAGGTTTTGAATCCAACAGTGGGACTATTTGTGCCAGATTCTCTTCTGGGAGACCATACCTGCTTTTTCTTTAATGACAGCCCAGTCCTCATAGCTGTCAATATGCTCCTTGAGCCGGGAACAGAGCTGCACATTACCCACGTAATCCAGAAGAACATCAATGATCGGCCCAGCCCAGCGACTTATCTCTGGAGTAGACACCATTTCACAAAACTTCAAGGAAAAACAGATTGACTACCATCAGTGGGACATAAATACACTTGTGGAAACAGCAACAATTGCAATAGCCCTGACAGCTTTTATGGTACCCCCCTTCTACCAGCTGTGAGGGCAATCACCAGTTTCCCTTCAGAAAACTTCAACTGAAACCTACTTTTTTCCAGCTGAGGGTAGAACCCCCTCTTTGCAATCACGGGATGACACAAATCCCTGGTGAAGTCCTAGCTCTGGAGCATGGTATAATCTTGAATTGTTTACAAGTCCTAAGATCCTACTTCCACAGAAATGCAATAGCAGAGGGACTTGCCCCAATCCAGTCAGAGGCTGCTGAAAGGTCCATGCAGTCTAGGGCCCTGTGACCTAGTATGCTGAGTCCTCTCCCTTCTTGGGAGGGGCTCTGTGGCACAAAAAGGAATCTTAGGGAAAGAGGGAGATTCAGAAGAGCGCAGCACCTCCTGCTTCTTGGGAACCTGCTAGTATCTGCAGCTTTGGGGGACCAAACACCTCACCAGAAACAAGTCTGGAGAAATCTCTGCACAGATGAATCCCAGGCTGTTTTACTCACTCATGTGAGGACTATTCTGGGCCTAATAAAGGGGCACCTTCCTTACTCAGTCCTGGATCATGCAAATTTTCTATTGTCTCCTGTGAAAGCTGCAGAGTACCCAGATCCATTGCATGGAGGGCTGCTTGGAGATACTGAGGAATAGACTTAAGGACCTGACTTCACGCAGTCTCATTTTAAAAAAATCTGCCCACTTTGATCTAAATATGTATGTAATACCAGTCAGTTTCATCTGTCTCTCTTAGGGTTCTGTATATGATGAAGATATCTGTGGATGTAATCTGCATGCAAGCAGTCAGGAAGTTTAACAAGAATTAAATAATGCTGTGTGGATAAGAACTCAGGCACATGGCTGAACTCTGTTGAATGATGGTGGCTGAAGCACTATCCATCAACTTAGTCACTCGCACTGTCTGCAAACACCCTCCAAGCCCACACCAAACAGGAAAGAAAATGCACCAGCTCAAGTTCTCTCAGTTTAAAGCTCCTGTAACTAGATCAAATTTGATTATACATGCAGGAGTCCTAACTCAAAATCATTAAACTCTTGTGTGGATACTCTTATTCAGAAGTAAAATTATATTAGTTCACCTAGTAAAGAATAGAGCTGCAGAAAACAAGGTTATTTTGTTTAAGATGAGAGCATTCACAGAGGTGTTTACTACTCTTCTGACTCTTATCTTTCACTGAATATCACCATGTAATGTTTCCGAGGAAAACTGGAGACTAATGTCAGAAGGATCACGGTGGACAACCCACAGTTTCCTACCTGGGCTGCTTGCTTATAGGAAGTTCAGTTTTGTCTGTCTGGCTGTCACTCTCCAGTGCGTGTGTCACTGCCCTGCAGGCACCCGTGGGATGCACAGACTGGGCATCCGCACTACCGCCTCCTTGCAGCAACTGCTTCATTTGAGTTGAAATGAAGACACGTGTAGGGCAGTAAAACACTGTATCTTACTTGCTCTCTTCTTGTCTCCACCAGAGACCTTGCCTGCCTTTTTCTCTCTTCCCTGCTCAAAAGCTCAGCTTACAAAGCCATCTTCTGGAATAAACACGTTTCAAAACACATTGCAGGAAAATAAGCACAGCAAAATAAAAATAATGCAAAACTGCAACACCAGGCAGTGGGATTGACTCAGGGACAAGGTGGCTCTGAGCCTGCGTTCTCGGCAGAAACCCGAATGCCCTCTCGTGGCGGTACCGTACTGTTGTCCCCACCTTCCCGGGTTCAACAGCAGTTCTGGAAGTGTGGAGGGAGTCAGCAACCATTTTTCTGTGTTTGTTTTCTCCAGGACACATTAATTTAGTAGCGTCACTGATGATTTATATTTGTGCATTTTCCAAATCCAGTTACAATAGTTCATAGTCTTTATAAAGACTAAAAATTCAGATTTATTATCCTTACGTAACCCTACACAAGAAAATAGGAAGTGAACAACCTTCGTGTGGAGAAGGCTGTAGTTTCATGAGATCCTCTGTATTTCAGAATATAAACCATATCATAACTACGTATCATGAAGCTACCACACAAGCCTCTCTTTTATTAGACAAAATCCTAGCAGTAAAAGCAAATTAAAAACAGTATTAGACAGAAGGGATTGTTTTTTTTTCTGTGTGCATCTGTCCTCACTACTTTCTCTCAGGGCACAGATAAAATTTTATACAGCTTTTGCTACCTCTGCCTCATGTGATGTGAACTTTGAGGCAATGACTCTTTGAGAGTGACCTAATATTTTCTTAGGCAGTAGTTTCAGATGAGATCCTGAAGGAACTGGTTTTGAGTGGCTAGGATACCATAGAGGGCTACAGACAAACCCTCCCTACTTCTATCTCTCTGTTCACTATCTCTCTGTTCACTTGATGTGCCACTGTATCACAGATCAAGAACTAGAGATTATATATTTTATAAATTTTTCTTTGACAGAAAATATGGTATCCTGGAGGAATTTTTTGTGACAAACTCTTGAGCGTAAAGCCCTGTTTAGGATAAGAGATTATTGTGATGGACTCTTAAAATTCTCTCTATAAGATTTTCTTTTTGTTTTTTTTTTTTTTTCCCCCAGATATGTTACTGGAGAGTAAAGTCTTTTGGAAGACAGGACTGATAAAAGGATCAGGATTTCCTAGGATCTTTTAATGTTTTCCTTTATTCTTACCACCACCAAAGAACATATATTGGTAACCATACCTTTGGGATTCTTCTGAATCCCTCAAAGCTACACTTAAGCTAGATAGAAGCTGATTTATTTCTTCCCTGATTCTTTGCAAGATAGAAAGACTGCCATGCTGAGATTTCATTTTTGTATAGCATGTTGAAAGACAGCAGATTTTGAGTGGAGCAATTAGATTTTGAGATACATTGGAAGAAAAGAACATACAGAAATCAGGAAAAAA
The DNA here is from genome assembly GCA_013397975.1 of Machaerirhynchus nigripectus. NCBI lineage: Eukaryota > Metazoa > Chordata > Aves > Passeriformes > Dicruridae > Machaerirhynchus > Machaerirhynchus nigripectus. Next base: position 1,192,723 of record VZRQ01009365.1, on the reverse strand, counting down.
GTGTAATCTGAGATTCTGCGAAGTCCTTTAAGGGATTGAGAGTCCAACTCCAGCCCAAAGGAAGCTGAGTCCAGCTGCATTTTAGAAATAACTGCAAAGATAGATGTATAAAAAGTAGGTATCTAAAGCCTGTAAGTGGCTTTGAAAATATGAAATCATGGACCTTATCTCTTGTGAAAACTTCAAATATAATTCAGTCATGTAGCAAATGTAATAATTTATGCTCTCTCTCCATGACTGCTTATTCAGTAGACTCAGAAATTAAAGTTGTTTACATTCACTAGTTTACCCTCATTGAGTGAAGCACTAGACTGTTTTAATGTAACCAGCGGCTAACATTCTTGACAAAACAAATCCTACAGGGCAAGTTAAAAAAGAAGGTTTCTACCACCTGTATGCTATCATCCATATGTTTGTCAGGAAAACATGCCTCACTCCTGGCAAAGAGCATTGTAGAACTGTCAGTAAGTCTTTCAAGATGGCTCCAATTCACTTGAAATTCAAGCTATGGCCACAGTGGCTGTTGTCTACCTTCCTGCTGTCATTGGATGCAAACTTGGAATGCTTGCAGACTCATATTGAGCCTTTTTTCTGTAAATAAAGTAGGGATAGTGGCATTTTCTCTCAAAATTTGGAAGAAAAAATACACTAAAATTGTCAAAGTCCACTGATAGGACATGTCCTCAGAAGTCCTGTAGGCAGACTAGACAGTGCTTACCTGTACCACAGTTGGCTCCCTGGTCAGCTGAGGATCATTAAGTCTTTCCCGCCTGTAACTTAATGCAGGGTGTGGGCCATTTCCGTACTGACACTCAAAACAGGAACCTGCATCACAGCCCAGATCCAGGAGATACTTCAGCACGGAAAGGTACTTCATTGAAAACATGATGGTAGCTGGAAATGTGGTGGGATGACTTGATATATAGGCATTAATGTTTGCTCCATGGTCAAGAAGCAGTTTCATGGTCTTCAGGCAGCCATGGCGGATGGAGATGAGTAATGGGTTAATGAGGTCAACATTGGGGTTGGCTCCGGCTTGCAGCAGCAGCTCTGTGGCGTAGATATTGTTGTTAAAAACAGCAAAATAGAGTGGGGTGGTGCGTCTGTCCTCGTAAAGGCAGGACCTTTCATCAGAAAGGGCAGTGTTGACCTCGTAGCCAGCATCTATCAGCTCTTCCAAGATGTCATCATTGTTGCGTTCAGCCGCTAAGTGTAGGGGGCTGATGCCGCTACGCTTGACACGGGTGCGGCTGGTCACAGGGATCAGCATGGAGACAATCCTGCCAGGAGGAGACTCGGTGAGCAGCAGTGAGCTCTAGGGGATCTACAACCCTATGGCAAATCATAGCTTTATGATTGTACCCGTAAGGCAGAGCCTGCTAACTCTGGCACAGGAACAACTCAGAGAAATCAGAGCGCAAACTTCAAACCTGTCAGCAGCTCCCTGTGCACCTATCTCAACAAAAACGTGAGTTGTGTGACCTTCCATTTTCATGGAGGAACACATTTTTTTGAGATTATCACCCAGTTTCTATGATGTAATGGCAGTTACAGGGGCAGTTATAATGGAAGGGACAACATGCTGGCACTCACCCACTCTGTTGTAACTTCTCCTAGGTTCCATAGCCCAAATGGCAGAAGGCCAGCCAGGAACTACCAGATATTCTGCACCTTCATCATCATGCTGTGGGTAGGACTGAAGGAAAAGGCACACAACCTCCAGCCTGAGGTGCCAGCAGAGAGAATGTATCTCCCCACCTTCGCAGAGTTTGCTTTACTGCTCAGCAGAGAAGGGTGCCAACACAAAGGCTGGCAGGTCTTGTGGGTCACAGCCACAATAACAGGCTTGAGACCAGACCAGACATCTCTACAGGACTGAGCTAGGATAAACTACAGATTTGGTTCCCAGGCCTTCCCTATTAGATTTTACAATTCAGTTATTACCCTGCACTGATCCCTGTCCTGTAGGCCTTCACTGTGTGGCTTTTGGCTGTGGCAAATCCATGGGGCTATCAATGTGCATCCCAGATTATGGGGAGCCAAAAAGACAATTAGTAAAAGGGAGAAAAAGAAGTAAAAATATTTTCCAGGCTGGTTTCCATGTCTCAGCTGAGGGAGCAAAAACATACAGCCAAGTCCTAAACCCCAGTAATGAGGGATTGCTATTGGAAAGTGTGATGTGGCCTTAAACACAACAACATAAATCAAGCTGCTCTAATATGTAATATGAATTTCAAATATATAATGCACAGGAGCCCTGCAGTTGCAAATCTGTGATCATTTTTATATCTGCCTAGGTGTCATTGGAGCTGCATGACCAATCCCATGGGTTAAACCTTCATTTCCTGCTCATAAAGTTGGGTGATTTAGCCAAGGCCCTAGGTTTATCCTGTAGATATAGACAAGTCACCTTAAGCTACTTTCAGAAAGAGCCTAGGGACCATCCAACCTGAATCTGCCTGCTGTCTCAAGAGTTGCCCACACTCCCTGTGTAATGTCTGTGGAGAGAAGAATATCTTAAACTTGTGTGAGCCAGGAAGCCGAGCACACCTTCTCCTCCTCTTTTCTTCCCATGCAGACTACTCTACCTAGCACTTAGCAGCTCTGGTGACACACAATCATGCAAAGCTCAGCTTCCTACCATGTAGTGTGTCTCCTTTAAAATGCTGCACATCTTCAGCTTTGACTGCAATGGCTGGTCCCAACACTGGGCCCTCAAACATATATTTACATAATGAACGAAGCCAGTAAAACCTTTGTCTGTGATGATCTTGTTATACTGTGAAAGACTGAGCCTCCTACACTCCCAGGAGCTGAAATAAGGGTTGAAGATGCATAGCACTTTACAGGATTAGGTTCCTATTTACATGATGGACTGTTGATGACTCCAAGTTACTTCTACATCTCATTTTTAAACAAAATGCTTTTTAAATTATGTAAATATCTTGGGAAATTAGGCACTTTTTTTTATTCCAAGCAGTCACACTAATTTTCCAGCACGGTGACACTTGCCAGGGAGCAGGAGGTTGGGTGCTGGTGAGCTGGCAACTTCCCACCCTCAGCAAATGTTCTGTAAGAGCCGAATAACAAAAAGGGCACAGAGCACTGTGAGGACACTACGCCAAGTACCAGCATTAGTCATCCCATGATCAAATGTTTTGAAGATTTAAGGGTCTGTTTTGTTCTTTCCCTCCAGCATATGTGCTTCAGCCAGCTCTTCACATCTGAGTTAAAGAGGCACTGCATTGTTTCTGTTTGCAAGGGGAACCTGAATCTCACTGCAGGGGTGCCACGCTGAGGCTCTGCATCCAAATGCTGCAGTGTCCTAGAGCTCAGTACAGTCTCTGTACCCCACATTTATTTTTGTATGACAAGCAGGAAGCATCAAGTTTTTATCAGTTTAATTGTGTAGCTTGAACTTGTGTCTCCTTCTCACCCTCCAAAGTGGGTCAGTTCAGTAATATGGTGCCTCTGGAGCCTTTCCTGTTTCTCGAGAGGGAGAACGCAACTCAAGTGAAGGCAGCCAAGGCCAGACAAGTCAGACCACATCCCATCTCTGCCACAGGGATGAGCTTCATGCACAGTTTTTAAATACTGTCAAGATTCCCCTTATGCCTGACACCTGCTTCTGTGTTTTCTATTTTTTAGAGGTTATATAGAGGAGGAGCCAGAACATCCTTGGTGTGAGCATGCCAAGAGTTTACTGACTTGTATTTACTTAATACATCTGCCCACGCTTCACAGAGTCTTCCCCTCTCAACTTCTCAGTTCTAAGGGAGAAAGAGTTAAATGACTGCTTGCGATTGTACTACAGCTTTAAGAGATGACCCTTATGAATTTCAGGTCAGTATTGACAAGGTGTCATTTAAAATAAACAAACACCAAGCAACAAGAGTTGACAGTTGAGCCCTGGGACCACATTCTTGGCTTTTTGATGGTGGGGAGCCTTCGTGCTCTGGCAAAAAGTTGAAGTGTATAATTCCTGCAGAATTACGTACTAAATCTGCAGGAATACAGAGGTCACCGTGCAGGGTGTTATTTTACTGAATACCAAAGGAATTAAGAATGATCAGCCAAATGGGCTACAGTTTTGTCATTTAGATAAATATTTACAAGAGAATATATTTTTCTTTTGTCTTTCTTTTCTACTTAGTTTGCAGCAGTTGTGCATAAAATTTGAGCTCAGTCTTTTACAAGGGAAGGAATGCAGAGTTTGAACTAAATTCTGGTCTCATTTGTGCTGCTGGTTGTTGGGAATAATAGATATGAGCCCTGAATCAGGCACTTGCTTTCACAACCCAGGGGTGAACTCGGGTTGTGGAGTTTCCACGTAAATTTCTTTTCAGGTCAGAGTGTGAGACTACTGAGGTGAGGGAAAGATTCAAAAAGCTGGCCTATACGCTATATACAAATTGGATTCATATCAACGTACTGTACTTTCAGATAAACTTTTTAGGAAGTGAACAACTGGAGGTGAGTTCTGTTTCTCACACAAGAAATGACTTTATAACTCAAACCCTGGAGAAAATTTGGAATCATACTTATGTTAGTCAGTGCAGGGTATTCATGTACATGATCTAAGTGTATAAACCTGTTACATAAGTTGACACTGAGCTTCCCTCTAGACCACACAGGTTGCACAAGGAACCAGGCCTACTCCAACTACAGAAAATTAATATCCTCAGGTCAATCAAAGTGATTTGAGAAGCTTAATTGGCATTCCCAAGCAAATCTAAATGCTAGAATTAAAAACATTATGGGAAGGTGTAGTGATGTTACAAGCTTTTATTCCTCAGATACTGTGAAATATGTAGGAAACCACATGAGCAGTTCTCTGCAAAGATATCTGTACTGTCCAGAAACAGTCACTGCAGTTGGACAGACACACTCACTTGCCTGTTGTAGAAGTATTTTGATAGAAATTGCAATAGTTAGAAGAGTCCTCTACAGTCACCAAAGGGGTCTGTTACTGCAGTGAAAAATTAGCTGTGAGTCACTCACTCTTCCAGCAGTGAGCGGTTAAAAGCAGGAACTAAAACTTGCTCTAGCATCAGAAGTAAATGCTGTGGAGTTCAGGCTCAGAAGCATGCTGCAATATCCCAGGTTACTACTTACATGACAGTGCAACATCCCATCCCCAGACAGCATCTTCCAAATTCTGTGATATTTTCTGTGATATTTTTATCACAGACTATAGTTTGTTGCTTTCCTAGAAAAACCTCTCTTTCAGAGGACTGTTAATTCTTCAAGATTCCTGAGTATTTTTTCCACTATTTACTTTTCTCCCTGTTTAAAGAATATGCTCAGCTCTATCCCAAACACATTTAATTTCAGAAAGAAAGCAGTGGGTCTTTTTTATGCATTTGTCTGTTACAATTAAGAGTTATTTATTTACTCACTAATAAAATATCTTTTCCAGACCATAAGAAATTCTTGTCCTTCTTTTCTGAAGCCTTTCAATTTCCTGAAAGGTTTCTGAAAGGAAGGATATTAGAACTGGACACCATATTCTAGCAACAGTCTCACTAATGCCCTAGAGGTTCACTTAACCACTTCCTGCTGTCAGCAACTGAATTACAGTTGTTAAAAGCTGAACACACCAAAACCGAATCCAGAATCTTCTGCTTGTGCAAAAGAATCACAATGGGCCCATGTAGGAAAATGATTGCAAACTATGCTGGAAAAGCTATTACAGACTAACACTCCCCACCAATCTGTTTTCTATTATACTTGAAGAACATTTTAAGAACTTCAGTTTAATCCACTTCCAAGGTACATGATGTTATTTAGCTGTAATATGTGATGTCTTGGTAAAATTAAAGGAATCTTTCACCCCACATTCCTGCTCACCCCATCCCATCCCAACCTCCAAACACACTCTTTGGTGTATAGTTTCTAGCCTGAGCTCTGCAAGCAGAAAGCCCACTTCTTGGCTGGTATCTGCCTTGCTCACAATGCTCAGAATTAGGTCTGGGACATTACATTCTCCTTTTCCTAAGGACTTTGGTTTCTTGTCTAAAAGATGAAGCCATGAAACTAACTAAAACTTACTCGCAAATCCCTTTTTTGGCTGCTATGTGAAGAGGTAACAGGCCGTCCTTATTGGCTTTGTTAGCATCTGCTCCTTGGGACAAAAGAAACTCCACAACAGGTATGTGTCCATTTTTACAGGCTTCATAAAGAGCAGAGGCGTTATCACTGGCTTGAGTATTTATATCAGCACCTAGGAAGGAAGAAAACCTTTTAGCACCAAAAGGTTAAAATTAGATGGGAGGAACATACTTTGATTGAACACTTACATTTCCATGACACTGAAACTACGAAATGTGCTGGATGGGGACGTGAACACGGTCATATCAGAGGTGAAACAGTCATGTCAGTTATACACCTTTATACCATAGATTTACACTGGCCTATAATATGATGGGAATTTTATGAGGGACAGTTTATCATGGGTGGCAACCATTAGGTCCCAGTCATGAATCCAGGCTCCATTCAGCTGTAGCTCAAAGGTAAAAAAATTTTCAAATGGTCTTTATATGCTGTTCTTTATATGGCATGGCCTTCCTTTCCAACACAGTAATTCCATTAACATTTATGTGTTTACACTATGTATATATACTATTCCTGAGCAGGAGTTTGGACTAGATTATCTCAATAGGTGCTCTCCAAATGTCTACGGATATCTATTTATGCTATATATTTATTTATATTTATCATTTACACTCTATATATTCACACTGTAAGTACAGTTACAGTATTTATACTCCTTTTTAATCTTAGTATGTATCTAGGGTAAAATAATACTCTATAAAATGACATCTGCTTGGTGCTGATCAACAATTCTAAACAGGTTTTATTTGGGTGTGCCTTAGTCAATGAATATTGCATTTCAAAACTCATCACCTGAGGCCATATCTCTTCACTTCATGAGGGCTGGAGTTAGGCTTCAAATGGTAAGTTTTACTACAAAAAAGATAAATATTATCAATAAACTACTAGATTATTTAGGAATTTTTTTTCTTGAGCTCTACTGTGTACTTGGCTTAATAAATAACATGCAAGTATAAACCAAGACAATACTTTTTCGCCATAAACAATTTGGAATCTAGCTTTTTCTGTTGTAGATATTTAAGGCCCTTAAGCCTGGGTTTTGACTGTCATACACTGTACCATGGTGTTCTCAGGAAGACTACTCCATAGGTATCCTAGAGTGGGAATGACAGTTCACTGGAATTCTGCTTCTAAACTCCAATAAAGAAACTGATCAGTCTTCTGTTTGATCATGAAAACACCCTGCCAATGAGAACATTTCCCTGGGCTCTCACCCTAAGCTGAAACATCTGTGTTGTGTTTGGCCCTTTGAAGATGTTGTAGCTGGAAACATCAGGAGAATTACAGTGACAAAACAAAACACAGGACTACATTCCTAATGAGAAAGAAACCCTTTTCATGATAAAAATTGCTCATCATAAACAATGAATGATATAATTCCTGGGATTCTTAGAAGGGCTTTTCAGGGCTTGAAACAACTGGACAGTTTTATTGGATTTTTTGTTACGTGTTTTTCTCAAAATTGAACTTTAAGGCAATCTTAATATCTATCTAATTTGAAACACAAATCACATTCTGTCTTAGTTTCTTAAGTCATAGGTAGCATGATGGACTAACTGGTCATACAAAACTCTCTTGACAAGACTAGCTGGGCAGCAGAACACATTTTTTGTTTCTCAACTCTCATCTCTTTCTTAATCATACTAATATTTTCAAAAGTTTTTCGTATCTTCATCACTGGTGAGCTCTTGTTTTGCAAGTGCAGGACCCAAATCTTACCTGCATTGAAGATTAGTCCATTGTGAGAGTACAGTATGCCTCAGTATATAGTATATATATACTATATATCACTACTATAGTAGTGATATTGTGCTTATTGTAAAGCTGTTTTACATGAGGGGAGCAGTAAAAGATAGGTTTAGTGTAAATTAGATTCAAATTCACTCTGTTTATATGTTTGAATGTTACCCATAGGTAGAGTGAGTCTGCTGCTATTTGATATAAACCCATCAACTCTACAGTAGTACTTTATCTGTTTTGAGAGGATACATTACAAGGAGGACAGCTAACCTTGCCCATCACTGCCCAGGTTCATGACCAGATGGGGTTGGCTAAAGTTCAGCCTCTGCCATCTCTTACCACCTATAGCTGTCTTGTATGACTGACTGGATTTTAGGCTATGTGTGTGCAGCAGTCGGGGCTTAGAAAGCTGTTAGGAAATGCAGACAGACAGCGCTGCATTACTTCCCAAAGCAGGTGACCATGAATGAATGCTGAAGAAGCATGTGTCTAGACCACGTACTTCATGCTTTGTCAAAGACCCTACCCAGTTCTGCCATCAGGAGCAACAGAACCTTAGTGCCTCTGCAGGCTAGGCCTGGCCTCCAGAGACAGAAAAACTGAGTCAGGGAGAATTACTGGGAAACTCTGAATTATTAAGGATTAAATGAATAGAGGCACGTAAGCCGTACTCACCACATCTTGCAAGGTATCTCAAAGCTTCCAACTGCCCACTCTCAGCTGCCACAAATAAAGAAGTGATTCCATAGGCATTTGCTGACTCAATCTTGGCACCCCCTTTCACAAGGATATCAATAATCTCCAGGTCATTTCGGGAGACAGCCTCATGGAGAGCAGTCCAGCCTCGATTGCAACGATGGTTGGTATCTGCATTGTACTGCACCAGGAGTCTCGCAGCCTCTGCATTCTTGCGCTCACAAGCTGTTTTGGAAAAAAGGGAAGAGACTAGGACAGGCTTTTGAAAATATTCTGGGTGTTGTGTATCCATTTCATGTAGCCCAAGGCAATATAATACAAGTAGGCCACCGTAAGACCAAAGATCCATTTAAGTGTATATGAGGGCCAAGGCTGCTGCCGAGTGACACTGTCTGAGGCTCAGAAAGGATGTGGCAGTGAAGCCAGTCTTCAGCTGGGACCTGGCTAAGTGTCCTGTGCAGGGGTTGTGCCAAGCCTGGTACTGGGGGTAATCTGGCCTAGCACATTTGTACCAACAGGAAACCACAGGGACACAGTGAGGTGATAAGGTGCAGGAACTAATTTATGAAGAACAAAATGTATTACAGAAGTCACATGACCTGAACACTTTCTTTCCAAATTCTGTGCAAACTGACTCTTTATCTTGCCATGGACTGCAGATAAAGAAAATTTTAAAAGCTCAAACCAACAATTGTGTGAGTCAGTAAGATTTTCTCAGCCTGAAACAATTTATAGTTCAGGAACATCCTGAGCTAAAGATAGTTTCTTAACAATTTTGTGGATTTTTATTATACTAATTTGTCCCATAGAATTTTGAATCCCAAATCATGAGGCTTCCTATGCACTGTAATAGTGGCACTCCAACCTAAAGGTACACAGGATGAGTAGCTGCATTGAAAAACCCCAATTAGCACTTGTTGTACAATGCCCAGAAGAGGCCAGCACATTTCATAGCAATTAATTTTTTCTTTGAAATAATAGCATCTTTTTCTCACAGAGGTCATCTTTTGCTTTTGATTCATCCCTTGTGATAGCTCCATTGTGTTCTTCCCCATAAACAGGTGTCACTCATCTACTGAAAGCAACTATGTAGTTAGATACTTATGTAATTATCTATCCATAGCTCTGCAGGGTTTAATTTGAGGGATGACTATTATGCTATGACAGATATTTTGACTTTTTTTTTTGGTTGTTGTTGAAGGATAAACTAGAAGATGCTACATCAAGGCTAGGCCATTCTTACTAACAGTTCTTCTCTGGTTAAAGGATGTTTTCCTATCGTTGTTGTGATTATTATTACTATGAGCACTACTACTGCTACTACAACCACTACTGTATGTTTAATGCACAGCTGAACAACTTTTCCCATGTCAACTAAAAGACAGAATTTTAAAACAAAAGCATTTCAAAAGCAGCTCTAATGCTAGGCATCCAAATCTGGTGGCAATATTGCTGTTTTAACCAATAATGTATGTTTTTAATGTTTTAGAGTGCTAAAAACTGTTATGGCAGGAGCAAAGGGGGTTGGACATGAAGGTGTGAGAGATCATCTCCTCTGAATGTTTGTGATATCATGGATGTATTGCTAGTCTGCTAAAAGAAGAAAGTGTTCTCTCCAACCAGCAGCAAAGTAATATATCTATGTAAATACTTTATCTACCTCACTGAATTGTTTATAATTTTGTAACTCTCCCATAGCACACAGCCTGCCCTGACCCCCACAGTATATGAATCACTGGCATGTCTGCTATTACTATGCTTGCACATCTAACAGCTACTTAAGTCCTACTGTTTTGCAAAGCATACGTAGTCCTTCACTGCCCAGGTTTCTGTAAGTTCAGGACATTGTGCAGATAGCCTCTGCTCAGGGCCCCACTGAGTATCTCACCCCTCTCCCTCAGCACCCCATCACAGCCTGCACCCTGCAGGACAGCCTCTATTCCTGTCTGTGTTGTAGATGAGAAAAAAGGCCATGGCATGGCAGGTCAGACATAGGAGATAGAGGACTACCACAGGGAAGTAGAAAACAGGAGCTAATCACTGACTTTCAGCCCCTCATCCCACGTGATCCTGCCGTTCTGCCTTGGTAGTGCCAGAAGAGCTCAGCATCCCTGGAAAAGCAGCTACTCACCCTTGTAGAGCGGTGTTTCTCTGGCCTTGTTGGAGATGTCGGGCTCAGCCCCAGCCTGCAGCAGGGTGAGCAGGCAGTCCAAGTTGCCCCGGCTGGTGGCCAGGTAGAGAGCTGTCTCCTCATTGAGGGTGCGCTGGTCGATGGTGCCGGGGTACGCTGTGAAGGAATGGTGAGCCCAGAGTCACTGTGGCATGTAATGCACAAGTACCTGCAGCACCATCACCCTTCTGAATTCTTGAGGGCTTAAGTAAGTTTTCATTGTTTATTTCTTTTCCTTTTCCATAAACAATGTAAGTTAGGAATATACAATAATGTTACTATAACTTAGACTGAGTATCTAAATCTGTCTTCAGTTTAGATTAAAATGTTCAGCTTTGGCCACTAGTGATGCAGAAAGTTGTTGAGCAACTGCTCTCCTGCAGCAGTTTGAAAACAAACTACAGTAATTAACCACCTTCAACCACCAGCAAAGAGATACTGGGCTGGATCTCCCCCCAGGGCAAAGTATGGTTATTCCTGTCAGCTGCAGCAGCCAAGCAGCTCACAACAGCAGAGAGCTCAGCTTTAAGGCCTTAGCAAGAGAAATCCAGGGCTTGGCAGGATGTATCCTGTATCACTTTCTCCCAAATATCCTAACTTTTAGAGGCTTCAGTCTGGAAACCTACTTTCCAAGAGAAAGTGAAATTAATATACAGGCAAGGAGGTTGTAAAGAAGCTTCATGCACAGCCCCAGGCCAGGATTGAAATACTGCTAATTCGGCCCTTTAGTTTATTGATTTTCTTCTTTTCCCTTGTGTAATTAGTTAGTTTTAGCTTCACTGACCTTTTTGCAACAGGCTCAGGCAGCCCACTTGGCCATAGTATGCAGCTTCGTGGAGGGGTATCCAGCCATCCTTATTAGGTACAGAAAGGTTTTTTCCTGATTTCATCATGTTGCATACTGCTTTTTCATCTCCATCCTTGATTGCTGCCACTACGGGGTCAATTTCTCTTTAAAACAAGATTAAAACTTGGTTACTGCTTCCTTCATTACTGAGAAACTTTCTGCAGTGACATCACTGTTTTACTTGGCCAAAATAGTGAACCCCTGCAGTCTATATAGCAAGTATTTGTGTAGGGAGACACCATAGGGCCTGTAAAGGTAAAATTCGTCTTCTCTAATTTTCTCATTGTCAGCAGATCAGAAGAATAACTGCCTGGAGGGACTGATCTCTCTCCTCAGTGTAAGGAAAGTGTAGCTGTACCTAACATCTGACATAAACACTTACATTTTAGGTGTCAGGAGTTGTAGAATGGCTCTGACATTGCTCTATACACTGTGGAGTGCCCATGACTGTGATAATTACATCACTTCACTGTCCCATGTTGCATGGTGTTTCCATATGAGATGTTTTAAATAAGATCAACTTTGAAGAGAATTACCCCTGTTCATCCTTGAAGAAATTTTTAGATTTGATTTGCAGGTGGTTTTAACAGAAATTATCAATAAATCTTATTCTTGGATTTTGAAGATACTTCGTATTTCCTCACACAATCCCGTTTTCAGAATTTAGCCAGTCCACTTATGAAGAAGGGAGAGCTCTGGTTAGAGCATGTGAACATTGGGGTGTTGGTTTGGCTCTCCTTTCTTCATCCAGGGAGGACTGAAAAAAATCCCCCTACCCAGATCCCTCTGCCAAGCGTGCATTCCGCACACTCCGGGCAGCAACCCATTTCTCCGAGCTCTCCGAGTGTTTGCAGAGCAGGGCTGACCTGGGCACACCAGTCCTACTGCAGAGCAACAGTGACAGCTCCTGTGAGTCTCCCCACACAGCGGGAGTCCCAACACTGCCTGACAGTCACTGTGTCCCAGGTCAGCAGTACCTGAACAGGACCTGCCACCCTCCTTCCACCCCTTCTGAGGCTGGTAGCATGGCAGAGGTAGGGAGCTGGGGAGCTTGTACCCGGCAGCCAAGGCAGGCCGGAGCCTTGCCTGTGGTGGGCAGCAGTCCTGTGCATGTTGGTGGGCTGTGCCTTCCAATGTTGGCATCTGCTTGGGCTCCAGCTGAGCTGTGCTGGGATGAGGCAGCTTTGTTACTGCGATGCACTAAGTGACTAAGATTCAGCACAGCCAGCAACACAGAGGAAGAAGCACTTTATCAGTTCTAAGGAGGACTTGCAAAAAATGAACGTGGGCTATAGTTTCAGAGACAGAAAACAAGAAGTTGCAGAAAACACTGGAGCATTTGTGGTTTGAATTAGCTCTGCAGAGAAAAGCTTGCGGTCCTGAAGCCAGAGAGACGCAGGAGAGAAGTGCATGTCTCAGACTATTAGCATTGCCAGGGCAGGAATGCAGCATGTGATGGAGGTCATGCAGGCCAGTGATGATGGGAACAACCAGAAACTCCAGTTATGACAGGAAGAAAGTCTAAAATACCACAACAGAGTGAGATCAGAGACAGAAAAATATGGGCAGGTCAGCCCAGGAGTCCTCAAAAAGCAGTGTACTGGTGCAACCACTGCACTTTGTAGGAGTTACAGGAGCAGCACTGAACTCCATTGCCTTGTAGGGGCTGGACAGACCAACAGTCTGAAACTCACACAGGCCTCACTAATTTCAGTTTGCCCAAAGGTACACAATCTATGCCATAAACACTGATATTAGCAGTGAAAGAAATCACCAAGCTGGTTTTCTGAAGATAAATTCAGGACCTGGAGTGGAGCAGGTGGTCTCAACACTTGTGCCAGAGAAAGAGACAAGACACCATTTCCCAGGTGAAATAGTACTTGATGCAACTTGCTCCTTCCCTATAGCTGGAAGCAGTGATTTCAAGACAGTAGGGTCACAAAAATAGCAACAATGGAATGAGGAGAGATATGGGACACAAGGCCAGGCATTTTGCCTGAGAAGATAACAGCTAGAACAGGCAGCTGCTGTCCTGGCCACAGCCCTCCCAGGAGGAATCAACTGACTTTCTGATAACTGCTGGCTGGATGTCCCAGGGACACTGCTGTACCTCCATACTGCTTAGAGTACCCTGGGGACTAAACCTAAGATTCCTAGTTGTGTACATGTAATAGATTTTTATACAGGTGTTTGAGCATTTTGTTGAAGTCTGTTGACAGCAACTATTGGCATTTTTGGCTGGGAGAGGAGGCGGAGGTGGGGGATCTTCATCTTTCAACACCTCTGGCACAAGGCTGCTGAAACCATCTGTTGTTCTGTGCAAAGGCTCATGTTACACATGCAGGGCTGTGACCTCAGGATTTGGGCACATGATATAATTACTGGTGCTTAATGAATTACTGCATGCCAGGTGGGCCATGGCAGGAGTCTGTACATGGGGCTGGCTCACAGCAAATGCAAGGTAAATCACATTATCTGAGACCTCAGGGAAAGCAGGAGGGGACCTCGGTTCTGTGCTAGGGTTAAAAATGTGTGAAGAATCAGTTACTATTCTGCTTCAGCTCTCAGATGTTGAATGAAGCAAATTTCTGTCGGGTTCCTTGACCTTAAATGATTCCTGAGTAAGATGAGGGGGTTTGCTGGACCAGGCTACAGATGCTTTAGCCAAGAAAATTCCAGATCAGAACAGAAAGTTTAATGAATCTCCATGTGAAATCCTTGTTTTCTGCCTGGCTTATAGCTGGCTGTTATAAAAACCCACCACATTCTGCTGCCTGGATTTCATCAGATATAGAAAATACAAGTATTAAAACCATGGAGGAAGTCTGAAGATATGATGAAATCTTAACCTTATTGGCAACTCGAAGGAATTAATGCATTTCAAAGACCAGTAGGCAAGATAATAAATACCCCTTGCAGATGAGATGTGTGGTGAGGTCAATTCTGAGTACTGAAGAAGAGGTTCAGTGGAGCATGGAAAGGTTCAAGAAGCTCCTTCTTTTCCTGGCAGCCTGGAGAGATGCAGGCAGGATGAAGGAACAACACTTCCCCAGGTGAAGCCAAATATCATTCCTGCCTAGCTCTGAGACTAGGGCTATAAAACAGTCTCTCCTAGAACTTCCCAGCTATATTTTTGCTCTACCTGGCAGCAGAGGTGGGCTTGTTTATCAGCCTTCTTGCAGACTGAACTCTGTTGAGCTACCTGGTGGAGAACAGCCTGCCCTCAAGTCTTCTGCTGCACCCAGAGCATCAGAGAGGCATGCAAGGAGTGCAGAGCACTTAGGTGAGAGGATGTGATTTCAGTGTGGCCAAGGGAAGCTGGCAGGTGACAGGGATAAAGCAGGCTTCATGTTGTAGCAGGAAGAGATTTTCACAATGTCAGGGTGTGTAATGCCGGTGGGGGGCCAGGAACAGAGCCTGGATCAGCCAGGAGGTAAGTGAGGGAGATTGTAAAGCTGGGTGAGGGGTGAAAGGAGGAAGAGTGGTGGAAGGGTAGTCACTGCACCTGTGTTTCCAGGGAAGGACTTGTAAGATGCATTAAACAAGATTTGAACTGGGTAGACAGAATAGGTGGGAAATTTCTTTTCTGCGGGACACAGGGAAGTGCTGGCTATAACACTTTCCTCTTGTCATCTGATAGCTAGGGGCAGGTGCATGTATCTATTCTGCCCTGAACAGAGGTGTAATGGTGTCATGGTCCAGACATTTCCACTACATACAGGCACTGGGACAGAGCTTGGGCCACAGTCTGCCTTTCTCATCCATGACTCTGTTCAACCAAGCTTATTTGCAGCCTCTGCCAACAGCAAAACATGGCCAGGAGGATCAGTCGGTCAAGCCAGTTTCCTACTCAGACAAGTGAGCCCTCCCCAGGGTGGCTGGACAGCACAGGTATGGCTGGGAACAGGCATGGCATCTTGGGAGCATTTATAAAATTCTTGCTTTAAAGGACTGGACTTTCTCACCTTGTTTATATACTGTGATACATTTCCCCCCCTACTTTTCCCCATTGCTGAACCCTGAACTTAATACCAATGCAGTCACTATCGGCATCTGCCTGCCTCACCTATCCCACTGATAAGTGAGCCAGCTTATATAAATTAACCACAGTGCAGTTGTCCCTTCCCTGTTGTCCTTGTCACCTCAGAGCTTCTGACTGACCCAGAGTCCCCAGGACATGAGCACTGGGGGGATGGAGAGAGATGAAGAGGGAGAAGAGAACAAGGGAGATTTAAGGTGATGGAGAGAGATGAAGAGGGAGAAGAGAACAAGGGAGATTTAAGGTGAGTCACCTGCAAGAGCATGGGCATGGTCTGGGGCAGCGGGGAGGTTGGAAGGAAGAATGGGAGTGCAGCGAGGGTGAGGTGCAGGTGTCAGTGAGACCTCCTCCAGATGAACACCACCATTTCCCCCCACCAGGCACCATCACCACCCAGAAGACATGTCTCAGGGGGAGAGTGGGTAGCAAGGCTTGTTTTGACCGCAAGGGAAAGCAGGAGAGGGAGAGGAAGACACTTACACGGACTGGGATGTGCTGCTGTCGTACCTTCGCCTGACCCCCCAGGCTGCCCCCGAGCTGGATGGCTGAGCACGGCCTGTCTGCTGGGCCGCCAATCTGGAGTGGCGATGACAAGAATGAAATAAGGAGAAATACTCCGAATAGGAGAAACAGGTCATGCTGAGGCAGAGACAGAGACACACATCCACAGAGACAGAGCGAGAAAGCCTGCCGGTCAGGGCTTTGAATAAAAGCAGATGGCCACGGCTTGCTCTGCACTGGATTCAGCTGCTCACTCGGCTCGAGTTTATTTTTGGCCCTCTGAGGAAGCGTCAGGGGATTCAAATGACCATATAAGACAACAGTGTGGTTAACCCTACCACCACCACCACACAGGAAGCAGGCACAAAGCGAGGTGAGGTGACATTCATAACCTCCAAAGTGCCATGCAAGTGGGTCGGTGTGGGGGCAGAGGAGGACCCAGAGCCACTGGATGTCAGCTCCATTTCCAGCTCGGCTCTCCCAGGTGGCAGAAGAGTTCAGCAATGCTACAGATTTGCTGCTACAAGCTCCAGAGGTTTTCCCTCTGGTGAGAGATCGAACACAGCTGGGCTGAGGCAGGACAGGTTAATGCACAGAACTGCTAATGCTGCTTTTTGCCAAAATAGCAGGTGTTGAAGGACCTCCAACAAGGACAGGACCAAATAGCCAGGGAAGCCCTTATTCTCCTCTGCACCGGGTCTCTACAGGAGAGCTGACTGTACAAGTGCACAGTAACCACACCGAGAGCCTTTAGGAGGTGGACTGCTGGCTGCACAGCATCCCGATTCCACAGCTATGCACATGCTTGCTGCTCATCAAATTGTCCCCAGCTTCCCAGTCTTGGATACCAAACAACAACAAGTGGTAATGAGCAAGGCATCAGAGGGTGGTAGAGTTATGAAAAAGGAGGAGGAACAGAACTTCGGTAGCTCTCAGTTTATTCAAAAAGGGAAAATTAAAATAACCTAAAAGATTAAAAGGTTATTTTACCTTGTTTTGGAGCTGACTTTGGAATCTATTCCCTTCCCCCTTGAGGAATCTGCCTTTTATAAAATGAAAGGGGAACAATATCTGGGTTTGAAGCTGTCAGCAGGTCTCTGTGACCACAGCTCAGCATTGCAGGGGAGTGGGATGCTGCCACGATTTGGTATCTGGAGCTGCTCTTGGCTAAGAGTGGCATGCTTGAAGTCAGAATGATCTGAAATAACCACATCCTTTAAAAACTGAAGTATTTAACAGGTAGTCAGCTCACACTGTTTTATATATGGGGTTTTTTTGCCTCTCTTATGTTTTCCCATAACAAATGCTTTGCTCCCTCTCTGGCAAGACCTAAGCTTGGCATACAGTGGGGGAAAGGAGCAGCTGGCCTTGGGAGGGCTTCTGTTGTTCAGGAAAGCTTGTGGCTGTGTCCCTTTATTTGTTTTATTTGTTGCTTAAAACAGACAACATCAAGCAAATTCTCCTCTTGCTGTGAGCACGTAAATTGTTGGCCTCATTGGATTTACAGCAGACTCCGGCTTTGACACTAATGACAGACTCACAGAGGAGCCGCCTGGCAGAGCTAATTAGAGAGCACGTGCACTGACAGGGAGCCTGTTTTCTCTTCCTGGCTCTCTGGGGGAGCAGCTCAGGCTGGCACTCGCTTACCTTTGCCAGGGGTAGATGCGGTAGGGAGGGTTGTGGGGGCTGGCACGGCTTGGGGCAGCCACCTCGCCAGTACGGGCCACCATCGACTTCTGGGGGCTCTGGGCTGCTGGCTGACCCGCTGGGTCCTCTTCCAAACTCTGCTGGATGGCCATCTTTATAAGCTCATCTTCGCTCAGGCTACTGTACAGACTGTACTCCTCGCAGCCTATCGTTTGCCTTTGAGTGTTTGCTGCTGTCGTAGCCATTTTTATAATTCTTTGCTTTCCTGTGAAAGGAAATTGTGATCATCAAAATCTGGAAAAAACTCAACTATCATGTACTGTCATAATTAGGCTGACCAGAAAACCCTTCAGAAATCCTTCACCAGGGAGAGAACAGTATCAGCTAAAATCTGCATGTAAACTTAGTGAACTAACTCCTTTCCATTACACAGAAATAACTGGTTTAGCTGGTGTTTAAAAACAGGGGAGTTGCTGCAAGCAAGGCAAGTTTTTATCTGCTTATTTTGGTTACCACATCTCAAGAGAAAAATAGGTAAAGGAAATCCCCTTAAGATTAAAGTGATACATTTTTGAATTTTATTTAGAAGACCAATGGATGTCTCTTTTTACTGGTTTTATTTCTTGCTGTAATTGCAGGAAATTAAGGGAAGAGGTTTGTCTCTGCTGGTTTTCTGTAAGTACAGGTTCTCCACCATGAAGTGCAAAGAGGCTTTCTAATTTTTTCCACCTTATCTGGAGATCTCTCAAGCAACATGCAAAGCTATGCTTTGAAGTGACTTTGTTTCACTCAGCAAGGAGAGCAACACCACACTGCTCTGTTTCACTTCTGATTTTTTGCTTTTTCACAGAACAAAGTTCAAGGTCATGAGCTAGATGGAAATGAGAGAAGGGGGAAACATTAGGCGCACTCAGCAATCACAGAATGACTGTGAACCACCACTGCAGGACTCTAAAAGGCAAAGACAATTCAAGATACTGCAGAATTTCCATCAGTGATAGGGAAATACTAACACCACAAATGGTACAATGCTCTAGCAGGATCTCATTCAGATGCTAGAGAGCACTCTGGCCATCAGTGTTCAAGAGCCAAGGGTTTATTTTATGGGAGGAGGTGGAAATGCTTGCCTCTTTTAAGAAGATAACAGCCAGTGTGGAATAGGTTTGATTTGATAAGCACTGAGCGAGAGCTGTGTAAAATAATGGGGAGCACTGGGGTGAGGAACAATGGGAACAAGCTGCTCAGGAGGACATGGATGTGACAGGGGAGGACAGCAACAGGGGACTGTGGAGGCATGTCCCGCAGGTGCAGAGAGGTGAGGGGCTGCCTGAGTGTATCAGTGGGGTTGCCGAAAAAGCCGCTTGCCCCGCCCTGTGGCTGCTAGTCCCTGTCCTGTCAATGCCATAGCAGGGTTGGTCTCCAGCTCCACAAAGCCCTGCTCTGCCCAGGATCAGGTCCTACTGATCTGGGCCAGCTGGCAGAGCCATGAGCATGAGGACACCAGAACCACCCGGCTTCCCACTGCTCAGGAGCTGCCTCAGCAGGAGCCTCGGGGGAGCTGTCAGCTCCCTTTCCCTGTACAGCTGCTCTCTCCCCTGGGTCCCCGGGTCAGCCTGGTTGCCTGGACACTCACACTGACACTGATAGCAGAGGGGTCCAACAGGCCACAAGCCTCACACCAGGAAAGTACCCTGCTGTAGCAGCCCTTGCTGCTGTGTGCACAGCCAAGAGACAGTCCTGACCTGGAGGAAATGGCAGCTCCCCAAATACAGTTTGAAGAAATATCAAGAGCTTGAATCAATCAAGTAACTTAAAATTTTGGATTTAGGGTTTTCACTTCAGACATGGTGATGTCTCCCACATCAACAGCCACCTCAGGCTCTAAACTCACTCTAAAAGAAGTGGGAAGACTCCAGGGTAAAGGGAAGCCCAGCAGATTTCAGATTGACATTATGACTTTTAACAACAAAGGATGTATTTTACTGCCATCAAAAATGCCAAGATAAAACCTTCAATTGCTTTAAATAATGCAACCCAATTTTGGTGGTTTTTCTCCCTCTCTCTCTCTTTTCTTTCCCTTTATTTTCAGCCAGATCTCTCATGGCTGGTGTTGCTTCCCTTCTCCAGTGGGTGCCTCAGCTCTGCTGTGACCCTTGCTGTCCCAAAGATCCAAGCCCAGGCGTCACAGCGCTGATAGCCGCCCCACGCCCCCGCTGCTCCGGTACCTGCCTGTGGCTGCTCTCCAGCCAGCAGCTGGCTAAGAACCATGACACAGCTTCGTTTGTCCAGCAGCTTCTGCTGCTGTCTGGCTTGCTCAGCCCCTGGCATGCTGGGCAGTACTTACATAGTCGCTCAGCCTAGGAACTCACGTAGTGACTGGGGAGCTGCAGACGTGTGGAATCCACGGGCTGGAGCCGGAAGGCTCGTCTGCAGCATCCAGCACTGCAATGCCTGAATGTAGGGACCTGGCCCCAGTGGTGACTCAGAAACCTAAACAAACCCGTCAGCAGAGAGGGCAGGATCTGATCTTAAGCTCCTAATGGAGGTGATGCACAGTGAATCCTTGGAGAAGGCAAGAATGGAGATGAAACTGCTCCTCTTTGAGGGCAACCTGCACCAGTGCAGCCTGGGACACAGATCCCTCCTCCCTATCCTCCCCAGTCCTATTGCCAGCATCCTTATGGCAGTGAATCCATCACTGCTGTGCTTTTGAGCTGGGTGTTGCAGTGCCTTCTGTGGCAGCCTGAGCTTTAAGAGCTGTACAGGAGACCTCTGCCAACACGACTCCACACCTTGGCACAGAGGAGCTAACTGATACAGCTACTTTTCACCACATCCCATATGGATCTAGGTATAAAGGCCACTCCTGCACCTTCTTCCCCTCCCTCCTTTTATTTCACACATTCTTAAGGCAAAGGGAGCAAAAGGGAAGATTTTGAATTTGTGGGGATCACTCCTATTTCATCCTCTTATCCTTTGTAGGGGTTAACCGGGTCCAACCCACTCGCAGAGAAAAGGGAGAACCTCTCCTGCATGTTGGTGAGCCTCACTAATCTAAATATTTTGACAGGAGTTCCATAGAGTGCAGAAACAACAGTGTTGGCTGCAGTTCCCATCACTGACTCATCCTGCAGGGAGAAACTTCATCAGGCTCAAAACAGAGAAAGCTTTCAGTTCTGCTCATCGCACTGCACAAACACAGTGAAGGTGTGAGGGTGACATCCTGGGGCTGCAGGAGCTTTTGGGTCCTTAGTGAGAGCCAGGGACAGCCTTGGCTGCCCTGAACCCCTGCAGAGAGTGTTCTAGTTGGGCTTGAATCTGTTCCTGCATCACCCGCCGTCTCCACTTGCTCAGACAAGTACATGTGTGCAGTTCGCCTGTGTGCTGTGACTGAGCTTGGCAGGAGGCAGGGCACATGCCTTCCTCCCTACAGCCCCCTGCAGAATGGAGCACAGCAGAGCCACCACCCTCCCCTTCCACCTGAGGATGCTTTTGTTTGAAGCTGCAGGACAACAGGGGCACTGGTCTGAGTTGTCTAAGAAGCTGCAGTGAGCCAGCTGAGCTGCAGTAACAGGCTGAGCACATGCCCTTGATTGGAGGCTAATGCACCACAGCCTGATTCAGTTTACCCTTCTTTCCCTGAGGCCAAGCTCAGTGGCATCACCTGGCAGTGCCCTTGCTCAGCTGACACAGCAGAGCTAAGTTTACCCCATCTGAGGCCATTAGTGAACTGCCAGCCACAGACTTATGAAAGCTCACTAAGCTAATGTGCTATAAGCTAAATATTTTCCACCTTCTGTATTGAGGATGTGAAAAAACATCAGTCTTTGTTGCTAGAAAAGCTTGAACTACTTTGGATTACTAAGATCTGGCCAAAGTGGTCTTTCTAAATGCAGCTTGAATCGCTTGCCTTGCTCTAAACTGGCTTACTGTAGGTTTAAATCATTTGAATTAGATTTAAAAGTTAAATGCTGGGATTATTCTTCATCCTAACTTTAAGTTTTGGGGGGATATTTTAAGGTTTGGCTGTACTCTGCATTTCTCTGGCAGCCCAAGAGCCCATCCTCACATGCAGGTGGCACACAGAATCTACTGGGGCAGCAGAACCTGATTTTAAAGCTGTGGGTGTAGTGCCCTTATTATTCCTTAGAGAGTGCTTTGCTTTCAGGTCTAGGTGGCTTCACTAGTGATCTCTCTTGGCAGAGACGTGTCTTGGGATTCTGCTGTCTGTGCTGCCATTTAGTAGCTCAATCTGACAAGATATTCTGTAATCTAAATTTACCACCATTTCCACATAGAGTCGGATCCTGATTTTAATTTTGCCATCCTGATTTGCGAGAGAGTTTTTTAATTCAGATGTAGTAATGAGGCCTGTGCCATACAGAGACAACTTAGCTGCATCCAAGTGACCAGAAGGTAAGGTTGGAAATAAAATACTTGTGCAAGGACCATGCTGCGACCTTCTAACCTGTGTTGATGAGCAGCTGTACCTGGTAGATCTCGGAAACCAAAGGTACTGCTCACAAGGGGGACTGCTAGTAATCACCTACATGATGGCAAAAGCCAGAGACAAACACAATTAGGTTGCTATTATATTTGGACTACAAGCTCTGTCAACATACAGTGATTAGGAGAATGGGCCTCTGATCCCTGATGCAACATAAATAAACAAGGATTACGGCTGGCTTTGAACATGCAGAACCATGCAATTCAATGCCATTAGCATCTGAAACAACTGGTCCCGTTGATAGCACTTCTTTAAAGAAAAGCTTAGCGAGGCTGCCTGTCCCTCCTCGATAGATCCCAGGCAGCAGAATTAGCAGAATCACTTATTTCTGTCAGAGAAGGATGGCAGGTGAGTGACAAGGTCGTTAAGGGAACAGAGCCAGACTTGCCTGCCTTTGCGCTGAGTTTATCCCAGTCAGCTTGTAACTGAATACAGAACCTTGTTATTTATGGCTCAGGGTGCAACAAACCACATTCGTAAAAACATAACCAAGTCTTTGGAGGCTGCAAAAGAGAGAAAAGAGGAGCAGCTTCATAATTTTGCCTTTTGCAAGGAATGGTTGAGCCCCTGCTTCTGCAGATCGGTGTTTGCCTTTCCACGTGTTTGTCTTTACTTCTGAAAGCAGCAGGAGCACACATGGGATGTGTGTCTTCACAGCAAACTGAGCTTCTGGATGTCTGAGCTGGCTGGATATCTTCACAGCAAACTGAGCTACTTCAGTTCTTACTGTGGCACCTTTCAGAACAGATCCTCCGTGGGCAATGGAAACCAGACCAACTTGCAGCACTTAAAGTGCTCACATTTTTGCTGCATTTTAGGTCAGTTTCCTAATAAACTTTTGCAGTTTTCCAAGGGTATTATATTGGATAACTATTGCAAGGAAGCAAATGATTTTTTAAAAACAGAAAGACTTCAGCGCCGATCAGATCTGCCAGAGCTGAGACATCAGAAGGATGACACCTCATGCTGTCCGGCTTCGGCAACAGGCAAGGACAGCTTTTGTCACTTTGTAGTGACAGCTTATGCAAAGCACTCAAGTTCTAGCCCAGTGCTGAAGGAGCAAAGCCAGGCTTCACGAAGGAATCATCCGAGCAAACAAATCCCCTTGTTCAGACCCAGCTGTCAAAACAGGTCACCTATCAGCATGGCATATGCCCTGATGCCACCAAATCATGATTCTGCGCAAATTCCTTACTGGAAATCATACACCTGCAAGCATTTATTTTTTCTCAGAACATATTCATTCACACAGCAATCAGTGCAACATTAGCTTCATGTCAAACCAACTAGAAATTTAGAAATTAAAGAAATGTTTTGCTGATGTCATTTTTCTCCTTCACACTGTGCCTTGCATGCCACATTCTACCTTAGTGTGTTGTAGCTACAGCATTGATTTCTGAGCAAGATATTCTAGGGACAAAGATACAAGCATCACCTGCAGATAAAAGAAAAATAAGGAAACAACAGAGCTACTGTTCTGCTTAACATCAGACAGTGTTTTATGGCATAAATGAAAAAAACTCAAAGCCCAAACCAAACAAAAGCAAATCACAAAGCTCCCAAGACTGTGTTAGGGTGTTAGGTTACAAACTGCTGTAGGAATAAATATTTGCATAGACATAATGAACTGAGAGATTGAAAGTACTAAATAAATTCAAAACATGCATATTTGCATTACCTTTTTGTTCTGAAATAAAAGGGTAATAATAGTGTTGAAATGGGTTATCTCCTTGGTTAAGTCTTAATTCAGAAAATCCTCGCTGGTATTTGTCTCCCTGCTTTGCCTGGATGTTTCGATCAACTGCAGGACAGCTTTGAAACACGCTCGCTTTGAAGCCTGGAGTTTATTTCTGGATCACCCCATGATCAGCGAATACAAGCCAAAATATAAGTTGCTCCCAATCTCAGATTTCCTATTTGAAGATGCACAGCAGAAACATGTACCAATCCTAAAGTTCTTCTTTGTTGCATTATCTGAAGAACTTCACTTCATCAACATCCTGTAGCTAAATGACACAAAGTTGACCTTTCTATTACATCATTATTTATTGTCCCTGACAAGTAGACCATATATGGGTATGTTTCTGGAACCTAAAGAAGAAAAAAAATTGCCATATAATTTTGAAGTAAAATATGCTGTCCTGGAGAGTTTTATTTTCTCGGGGAGAAGTGATCTCTGTTTACTTTTGTTTTAGCTGATGCTTATTAAACAAAACAGCCAAACATTACATGGGTACTTACTGATGTGTTAGAGTTGTTCATACATTTTTAAGGCTGCAAGTTTGAGACTTCAGGATTCCAAAAGATGACAACAGCACTTGCGAATCTGTTCCAAGAGTATTTGTAAGAGCTTACTTGTGGAAAAGGACTGCTTCCATACCACCTAAATGTGAACAGTAGATTCTCTCTCAGACTTCTCAAGGCCATAAATGTGAAGTGGTACCCATCTTCCCCACATCTGGAAGAGGGCAAGCTGGCCAAGGGGGAGATACACTGAGCTGATGAGTGGATGAGGATGAGTTAGAAGAGTCGGGCACATATAGGAGAACTGACACTTGGATTGTCTGGATCATGGGAATAATAATCTCACTTCGGGAAGATTTCTATGTGTTTGTCTGGCTAATACAACGGATGAAGGAAAACTATAATAGGATATCAAAATTATGCCTATGCATTTTCCTTCAGCTCCCGCTTCACTCATTCCCATGGCAAAACATTGCATATATGGAGAATAAAGCCTAGATGGAAGTGGGTCTGGAATCCTATCTGAATACCTTGTGGACACTCAGGTTCACTGTAGGCACCCTGTCAATGCATTAACACCCCCATCTAAGGCTTAGCAAGAACATTCTTGAAGGGAAAAAATGTAGCAAGACCATATCATCCAGTAATACATGATTCCTTTCAGCTCAGCTGCTTTGCTTTTAGTCTTTCAGGACCAGCATCATTCCCTCTCCATGCTTGCTCCTGAATCCATCTCACTCCAGCATGGCGTGATGGTCAGTACATGGCACATCTTTCTTCCCTGCTGTCTGAAAAGCTATCTGCCCCTCATATCTGCTGCTAGGACTGTTTTGTCCAAAGTTAAGGTCATTCAGCAGTTACTGTGACAGACAAAGGAGCCCTAGGATGTCATCACCAGGAATGTGAGAAACTCTTACGCCCTCGACAAGATGTCAGCCAACCCTCTGTGACTTTTAAACAACACCCAGTGGTTTTTTCCTTGATACTATTTCAAGATTGTAACTAGCCTTGGCTTAAAACCAAGAGTATCTCCCACATTTAACCCTTCTGCTTGCTTTTTTGCAATCTCTCACCCTTGATTGCTGAACTCAAGAAAAATTGCTGATTCTGTGATGCAGATTCATGCTTTGCAAAGGCAAAGGTATCTGAGTCTCCCAGGACAGTCTGTTTGATTATGACAAAGACACTGGGGCTCAAGGTCCTGTCGGCTGTGGACATTGCAGGTGGCTTCGCATGCCATTCTCAGCAAGCACACTGCAATTCCCTTCCCTCCCATGTTCCTGGGCTTCCTTGCAGAGCTCTGTGCACCCTTGATGTATTTGAAACTGCTGTGAATGCTGATGCACCATTTTCCAATAAAAGCACGAGACTCTGCTTCAGAAGATCTATTTTCAGATACCATTAACTCTCCCTTTTGTCTTGAGTAAATCATTTAACTCCTCTGTGTATCATTTTCTACATTAGTGAAGTGGAAATAATCAAATGCATTAACTTCAGAGAACAGTCCAAAATTCCTTGCAGATGGAAAGCCAATGGGACTACTTATATGGATAGAGACTGCTGAATAAGACCTTATTTAATTAGTATCTGTGAAATCCTCAGAGGAAGACCTCATATAAGTTTGAATTTTAATTACAGAAATAATACTACACAGAAATGAAATCATACATTTGGGGCTTGATTTTTTTCCCCAATAAAACAATATTGTGGCTTTATTACAACACATCCAAAGCACGATAATAACAATCTTGATTTATTAGCATTGCATCAGATTGGTTAATATTTCCCCTGGTGCATGCAAAGTTACAGATCTGCATTTTCAGCTTAACCCTGAGACATTTCAATAGATTACAAATGCCACCTGCAAAAACAAATATGTAAATTTACACTGTTTTCTGAGACATTTCAAACTCAGACACTGCATGTTTGATCCATTCGCTTTCTCTAAATAGAAGTGATGGAAATGGCCAACTCGTGCTGATGGGGGAGTCAGCTAGGGTCTCACAAACAGGGCACTGTAAAAGAGATTTGAATCTGGGAGGAGAAATGAGGATGACCATGTGAAAACAAATGGTAAAATAATCAGCAAGATTGGTTTCTTCTTCATATTTCCTCAAAATAGCCAGCAGAAGCCAGGTTAGGAAAGCAAATTTAAAGTTTCTTTCCTTTGTCTCTACTTCCATTAATTGAATTAAGTAGCCCTTCACCACTACTAAGCCCTTGAGCTCTACTAAGTTACACAGCTGAATCTGGCAGCTGAGGCTGGAGGAAAAAACAAAGTTCGTTTGTGCATCCCAGGAGACCAGTGAGCTCGTTACTGACTCATTCTGTGTGCAGAGCTGCCACAGATGTGCCTTCCTGTGATGGAGTGCAGGTGAGATTGGACATCAGCACAAACTGTATTCCGTAGTCTGTACCCACCAATGGTGACTAACTCTGCTGCATCCAAACACTTAGCACATGTATGGCTGTTCTGAAAGGAAGAAAATACTGACTAATTCTGACAGTAACAGTTCCTGGACAGAAAATCCTCATAATGTGTTCCCTCAGGACTGCATATCTCTCTGTGCTCCAATTACCTGTAACTGTTGTCTTGTTACTTAGATCTGGTCTGAACTTTTTTACTGCAGAAAGACAGCAAGGTATTTTGAGTGGCCTATTTCCCTGAGAGGATAGAGCTGGAGTACACATCCTTTACCATCATATCCAGTGAGCAGAGCTTTGCATTCAGTGTTGCCATGCTGTGCTTCCATCAGACAGTCCCAAAGATTAAATGTGAACACCAGAATCACAAGCACCTCTCCTGTGCCTCCTGCTACACAACCCACGTTAAAGTAACAGGAATATGAAAACTCCCACAAGAGAAGATGGTTTCAATTTCCTTTGCAAGAACTAATGATTGCTTTGTCCACAGTACTCTGAGAGAGGCAAGGAACCAGAGGCACTTGTATGGGAAAAGGTGCAGGATGTCACGCATGCCCAGGAGTAATGAATATGATACACATTATTCCTTACTAACTTTGCTGCCTAAATACTTCTTTGCTGGAAACATGTAGCTGTTTTGAGATCACTCTACCAAGGTTATACTTCCCCTTTCAGGAGGAATTTATCCCACTTCAATGGCTGCTGAGACACACCCTGAGTCAGGGTGGCCTTTGGCTCAGTGTATGACTTCCACCTCTGCACAGTGGCTCCTCACAGAAAATTTTTCCCTTTCAAACCCAATCAAAATGAAGTCCTCACTCCTCTAGAAATACGACATGAGCACACCCAGTATCCAGGTCCCAAGCCCCATTTCAGGTATCTGATGACTCACCCCTGCCAGTGAGCTTTGTAAGAGTGTGCAGCTATTTACAGTCAATGCCACTCTGCAAATGTCACCATAAGGTCACATCCACTGACTCAACCTGAAAGAAGAATCAGTCAGAGGGAACATGAAAATCTAATATGAAGTGAACACAACCCAAAGACTATATAAACAAATACATGTCCCCTGGAGGATGAGTTAAATCATAAACATTATCATTTAGTTCTCTTTGCTGTGCAAATATCATTTATCTTACACTATAATGTATGTTAGTAAGAATTCTAATGGAAGACTTGCCTTTACCTTGACCTTTACAAAATCCACAAAATTCAGAGATATTGCTGCAATCCCAGTGCTCTGAGGCTCCTGCAGGGAAGCAGGAGGATGAGAATGGCAACCTGAGACACAAGCTGCTGTGAATAGCAAAGGTCCTGGAAAAAACAGCATCTCCAAACTGATGGAAAGATTAAACCAATTTTTATGGAAAACAACTTTTTCACAGGTTTTTTAAAGGAGTCCTTGGATATATGAAATGGCTGTTTACCTCTCCATTCAGTCTCTTAGGATAGTGTATTAAAAAATCTCTCTTGAAGCTTTTCTGTGGTATCCTCTTCCTTTCAGACTAATTTGTTTCTAACTACTCTGCCTGCTGTTGCAATAAGACCTACTGCATTTCTCTCCTTCCCTTCTTGCAACAACATGAGAGGCTTTCTGCATATGAATCACTTCGCTTTACTCTTGCCACAGATAAACAGACCTTAAAAACCAAAAAAAATGTCCCTACCTAAATTCAGCAGCTTGCAGTAATGTCCATAACTTTTACCACAAGGAAGTTCATGGAGTTACAGCTCCCTGTATGCTTGGAGTGAAGCTAAGGCAGGTGCTAGTAGAGCAGCAAGGCAGAGCAGGACCCTCCTGTGCACAGCCCCAAGGAAGAGGTGTGTGAGTTGGGCTCTGGAAAGATGAGCTCCAGCCTGGCTTGGGATGGATGCTGGAGGTTGCTTCTGACCAACACAGCTGGAAGTGAGTTTGCTGCCATGGGGCTCAGAAGCTGAAAGCAAGAGGACAGGTTGTCCTCCACATTGATCCTGCTATGCTGGCCCAGAGATGAGGTGGCCAGGCCTGGGACATGGTTGGTTGCTCTGCAGACAAGAGCAGTAGAAGCTCCAGAATAGGCTGTGCTAAAGGACACTCCACCACCCTCTCTATTTACCCAGTGTTGGTTTTTTATTATTCCAATGTAATAAATATACTACCTGAAGCCCTGGTCAAATGAACTGTCCTTTATATTGCATGGAGAAAGTTTCCTTGTCCTGCACTGACTGAGCCTGCAACAAGAGAGGAGCAGAGGTTTATACGTCCTTTAAGTTCAAATCACGAAGCAACAGGTTTGATTCACAAGGGTGAGAAATTTAATTATTTGCCCTACATCTCAGGTTAAATTTAGAGCTAAATTTAGGACAAGTGTCTGGACAGAATGTCATGGCATCAGTGTGTATCTGTTGCACAACATGCCGTATGAACATGTAATGTTCAACTCGGTTAAAAATAACTGTACACTTACCTAACTCAGCAGACTTCTGTACTCTGTCTACTGAGCTGCTAAGCAGACAGTGCAACAGTAAGAGTCACAAGCATACTATGGAAAGAGACATTACTAAAACCAAGAAGATCAAAAAAATATTTTCCTGTTTCTGTTCTTGTCTTTTTTTTTTCCAAGTAGTAATTGCTCCTTCATAGTAATAGAAGTATGACAGTCCAAATAATCTTAAAAATTGATGTGAATAAGTAAATTAGAGTGAAATTGTGAAGACTTTTTTCCCCACTGAAGTGAGAGATTGCTCATTCCTTAGGAGCAGAGTTATATGGCTGTTAAAACTCCCACCCTAAGCCTACAAGATGACAGATCCTTTCACAGTAAAAACATAGCTTGCTACATACATGGGCTACATAACGCCAATCGATGTGGCCCAGTCAGGTAGACCCAGATCTCCAAAATAAACATCATTATCTTTCTTGAGCTGTGTTTGGAGAGCATAGCTCCAGGAAAAACCATGCCTGGTTTACAAGTGTCAAAACCACAAAGTGAGATGGAAAATCTGTTTAACACCTTTATAGGTAAGATGAGAACAGCGCGACAGTGCAGATGAGGGCTGGAGTAAAGAGCTGAACTTCAGCCAAGCTGCTTTGATGTCAGTGAGAGCTGTAACAATAAGCAGAATGTATTTTCTGTACTTGAGCTGCAGCCACTCTTCTGTTCTTTGGCATTTATCTAGACCCACCCTGCTGATAAGGACAGGTTAGGGTGTTTTCACCAGGCCTTGCTTGGTGGGGCTGCAGGTGCCTCAGCCATGCACGGGTGATGGCCATCACAGCTGAGTTCTGCTCTGGTTACAGGAGCTGGCAGCCTCTGTGGCTCCTTGCTAAGGAAACATCCTTATAGGGCCCTAGCTTCACCCTGGAGATACAGCCTGGCAGAGGGCAGGTCACCAGGGTGAGACAAAATGCTGAATGCTGCTGACCACCAAAAGGAGAGGCCAATAGCTGTGCAAATCAGCTGGTTATTAGGCTGCACTGAGAGCACCAGGGCAGTGTGCAGGGCTGCTGAGCAAGCACTGGGGGAGTGCCTGTGGCAGCTGAGCAAGGAGAGGGTTTTTTTCCAAGGTGCTACAGGTGGGATACAGACAGTTCCCTGGGTCACTAGGCTAAAGCTGGTGCAGCCCAAATGGAGGGGGCTGGTACCTGACAGTTGCCCAGCAGTCGGTGGGAGCCTGGGGAGTCTGGGGACAGGATGTTCTATCACATTGTGGGCTACAGAGGGTACTGTCTGGTCTACTCAGCCAAAACTCTCACTCTCAGGTGGGACAGTCCTTTGGTTCCAGAGCAAAGAACAACAGCATGGCAGTGTAGGGAAATGCATCTATCTGCTTTGTGCTTGCTCTCTGGATACCAAAGCACAGGCATGCCAGCAGAACATCTTTTAAAAGTGCTTAAATTATGTTCATAATTTTTTTCTTTAATGAGTGATTTCCTTTTGACCTGAGATTGTGAGACAAGATAGGGTGTCTTAACCTATTCACACTATATATAAGTGAAGAGGGTGCATGCAGGATGTCAAAGATATTTTCCCTGAAATACTGCAAAGACTGAGTCATTTCTTGGTTGGCACGTTCTGTTTTTCATTAAAATGGTTTTGCTTTCTCTGCCAATTGTGCATCACGTCTGTCACATCAGTTGTGGTAACTATTATGTGTCATCAATTAACCCCTGATATAATCTTATTTTCTGTGGCTTGGCACCTAAAGATCAATCAGGCCAGTGGTCAGCTTAAGTGGACTCTACAGGCTGACCCTAACAATGGTAGTTTGGGAGCATTTGCAAGAAACTATGGTCAGGATAAATAGTTCCCCTCAGAGACATCCTGCCAGTTCATGACGACCAGTTTAAATCTTCAAAACTTGGCTCTTTGCAACCTTTCCAAACAGTTTTTGATTATTTACTCCTCAATAGTCTTGTTTTCATATAACACTGTACCCAAATATGAATCTTGCTAAATTATTTATCTGCCTGACAGTTTGAAGCAACAAGTCCCAGAGCCTCCCAGAGCAAATTCCTGTGCTATTGTTGTCAAACTGCTGACAACCTCTTGCTGTGCACCAGTGAAGACCTACACGTGGTTGGAACACAGGAACAGGGACCTCACTCCCCGGGGCATGCTGGCACTGTGGGTCAGGGCCGAGGGGAAAGCCAGGCTGCAAACACCAGCTCAGACCTGAGTCACACAGAAACAACGCTGGGGTATGCTGGAAACACACAGTTCAGGTTGCACAGGAAACTGTGGTTAGCTTCAAAGCATAGCCAAAGAAAAAATCCGAAACCTCATACATGAACCAAGACTTCACTTTTTCAGGCAGCAGCTCTTAATGAATGTGCCAGGAGGCTCACTGGGGCAGCCTGTGCAGCACATGGCAGCAGCAGAGCAGTCTGGCAAGACCCAAAACACTCCTTCCTATCTCAAAAAAAAAAAAAAGTGAATGATAGTGTAAATTTTCACCAGTTCTACGAAACATCTGTGGTTATTGGTTCATTGCTTAGGATATGAAGAGGAATGGAGTGTTTCATAGTATTTTTTTTTAATTTTTATTTTTTAAAGAGGAGGAAAAAGGAGGATTTACCAGAAAACACTGGAGTAAGTGAAGGGTGTTGTCCTCATTACTGATCTTTGTAATTGCAATCCATACCACATGTTTGGCATGAGGACCAGTTTGTTTCTGCTCTGCATCACATCTGTGTAACAAAGCATGGAAACTAATATGTGTTTAGTGGTATGCTCAGGTATACTGGTTCAGCACCAGGGAAGCTGATGGAATCACACTGGAGTGAGAACAAAGCCATCAGCCAAAACCCCTGAAGGTCTCATAATACACTAGAAATAACACACATAAATATGCAAAGAAATAATAGACCAACCAGGCATTACAAACCTTTCTTTCCCTAGGGTAATCATATTTTGTTATTTATGAAAAACTATTATTGTCTCTTCTGACCTTCTGTCAAACAGACACATGAATAAGGACTCTCTCTCTTTGTATGTATATGTGCATATGAACAGATATTTTACTAGAAATCTGCTGTACTTGGGTAAAGACTGAACTCCTTTACCTGAGATATGCATAACAGGTACAAATTAGTGTGGCAAGAGAATAGCAGGGAAAAAGAATGTGGAAGATATGGGCATTCTCCAGCTTTCTTCCTACAGAGAAATTGTTCATATAGTTAAAACTCTACTTCCAGACAATTTCCATCTGTCCTTACTGGAAAACTGACAAACAAGGGCAGAGAAAACAGATTTTTGCATTTATTTATGTAGAGAACAAGCAGATCCTTAGGTACTATAAATCAGTACCTTCCTGATTATTTTAGTGGAACTACACTTGTTTCCAAAGTGGTGCTCAGGCCAAGGAGCACAACAACCACTTAAGGGAGAGGCAGATGTTTCATCAACTGATTTTTAAAACTGTGCCTGAGATCTGTGAAATAACATGACACACAAATGGTGCACACTGACTTGCAATATGAAGTTCTCATGACACTTTAACACTTTTCCTTTTTGAGCTCCAGATCAATACCCTGTGTTGGATAAGAAACAGGCAATAAGACTTCAAGCTCTTCGGAGGTGAGTGAAAAACTCTTTGCTGATCCCGTATAGTTCAGAGTAATTTACTGACATCCACAATTGCAAATACACCTGGAAAGGACCTGATGCACAGAGTCCACCACTCTCTAAGCCAGGCATCGATGAAATGTAAAAAAGAGGTGTGCATTCTGCAGGTGGTTAGGCTGAATTGCAGCAAGCAGGAAAAAGAGTTAATTGTAGGGAGTATATGTTTCTGTTTCTCTACCATCTTGAGTGCACGGATCAGAATTCTGTACTGGCTAAGCCTCCTCCTCAGAAAAAGATCATCAGAAAGGTTAGCAGCACAGTATGCATATTATCAGAGAACCAAATGAAATTACATCAAAATAAAGCTACTATTCCAGATAAACAAAATGACATAAACCAGATAGAAGCATGGGACTCTGCACCTCTTGCTTGTTTCATATGGGAAAAACACACTTTGCTGTGCAAATTGAACAAAATACTGCTGAGACAACTTCCACTGGGAGGAATATTAAAAAAAAAAAAAAAAGATAAAATTTGTGTACCTCTGCACATGCTGCAGTAAATATGCACAATTGCACCACAGATACAAAGAGAGGACTAGGAATTGTTTGAAAAAAGGACAGCACCAAGAAAGCCAAACACCTTCTGAAAAATCAAAGAAATCTAACCCCAGCCCTCCAATTCTATTTGTAGCATTTGTATTTTGAAGCTATCCTTGGAACTGATTATATTGACATTTTTGCTGTTGATTTAGA
>VZRQ01009365.1:1108821-1158944 GCA_013397975.1 Machaerirhynchus nigripectus | reverse complement strand
CCCCCACCCCGCCCAGGGTCTTACACTCAGCAAGGAAGGGACATTTTCCCAGATAAGTGTGTTAGTATGACTTGGCAGATCTCTGTGTGCAAAAGAAATATTTGCCAGGGTAGGCTTTGAGGTTTGTGATCACCTGGCCACCATTTCTGCCTGGACATGGCTAAGGCTGCTGGGGGAACAGGCTGTGGCTGTGGCCAGGAATGTGGCTCCCTGCAGCTCCCCTCTGCTCATCAGAATGATTGAGCAGTAACTTTGCTGTACACATAAAGACCTCTATCTGCACACTCTGTCTGTAAACCTAGTGTTGTACATTTATGGGTGGCATCCCAGAACAGAAAAGCAAACTGGGATGATGTCAGTAGGCACTGACTGAAGTTAAATCTGTTTTGCAACATGGGGAAGGGAGATTATAGAAGACAGAGAGCTGATTCATCATTGCAAAATCAGAATTTATAGCAAATAATATGGAGTCAATAAAAATAAAAAAAGAGAGAACAACACCATGCATAATAGGACACATATGTGCACAACTTGTTGACTCAGCCCCAGAAAAGCTTAGGACAGATCTAGGAAACTGAGTATGTGCAGCTGCTGCTCATGCATTGAGTCCATCCAATCCATCCCTCAGCTATAATGTGCCCACCACTGTGGTATCTATTTATACAGCACAGAGCCGTGGCAAATACATGCATTGTTCTGCTCTAAGTTGCTGCACAAACCTACTTCCTGGCTGCTTACATTGAGCTGACTTGTCCATCAGCCTTCTCAAAATAGTGCAAAGGTTCAAGAGGCACAGTCCTTCCCACGTATGTTGGCAGCAGTTCTTTCCAATAGAGTATCTCTTCAAAAGAATCAGCAGCATACCAGACATGCCCATTAGTTTTGCACATTTCAAGACCATTCTCTTGCAGTTTGCCTTCAAAAACATTCATCTCCAGTAATAAAACACTCCAGACTTCTAAACTTTGTAACTATGAAAAACATCAAATGCATATGATCACCTAAGACATTGTGTACAGCACTAATCCTGGAACAGATTCTGTGCCCAGCAGAAAATCTGTAGCTGGGCCCATATCTCATTTTCCTTCTTGTAAACCCTGTGAGACCAGCTACTTTCTCAGGTATTCCAACAGTCATGCCCATTGAATTCATCTCTGCAGAGGTGGTAGGACAAACATTTCATTTGAAGAAAATCTTCAGGAGCTGTTTAGCATCCATCTATACTGGAAGATCCATTCCAAAGACCATCACACTGAATTATACTAATAAATACATGTCAATCTTGCCTGGCAGGACCTGGGCTTGCAGATTTATAAAATTTCAAGTCTTTGAAATTAGACAGTGATGTTAAAGCAAAGTGCAATACAAAGGTTGTAATGTTGGTAATTTCTGTGTTGAATCCTCCTGTTGGAAACCTCACCTTTCTCCATTGTGCAATATGATGTCATATATTTGCTGCCTGGCCCCTGGGTGCAATCCTAAAGTGTAATCTTTGCACCAGCTTGTCAGGAAGCTGGACAGGTGTGTTTTATATTCCCTCAGTCTGTATTTAGTCCACTTTGTCCTCATTAGAAGCCCTGCCCACAAGGATATCTATTTTTATAAAAATACCCATTCATTTTATATGCAGAACATCTCAAAGTACAGTCATCTCTGTAAACACTCAGACCAAAACGCCTTTGGCACTGAAACCGCTGATGCCAGAGCAATGGAAGAGACTCTTTGCTTTGTCTCACCACAACCCTTTCTCATCTTTGCTACCATGCACTACCAAGCAGAGCTGTGTGGTTGTATGCCATGACAATGTACCACATATCATTGCTATTATCAGGATCACAGAATCAAGAATCACAGAATATTCTCAGCTGGAAGAGACTCACAAGGGTCATCAAGTCCAGCTCTTAAGTGAATGGCCCATATAGAATCCAAAACCTTTGCATTATTTAGCACCATGCTCTGACCAATTGAGCTAACCTGTATTAGGAAAAAAAATCTAACCACTGCAAGCTGGTATTTCTCATGCAAGGTCTAATTCCAGAAGCAAATTCTTGATCTGTTTCCAAAAATGCAGCGTAATATTTATTTAAAACCCAAAATCTATTGAAATACATCAGATTTCATGTTACATTTCTATTTAACTTAATATTGAACCTAACAGATATGTTGAAATAACAAAAAATACTGAAATGACCTCGCTTCATAAAATACAATTTTCCAAGTCCTGTAATTGCTTCTGAAACCAAACAAGCTATATAAAATCAGAATAGTAAACTTCCCCTGTCATCAATTCAGAACTTTTTAAAGATCTTTTCAAGCCATCACTGCATTCAGTATGCTCCGGACAAATGTACTAGAGACAAGTAGATGCATCCTGACCTCTTCTCTTCTAACATGATTATGACACCAACAAACGCAAACAATTCCCTTTTGACTTGCATCAGCATCATTGAGCTTACGACTTGGCCAAAGGATTAAATAATGATGTCTCAACAGAAAACCTGTAACTAAGAATATCATTGAAAGAAAAGGTGGTGCCTCATTCACCTGTTAAATGCAGCATTTCATTTCTCTGGTGCCAGAATCAAGCTTTTAATTTTCATAGGGTTTTTTAAGACTAACAGTGGGAAAGGTAAATGAGGCAGCACAAACTACCAAGCAGAAAGAGAATTGATTGAAATGACAGAGGGAGAGAAAAATAAACAGGTAGCAGAACTTGAGAAATTGAGAGTCAGGTAGGGCTAAGCTCACTGCCATAGTATCAGACTCTAACACAGGGCTGCCTCTGCACACGGTCTCGTCCGACCTCCAACATCGCTGTTGTTCCATCTATTCACTTGGTAAAATAAAGTAGCTCGATAGAGCAGTATTGGTAATAGGAGCAAGGTACTGAAAGGGTCTCATTGCATCTTTAGGTCTTGTCCCCTGCAGTTGTTAGTAAGAATGTAATGAGACCCATCAAAAAGGAGCAAGGAAATCCGGGCTAAACACATTAAGAGGCTGCAAGAACTGCTGGGCTGGATAAGACAAATGCTGATTTAAACCCAAAGGGGACTTGAAATTTTGAGAGCTCAGGTTCTTTCTGCAGTCAGTGGGGATTAACCTCTGTTATCTAGCCTATTTATCAATAAAGCAGCTGTCTAAAAAATGTGGGTGGTGGAGCAATGTCTCCACCCCCTCTAGTCATGATTTAAATACAGTAGCTCTTGACCATGGTGAGAAGCCCTCCAGGTTTAACCCCCAGGATACCAGCTGGTGATCAGCCACTTTTGATGGGGCTCAGGGATGAGCAATTAATGAAGCTGCTCATCCTGAGCAGTGCTGGGCATGTGGTGACACAGGGCCTGCAGCTCCCTGGAGGCTCTTGATGCCTGTGGGAGAGTGCTAAGTGATTTAGGCACACCCAGCATTAGAGAGCTTTCAAGAGGTTGTAACTTGCAAGGACAGGATGCAAAGGGACGGTGTCCAACATGGCTCTACCCCCAGCTCCTGTTACACCCAGTAATACATTGTACAAGACCTCTTTCCACTGATTACAAGATTTTTTCTAATTGACTCATAGTCGTTTATTTGTTTTGCTGCCAACTCTGTCTTTAGCTCAGCTGGCTCTCCCTTCTCCCAGTTGTTATGCCCTTGCTTTATTTATAGAAAGCCCTGCTATCCACTCTGGGATACTTTCTCAGTAGCAGTGAGCCAGCCAAGCTCCTGTTGTTCCAGCCAGGCTCCCAGCTCCCCTGCTCTGCTCACATCTACCCGCTGCACCTGTGTGGTCTGAGCTGGCCTTTGGGGCACGCTGCGTGTAGTATTTGGGAGCAGATCTCATAAATGGATAGTACCACGGGACATTAATACTTGCTATTATTAAGTATTATGGTTATTAGCATTCTTATTATTTCAGACCACTGGGAAGCTGAACTGTCAGAACTGCTGGATTTCCCCCTCAAAGTATAGTTGTTTTACATACTCCTTCAACATAATGGAAATTCTCTTCATGAGACATAGCACAATTAAAAGCTCCTTTGACACCAAAAGGTCCCTTTAAGAACATCTTTCATTCTTACTGTTAGTTACTGAACTAACTCTTCTAGAATAGTCTGTGTATTTCTCCATTTTCTTTGCAGGCTGCAACAGCTAGAGAGGAAAGTTGCTAAATTCAAAGTATATTAAGGTTTCCTGCTGAAAAACTGACAAACTGCCTGTCAGTGTTACTCTAAGGCACCTGCTGTCTCCTTTACTGTAATAACAGCAACTGGCACTGCCCGGTTTGCGCCTGAGCTGGGTCTGGTTACCAGCAATCAGCTGTGCAGGGCTGTGCTGGGGTGCACCTGGCAGCTGAAGGCAGGAACAGCAGGGAGCAAGTCAGACCCATTTCAGGGGTTGAGCCTCTGTGCCTGGTCAGCACGGTCAAGGGGCAGGTAGAGGGTGAGAGAGATAGATCCTTTCAATAACAGCAGCAGCCCAGTTTGACCCTGGGATCTGCACTGCCTCATTGCTGAGAACTAGGAGCACCAACTCCACTGGCTGATACCAACACAAGGGGCAGAATTCTTCAGCTTACCAATACAACTGTGCTTCGGAAGAGACTAGGTCAGGACTGCACAGTGCAGCTCGGCGGCATCACCACAAAAAATTGTTGATGTCCACTCAGGATCTGGGTTGGACCAAGATGAAATGAAGTTGCTGAAAGGATTCACAAAGTGTGTGGTTCATTTCTGCCTTGCTGAACTTGCTTTTGAAGGTGGGGTCTAAAGCATGCCTCTTGCACAGCAAGCTCTTAGACCAGCAACTCCACCCATTTACCACAGGCCCTAGGTCTGCTGAGCCTGCAGGAAGTGGGCCGTGATACTTGGATGGCTACACCACATTATCCCTGCAAGCACAGACTGGACTCAAAGTGACTGTAAGTACCCTGAGCCTCCTGGCCCCCTTGTTTCCCATTTCCATCATTGACTGTTCTGTTTTTCTCCTGGCTCCACACAGCCATACAACACTCAGGTGGGGCCAGCCTGAAGAAAACTGCCTGGACCAATTGAAAACTATATATGGCCTTGCTTAGCACTTTTGTCAGACCACACAGGCACATCCTCACGCCCCAGGACTTTGGTTTTGACTATGGTTGGATTCCCTCACTCCAGGTGACTGTGAAGCTTGCCCTGAAATGGCTCCACAGCACATGCTTGCATGTGAGCAACGTCGATGGGAGACAGCCCTGAAATTCTACTTCTGCCCTTTTGTGAATGACACAGTCTGATTATCTCCACTTCTTTATTAGGGGATTAGGGCTGCAGTAGAAGAGGCTCCAGACTGTTTTATAGCTCAGTGTTTTTCAGCAAATTGGTTGTGACCCCTGTAGCCCCATGCAAGAGGGTTGTGATATGTTGAAACTTTTATTACACTATAAAATGAAAACAGTCCTGCTCCCTGACCCCCTCCCCACGATGTCTAAGGTCAACTATGCTCTGTCAGCTTCTCCAAACAAGCAAATCAGTCCAGCAAGCTTTGATATTTTTTTCTCTTGCTTTTATAACAAGTATACTGGGGTCAGGGGAATATTTATTTTAGAATGAGGTGGCCACCATCCAGTGGAGGCTGTTAAACATAGATCGAGCTTGCAGAAGGCTTGTTGGGTGTAGATAAACCCATTTGTGTTTTTAATGCTGTACTTAAACACGTAGGTGATTTTCTTTTAAGTAAATTCCCTGTTGTGTTGTTTACATACAGGTAAAAGACCTGTCTATCATTACCAAACTCCCTAATCCTGCTGAGTTACACAACCTTAGAGAAGATGCATTAAATACGTCTTTTTAAATGGATCTTAAACCCTACCTGAATCCTTTCTAGCAGTCCAGGTCTTTGGGTTTCCAGTCCAGTCTTAATCTGGACTGATAATTTTGTACCAAAAGCTTTATCAGCTAGAGCTATTTAGCACGTAGTCAGGTGTTAAGCTTATAAATAGTTTATCTCTTGGCAACATTTAGACCTTGAGCTAAGAAAAGTCCCTGGCTTGCTTTCACTGTCAGGTCAAGTCTGTTTGAACGAGTGGCCCATTTAAAGGACACAGAAGTACTCATGCAGACTTTAAAAAACCCAAACCACCAAAACAACAAAAACCCTCAACCTACAAAACCAAGCCAAAATCCAAACCAGATAGCTTTTCTTAAAAGCCCATTTCACTCATTGGTGTGATGTCTCACACTGGATTGATTTCCTTGTTGGATCACTATTGAGTCCCACTGTATTCATTCTCTATTGATGGTGCAACACTTTACTTGGTGGAGCATTTTCCTTCTTTTTGTCCTTATCACCATGTTTTACAGAAATTAAATTCCCTGTGATTAGAAGTTTAAAGCCCTCAGTAAAAGTGGTATGAAGTCCCATTCATTTCCTTGACAAAACTTTGGCATGAAATCACTTTATCTGCCTTGTTTTCTTACCTTTCACATTCTCTGAGTAGAACAGGGTTGTTTCCTTTTGTCAGACTTTCACCACCACAGGCACTTTACATAATTTTCTCACCTCTCAATCTAGTTCATGCCTTGGACTCAGCAGGTTAAGCAGCATTCCCCTTGTTCAGAGTGGGAAAGTGGAAAAGTGGGAAAGAAGACAGTGTGTTTTTTTCCTCGGGAATCTATTTCAAGCCTCTTCAAAGTATCAGGGAAACCTGCAGTTGCACCTGAAAATGTGAAACTCCCACATTTAAAACCTGAGAAGCACAAATCACTCCAAATCTCCAGTTTTGGAATTCTTCACTATTGAGATGACCTTCAGATGCGGTAGAGGGGAGCAAACTGAGAGCTGAGACACAAGTACTCTTAATTAGTCATCTTGAATCATTTCCCACTACTAGATGCACTCCCCAGAAGTGAGATTAGGTTGTTATGCAGAGGTCTTGGTCCTTCTTGGACTTTGTAAGATGCATTCACTTCCTGAGAGGTCCATGAGAATCCTGCAGGAAGAAGTCTGTATGTCAGTAGGATTTGCCTCCTACCATGCCACGAATAATGTATGTGATAGATGGTAGGTGGCACCTCTATCCACTTTGTTGTTCATTTCCCTCTGTCCTTTACTGAGTATTCAGAACATGTTTGGGAACCCAGGTTATGAGCTATCATCAGGAAACACAAGACTCACCTACAAACCAGATCTTGAAAAAGAATTTAGTCATCCAGTCAGATGACCACAAAAATAAACCAGCATGACCCTGAAGCCACGCTATGGGAACATGATACCACAAAAATCATAACACTATTAAGCAGGTTATTTATGGTTTATAAGGTGGTATTTAGGTCGAGTCACACTGTCTAAAAATCAATGCTTCATGGTGCTGAATTTCATCTTCCTGCAAGAATTCTTTAGACTCACATGTAACAGCTGAACAAGGGAACATTCCTTCAGCTATTGCTAACCATAAATACAAAATATATCTCCCTCATTTGAGCAGGGAAGAAAAAAATCCGTTTGGTCAAATGACCAGTGTCACACAGCCTGGATACTCTCCCTGTTGGAATCTCTCATGGATATCAAGTGGGTTCCTGAAAGGAGGCCAAGTGCAATCCAGGCCACGGTGATACACAAACATGGTGACTGAAGCCTATTTTTGACAAATGTTTACAAAATGTTGCTACTGAGGGTGATTTCTAGTATTAAACAAATATGATATTTTTTGGTTCAATCAATCATCCTTATTTACTATTTTAATTGGGATAACTTGAGAAACTATGCCCTCACTGGGAGAGAAAGCAGCCCCAAAAAGCCTGTCTCCTCATATTACCACCCTGGATCTGATCAGTACTCCAGGCCAGGTCCCAGGGAGGCTCCAGTGGTGCCCACTGGGTGTGGGCTGTGTCTG
Organism: Machaerirhynchus nigripectus; assembly: GCA_013397975.1. Classification (NCBI taxonomy): domain Eukaryota; kingdom Metazoa; phylum Chordata; class Aves; order Passeriformes; family Dicruridae; genus Machaerirhynchus; species Machaerirhynchus nigripectus. The sequence goes on along the minus strand of VZRQ01009365.1, from coordinate 1,151,098 downwards.
CGTGGCACTAATCTCGTCACTGACCTTTCTGCTCAGCAAGGACTGAGTGCTGATGCCAGAGCTGCTCGAGGTTTACCTTGCTATTGACAGTGAGAGAAGGAGCTGGTCCTGCCAGCAAGGACAGAGCTGCACAGAGCAGAGCTTTAGTGCTTATGGAGCAGCCTGGCCTATGTTTGTCTCTGTCCAGTCCCAGAAGCAGGATTGGCAAATTTGCAAAGACTCTTGGAGTCCCTAAGGAAGCTATTTGGTAATTGGAAGCCACCAGAGCTGGCAGTCACTCTGCAAGTGAGAGGCACAACAGTGGGTCAGCTTTCTGCTCTCTTCATCCAGATGCTGATGAGTGAGTTTCCCACTCCAGAAGAATGGCAGCATCTTGTGGAAAAGTAAAAAGAGCTGGAGCGACGCACAACCCAGGAGAAAGGTCATTTCAGACAGCAGGTGAGCAGATTGCACAAGGCCAGCCAGGGTCACAGGGAGGAAATGGGAACAGGGACAAAAGCATCATGTCATTGGCTAGCTGGCAGAAGAAAAAGAGTACCTCCCAAAGGGATCTGTACTGGGCTGAAGCCCTCCTCTGTCAGCATGGGAAGAATGGCCTTTTCTGGGAACTTGGCAATCCTCAACTTGCTGCAGGGGGCAGAAATTCATGCAGGGCTTTTGTGCCACGGCAGAACCAGGAGTAAGTCAGGCTACTGTCAGACACCCCATCATATGCAGCCCTAGCAAGGAGGTGGGATTTTCATTAAGCATGACTATGAGGGAGGTAAGTAACAAACTTTGAGTATGGCATGTCTGTGGCACTCCACCATGAGGACAATACACACCCCTATGTCATCTAAACCCCTGCTCACCAAAGCACTCTGGCAACTGCAGTCCCCCTCAGATCAGCAGCACTGCTGATGACAGCAGGACTACAAACAGCCAGCAACAAGAAGCTCCAAACTGTCTCTCAGCTCTACCAGCAAAGCTACGAAGAGACTAGGAAAAGGTGGCATAATGCCATGCTTCAAGTTCCTCACAAAGAGCAATATTTCTCTGCTTCTCGCTTTTTCTCTGAAGATTAATAGATACATTAAGCAATGTAAATACTGGGGGAAATGTGCTATAAAAGGCTATACATATCACCAGCAGCACGTGCACCTATGCACGTGCGGGGTGCACCTTGCACAAAGCATGTTATCAGTCTCACCTTGCTGCCAGTCTGCAACACTAACAGTGCTGGTGGATTCAGTTCCTTTTAGGTGATCTGACAACAGACAGGCCATAAAGCCAGCCCAGGGAGACTTGTACTTTTTGGCCAAGATATGTCACAACATGGTCTTCAAAACTGATTTTTCAGGATTCAGGCCCTGGGAATGTAAACCTGGGGAGGGAATTATTGTTGGAGAAAGCCATGGAGCATGCAATCTACTTGAATAAATAAACCAACCTGGAGACTGCCTAAGTTTAGCTATATATGGACATTTCTAGAAAGTGAAAACTGCCATGGTTTTTCCATCAGTATTTCAAGAGTTTTCTCCAGCCTTTTCCAAAGCCCTGTATTAAAGGGGTTTAGCAGAATAATCCTGTCTTAACAGAGGGATAACAGAGACATGGAGAAGTGCTTGGTCAGAGGAAAGGGCAAAGAATAGCATCCAGACGGTTCCCAAGATGCGACCCCTTTGGGTCTAACTCTGAACCATGCATTGCATCTCTCAGCCTTCAGTTGAAATCCTGGCCCTACTGAGACAAGACAAATTATTTTATCTTGCAAAAATAAAGAGGAAGGAGGAAATCAGTTCAGCTTTGCGGTCTCAGATCTCAGATTGCGGACCTAGCCTGTATCTACGTGCATTTCATAGCAAGGGCAAGAAATCCTAAAGGTTGGATATGCTAATAACAACAACTAATCTGAGTACTGGCCAGGATTAGTTAATAGTGTACATAAACAGATTCCTTCACTTACTCTGATTCATTCTGCCTGCATTCCTGGCTACAGCATGTGCCTGCAAGGGACAGCACAGCCCCATGACAATAGTATGGTGAGGGCACAGGCTGAGGAGAGCAAAACTGTAACTCAAACCCTGTAGATTAGGAGGACACTTAAAGCAATTCATGGTTTCCTGCAGAGGAATCCTCTCCTTTTCATCACTAGAATTTACTTCTGAAAAGATTAATATCATACACTTAGTGACACAGACAGATGAACCCAGAATGTTGCCATTTGGTGTTGGAGACCAGACTCAGTGCAAGATGCTACAAAGAAGGCACAAAACAAGTTACCAGGTAGTGATGGAATAATACAATGGGGTGAGAAAAAGTGGAAAGCATCCACACAGCACTCTTTTAGATTAATGTACTGCTGCTTTCAAAATTGAGAACCTCAGCATTAGGCTAGCTGGTTTTCTTAACTAATTCTTCTTCTAATGCTCTTTTAAATCTCTTTCCCCTGCATATCCAACTTGGTAGAAGTAGATTTAACTGCTGCATAACGGAAACACACTGGTAATAGAAAATATTGACATTACACTGATCATGATGGGAATCATGGGACTGATGCCTTGAGTGGCTACCTACAGAGGATAGCACTAAGGGAATAAAGGTAGGTATTTATTTGAAAGGCCTTCAAAGGTACACCCTGGGGAGCCAGAGGCTACATCCAAGATGGACCCCAAGATGGATGACAAGTCATGAGTTCTTCACACTTTTATAGGTTTGGTCCATTTGTGTATCAGCATAAATTCACCAATTAAAATGTTAGCTAAGGATGTAATTTCTTCAATTTCTCCACCTCTCTAGAGGCCCTAGTTTACACCTTTTGGGCATAGGACAATCTAAGTGTCCTTGAATAACAAGCTCAGAGAGGCTTTGTTGTGTCTAGCTGACATGAGAGAACAGCTAACAGGCTATAAGAAACTTTAGAGTTACACACTAAGCAGTATGAGATTTGAAAAAATATAAAAGTTAAAACCTAAGGCATCAGGAATAATGTAGATTTTGGTGCACTCTGATTCAGGGCATCCACTTTGAAATCAGTGCAGGACCCTTCATTTTAGTTCCATCTTCTCTGGGAGAAAAAAGGTGTTACTGGGAATCACTCACAGTGACAATACCATATCATGGTACTTCAGAATTTTTTAAGTGTGAGTCCAGTGGGGTTCAGAGGTTTTTGGCCTCTTTGTTTCCCTACACTAGCTCCTCAATAGCTCACTTTGGATCTACACTAGTCCCTTGAAACTTCCCCTGAACCTGGAGCTGAACAAGGCTGTGCTGCAACTGGCCCTCATCTCCTCTCTGCAGTGCACACAGTGCCCTTCCCAGTCCATTATTCAAAGGCTGAGACAAGCCAGTAGCTCCAAGAGCACCAGAAACCAAAAGAGGAGAGTGGGGTGTAATCCTTTTTCGCTCATCCTCCTTCCTACATGCCCTCCTTGATGACACTCCCACTCTGGGGGGCTCCTCAGTGGTGGAAGAGAGAGGAGGGCATCAGGAGCAGAGGCTCTCCAGGGCCAGAAGACATGCATAGCAATGGAGGAACAAGAAAGGGAAAGGTGCAAACCCAGAATCCCTGATGTCATGACAGGACTTTGGTACTGGCCAGTAAAACATGCTGCATTGTATTATCACAGCATCCATCACTCTGTATGAGAAATTATTCACTACCTATGAAACACAAGGACTCTACTGACTTACGCCTGGTGAATACCTTAACCAGCATTTCCAGTGACATAACAGCAAGTTCCATTCAGTTTTCCTGCAAGCTGCCAAATCTCAACAGTAGGGCAAGCCTGCTAGAAAACCCTACCAAATTGGAAAGGAAGCATCTGACACTGCTTTGCACCAGGCTGCAGGGAAGCAAGCCCTTGAGTTCTCCCTCACAGCATTCTAAACAGAAGAGGTGGTTGGTGAAGTTTTGTTTCCTAAGAGTCATGGAATTTGACACTCCTAAGTGACTCACCAGCAGATGAAGCTGGAAGCACTCATTGCAGGCAGCATAAAATTCTTTCAGATCTAGCATCAAACCACTTGTCTTTCGTCTCAGTCCAAAGGTAGCATCAGCTTTAATAGCTCTGGCATCAAACCACTTGTCAAGACCAGCCCTCCTTGAGTCACAAAAAATTATCCCCAGCCAGTAAAAGCCCTGTGGGACAGCAGCTGAGAACAGTTCATGCCCCATGCTTATTGCCAAACTCAGCAGAGTGGTACTGGTGCCAAGGATGCCAGCTTTTAGGACACGTAGGCAAGTTGTAGTAAGAGCTCGCATGGGGGCCTCGGCCGGCAGGTGTGGAGCTGTGTCCAGAGCAGAGAGTGCAGATTCACACATGCTCTCCGAAATGTCCTACCACTGTGCTGCAGATCCTTCTCTTCTCTCACCTCATGAATCCTGAGCTGCTCCCTGGATAGCTGCAGAAGCAGGGCTTGGACTGCCTTCACCTTGCTCTTGCCCAGGCCCTGCCATGAGATATCACTTGGCCTCTCAGCCTGATGACAGGGACCTGGGTAGGCACTTATGGTGAGAGGCTTGTCTCTGGTCCCCCCATGCTCTCCAGTGGGGGTGTGGTAAAGATGGCTCTTCATCCAAAGCATGGGATGGTGGGCTGGGTGGAACTGGGCTGCCCCCTGGACTGCACTGAATGATGTATTGAACAAAATTCCTTCTGATCACACAGAGGAAGAAAGTAACACCTTTTCTCCTGTTGTACCACAGCCCCATGTCCAGTCAGTCCATTGGTAAATTAATAACAATTGCTTTTTTTGAAAAAGTGTGATGTAGCAGTTAATTCATAGAATGAAATGGAATGAGTTGGAAGGGACATTAAAGATCATCTAGTTTCAAACCCCTGTGCCACAGGCAGGGATGCCTTCCACTTCACCAGATTGGTCAAAGCCTCATCCAGCCTGGCCTTGAACACTTCCAGGGATGGGGCATCCACAGCTTCTCCAGGCAACCTGTTCCCGTGCCTCACCACCCTCACAGGGATGAATTTCTGCTCAATATCTAATCTAGTCCTGGCCTCTTTCAGTGTCAAGCCATTGTCCTATCCCTATATGCCCTTGTAAAGAGCTCCTCTCCAGCTTTTTTGAGCCTGTTTAGGAACTGGAAGGTGCTATAAGGTCTCTCTGGAGCCTTCTCTTCTCCAGGCTGAACAACCCCAACTCTTTCAGCCCATCTTCATAGGAGAGGTGCTCCAGTTCTCTCGATCAGCTTTGTGTCCCTCCTCTGGACTCACTCCAACAGGTCTATGTCCTTCTGATGTTAGGGGCCCCAGAGCTGGTTGCAGTACTCCAGGTAGGGTCTCAGGAGAATGGAGTAGAGAGGGGGAGTCACCTCCCTCAACCCGACTCAGTCACCCCAGATTCTGTTAAGTTCCACATTTCAGATTTTTGAATGATTTTATGATACCATAGTTACTACATATAGTGCTGCTGTATGTAAAGACCCAGAATGAACCAGTACTCCCGTGCTTTGTACAGATATAAACAAAACCCAAACAAAATCACTGAAACCACATCACCTGTGCTCATTTGGAGAACGACATGGTGTCGAAGGCTCAATTCTCTAGTATTTGGAAGCTGATATTATTTGATAAGTAGGAATTACCAAAGCTCAGTTCACAGCTTAGAAACCTTTAAAAAACATCCCCTTTTTTAACAAATGTCTGTACAACCAAACAGGACAAAGTCAGGAGATCAACCTGCAAATTAAGTTGTACAGTAAAATAAAGAAGAAAGTAAGAACATATTTAAAGACCTGAGGAAGACAAGTGTTCCTGTTGCTGATGTATTAAGAGACGTGACTGAAGAACAGTTTGTGCATGTGAAACATGACCCAGTAACTGTCCAGTTCAGTCAGCCGAGGAACAGCACGATTTGCTGGGAAGGGACAAGCAGTGCCACAGAGCTCTGCAAGATTTCATTTACCAGGGAGAGCATCACATCTTATGTGATCAGCTTAATTAGGGCTAAAAAAGCAGGATTTAAAAGTGACTGCATGCTTCCTGTACTTCATGGCTGCCTCTGTCCTTCTTCTGGCCCCTTGTCTTTACTTGGAGTGTCCTCACCCAAAACTGCTTCGTGGGTCTCTCATGTTTATCAGTGTGCAAAAGAGGGGACAAAGCGTCAGGCACATGGAAAAGGCTGTTGTGCACCAGTCCTGGAGTGAATCTCATTAACTCATTAACTGTTAATAGGCACTGCTAATGCTGAAACTGCTTCTGAAATGTAAACAAGACTTTCTGAAACTGTGGGGTTTGATCGAAAATGAAACTGATCCTTGAGATACTACAGCAGTTATGTAAATACCTGGAAAATGAAAGTCACAGGGTCTATAGGCTAGAGCTGCACTTTGCTCCCTGTATCCTTCAGCTCTCCTAGAGGCCAGGATCACCCTCTATCTGGCAAGTAGCAAGGCCAGCACTTCCCAGGGAAAGGAAGCTGAGGGGTCCCCTCAGGATCTCAGCGCTAAGACAAGAATGACAGCTGCAAATGTAAAATGTGACTTTTCAGCATCATGACAGCTCCTGTTTTGACTGCAGTCTTTCATGTTTTCAGAAATTAAATCAGAATTTTCCACTGAATGAAATGTTCTATTTCAGCAACGTTTTCCCTGGCTTTCCCTCTTCTACCAAAATGCTTGGAAGGATTTCAATTATAACTGTAAGCTGCCACATAAAATTTCTTATTTTCTTATTTTTTTCTTTAGGCCACATTAAGTCCTTTTTCTACAAGAAAACCAAATGTTTGGAGCTGCTGTGATCTTTCTGTGACAGACCTGCAAAGGCAGAATGGTACCCATGCCCATTTCACCATGACATAGTTCCTCTGGTGGAAATCAGGAGCTCTGACAGTTAAGTGAACAGAACTCAGAAATATCCCTTTCCTCCTCTTTATACCTTTGTTTAGCCTGTGCAGTGTAAAATGCAATGAAATTGCACTGGGCCCAAGCAGCTCTGGTGCTCCTGTTCCTCACCTGCTTTTCCCCACCACCTTCTTCCAGCTCCCACCAAGATTCCTGCCTTCCTCTTCTCACCATTGCCTGCTCCAGGGATGTGATTTAATCTAGCCCAGTCATTACCCACTTGAGTAAATTGGGATTCAGCTGTTCCTGCTTCTTGGGAGAAGACAAATGGGGTAAAAATGTCACCTCTGAGTCATGCCTGTGGATTGCCCCACTCCACCCCACTGCATGCACACAGATCCCATGGCCCTGCTGCTGCCCCACAAAGATCGACACACAGCTAACCAGTTCAAATGGAGAGCTGGTCTCAGACTGGGAGAGCATCACAGTTAGGAGTCTACAGAGTGTAAGTACCAGTGACTGAAGTGATGCCTATATAACCTAGATTACAGTTACAAGGTGCTTATTTAGCTTGAGTTATAAGACATCTATGTAACTTAATATCAATATAACCTAAATCATGACTTCTTACCAGTATAACCTGAAGCATATCTTTTATACTTACATAGCCAGAATTATAGTTTTTACTCATGTAGCCTGAATCATAGCTTTTATATCTATATAACCTGATACGTATATAACCCGAATCATAACTTTTATACATATATAACCTTATCCTTATATAACCTGATAATCATAACTTTTGATACATGTATAACCTGATATGAATAACTTTTTTTATACAATGTAATGGCCAGTATATGGTTAACTAGTTGCATAAATGCTGAATAGACAGCAGGAGAGAAAAAACTCATCAGGTGTGTAGTTTCAGAGATAGGTAAGTGTAGTATTAATGAGAAATTGGCAAGAACAAGCCAATTAGCCACAAAACAAAGAATTTAGACAGGTTAAGACCAGATGGACCAAGGAGCACCATAACTACGCATGTGTTGAAGACAAAGTTGAAAAGTTCAAGTGCAAAGAAGACTTAAGAAGACTTCATCAAAGACCCGCAAGGACCCCTGAATTGGGGAAGTGCAAGTGCAGTACAAAAAGTTATCTAATAACCATGAGATCATCCTATGTAAATTATTTCCAGCGCATATGCAGTGATGCTGTAATGACATATGCAACATTAAGCATAATTTACTGCATTAATGTACCACAACAGTTGACAACGGTGGATGAGTTAGGAGGAGCGATCTCCCTCACCACCAGTGCTGCAATAAACAAATACCTGCTGTGTAGACATCAGTCCATGGGGATTTATTTCCGGCCTATCTTTCAGGCATCAGAAGCATCTGAGTGAGATTTCCAGAAGAGAAACCCAGAAAAAGTGTCTGCTGAGACTATTTATGAACAAAAGGGAGGAGGGTTAAACAGTCCTTGTTTTAGGCAGGAGGCAAATGGGGAAAACAATCCAGAACAGCTGTGTCTTCACAGCTTTGGGACAGTAACCGCGTTTGTCCATCTGATCACAAAATGCCAATCCTTGCTGTCTAGACCCATATCTGCTTGCTTCACACCACTGTTTGGCTCAGAAGTTTTCCAGTTTCCTTCAGCCTGCCTCACTGGGGAGGACATAAGGGACAACCGTGATCATTGTCATTCCCGGGACTAAACATACCCAGATCAACATGAGGGCACAAGAACAAAATGGCTGAAAGATTCTGAGGACTTACATGAGGTAAAGTCTAGTCTTCATCTCTGTTACTGAGACAGATGAGTTACCAAAAAAAATGCAGGTTTGGGCCAAGTAAAAGGGGCAGCGCAAATATCCAGTGCTCCTTATTTCACTCGTGAACTGAAAGGGGGGGGATTTGCAGATACGTAAGCTTGGCCAGCGACACCTCTCCCAGCGGCTGGCGGAGCAGAGGGAATTACGCTGGTGGTTCACCATGACTCTGGTCACACTCAGTCCCTTACGCCTCTTTGGCTGCAGAGGCCCAGGTTGGGCTCCCGGGGAGGGAGGGAGGGAGGGAGGGAGGATGCGGGAGGCTCGGCCCGGCCTGCCTCCTGCTTTCCCAGCGCACCGGTGCCACCCAGCGCCTGCTCCGCCTCACTGCCCGAGCGGCCCCTGGAGCAGCCGGGGCTGCAGGCAGCCGGGAGCGAGCTGCCTGTTTGCTGGTGAGTGCAGCTGGGCGGAGATAGTCTGAGACGGAAGCAGCACAAGCTCTAGTGCATCCATAGGCACGCCATCACAGTGACATTCAACACCAGGGAGAGATGAATGCTGGCCTGTTATTTCACAGAATCATGGAACAGTTTGGATCAGAAGAGACCTTAAAGATCATCTTGTTTCAGCCCCCCTGCCATGGGCAAGGACTCACCCCATTAGACCAAGCTGCTCAAAGCCCTGTCCGTTCCGGCTTTGAACACTTGCAGTGGTGGGGCATCCACAACTTCTCCGGGCAACATGTTCCAGTGCCTCACCACCCCCAAAAGAATAATTTCTTCCTAATAGCTAATCTAAAATTTCTTGTAGGGCCCATTAGGTACTGGTCTAGTGGAAGGCATGCTTGCCCGTGCCAGGAACTAGATGATCTCTAGGGTCCCTTTCAACCCAAGAAATTCTGTGATCCTACATTTTCACCTAAAAGGTAATCATACTCCACAACACAGGAAAGAAAAAAAAAAAAAAACAACCTCAAAACCCCCAAAACCAGCCCTGAATAATCCACCCCTCTGCAATCCATCAATTTCATTTAGCCTGAATTTTACTATTAATGGTTTAAACAAAACGCCAGAGTTTTGAATTCTTTTTCCAATCCAACAGAATAGAGCATTTTACCTGGCATACCTCTGTATGGCTTCAGAAGACACAAAAAGGCTTCAGGATTGCAGAACAGTCTTCCGATGCTCTCAGAGGATCAGTACACTCTGAAACACGGAGTCTGCTGCCTCCTGCAGGAGACAGGAGAGTGGCCCAGGCAGGCCTGAGACCTGGCCACAGAAGCTGTCCTTGAGCTCTGCCTGCCACAGGCAGAACCAGAGAGTCATCTACCAAGTAAAACTGCAAATAGTGCCGATGTTTTGATGGGCGTCTAAGGAGCATCTAAAAAGCTACATGCAGCAGCTTAAGATATCTTTATTGCCACATGATGCTTTCAGTATGTTGGAAAAAAGCATCAGACAGCCCACCCAGACTGCTGTATTTATGGGCAGAGCAGCTGATCCCATCCTTACACGGTGAGTAACATGCTAAGCTGAGCACTGCTGCAACTGCACCCCCAGACAGGGCTGCAGCTCTGGCTTACTAACAGCCAGGTGGATCAGCTGCTTGATCAGAAGCTGTGTCCTGGGGTGAAACAAGCCAAAGAGCAATGAACAGCTCCAGAAAATGAGAGAGAATGTGAACAAAGGTAATACTTCAAGAAATCAGCACGACTCCGGGAAACTCTCCTACTTGTCCTACAGCTGTGGCTGTAGAGCATGATGTAGATCTTACTGTCCCGTGAAAACTCAACTGTCCTGTGAAAACCTCTCCTTTCTCTTTTTCTGTCAATGCTTTGGTCTGTCCCAAGTCCTGCCCCATTTTGGTTCTCTTTGCTGTGAGAGGTACAGGTGGGTGCTGGCAGAAGCCAGCAGCCACCAGCACAAACACAGCCATTGCCAGTGGGAGGGCATTAGGATCAGCAGTCGGTGTTTCAATGTCTGCCAGCTGTCCAGGAGATAAAATGTGGGAGGTTTTAGCAACATAAATAGCTATTGTGTTAGTGCTGGATTAACAGGAGAAAGGCCAAGCTTAACCCCTCTCATAGTGTGCTCCATGCTGGGAAAAGGGCTAAGGAAGAGACTCTTTTCAGAGATGAGCTCACACATAGGTACAGAGCATTTTGCTTGAAAGAGGAAGACACTGAAGGAAAGTACATCACCCAGAGTAGGAATTCCCTACCATTAGTGGCTTAAATTCAAACAGCACTGTCCTATTGTGATTTTTGTTTTAAATCATGTTAACAAGAGATAAAAGACGGTTTTTGCTATGTGTATTTATCATCTTTCATTATTTCTCCTTGTATTCTCAATCACTGGAATGCAACAACACTTGGCAAGATTTGGTTTTAGTGCAATAAATGAATAAAGAAATATAAGGAACGCTGAAAATATAAAAAGAAGAGGGGGATTGTTATAGTGATAATTCCCAGGGAAGCAAGGCAGAAAGGTTGGTGGTAACTACAGGCAGTGGTGAGGGACTGTGTGATACAAGATGCTGAAGCAGAACTGAGAGGAGAGCAAGGCTCTTCCTTTCATCTTAATGAATTTCATTTCCCTCTTGCAAGAAGAAGGCAGGATTCCACAAGGAGGATAACCACTACTTGTGCAGCAGCATCAGTCTGGTCAAGTTTTGTACATGGGACAAAACAGTATGTCCATAAAAGACCTCTTCGTGACACTAGTACAGGAGTTATTCGCTGTACCAGCTTTACCCCTCAATGTATCCACTGCTGCAATGTGCTATGCACTTTATAATCCAACACCAAAGGGATTTTGTTTGCTTTAAATTCCATGGTGGCTAGGGAAAAATGTACCATCAGATTTGCCAGGATGGATAAAACCAGTGGCTAAAGAAGAGAGAGGACCTGTATACTACTCACAGCAGCAGCAGCCTTTTGAACTTGATGGCTTCCTTCCCAAACTTGAGAAAAGTTTTGAAGGGTCATGGAATTTTTCTGCAAAGGGCACACAGACACAATGCCTGATATTCACCAGCCACCAGATACTAATGGAGGAAGATACCTGTCTGTCCCCTAGACACCAGGCAGCCTGCTGAACAAACATGGGTTTAAATTGACAAATGATTTGGCACTCTAACAGGTTCTCACTTAGGGGATGCCAGCAACCTTTTTCTCAATGCTTGTTAAGCACACAGGGACCTGGTCTGCACCTGGTGGTTCTGGCTGTATTAATAGTATTGGATCAGTAACTAATGAGAGCTGTCAGGAATTAGCAAGCACCACTTACAAAGCTGTCACTCAAATCTAGTTCCCTCCACACACTCTAAGGTATTTAATAAATTTTTCTTAACAAGTGTTTACTTTTCACATTAACTCATCTGAAAGGTTATGCTAATAGCTTAAAAACAAAGCAGAGAGGAAGAACATGAATTTCTAGTAATTGCAAGGACACAGAAATTTTTTTCTTGAGCTGCCTTCTCCTTGACTGCTCCGCTTTGGCTGTTGTGTAGAGCAAGGCACATTTACCAGCCCTGTGTGTACTTATGTCCTGTTCATTAGTCCTCTGCTGGGGAAACAATGGCATATATACAAGTGCCTGACTTGCTTTTCAGAACATATAAAATGGTCATAAATGTAAGTACACCAAGGAGCAGAAATCTTAATTTATGGCATTGATTGCCCAGCAGTGGAATCAGTGTCTGGCTGTTTGCTCTTGCACCATAACTCAGCTCTGGGATTCACTGTGAACAGAGTTCTGGTTTCACCATCTGTGTAATGAACAGTTTAATAAAATTGCAGGAATAAGAAGGACAGCTTCCATTGATATATATTAGATAAACCTTTCCCAGTCTAGGGTTTTGGTTTGTTTTTTGGTTTGGTTTTGTTTTCAAATAACAAGGCATTGCAGTAAAATGTGAATGTCATATAATGGAAACTGCAAACATTTTCTTTATTTGAAGCAGGAAGTTTTCCCCGGCTATGGGTAACACCAAGACTTTTGTGTACAGAAAAGTGCTGGGATAAATGGTGGTGCCTTTTTCTAATTAAACACTTCCTGATAAATGTTTATTTTTGTGCTCACATTGATCGTATTTTAAAAAGAAGAAAACAACATGAAATTTCAACTTGATAAACTTGCCCTTGGGTTTTTGTACCCCAAATATCAGGTCTTAATTCCTGTGGGGTTTTTTTTTTGCCAATAAATCAGTGCAATTTTTGTTGACCTTGTGTGGGAAATAGGAAGAAAAAAGGTAAGACAGTATCAGGAATCATGTTTCAAGGCTTAAAGAAAGCTGCGTTTTTTTGGCTAAGATGTAGTTGAGATAGAACATTGACGTTTCCTTGTTTCTTTTGAAATCTGTGATGGCAACACTTTTTCCAGCTCACTTTCATTTATGATTTGGTAAACATACACCAAATCCTTATTGCAAACCCTTAGAACTAAGTGTGAGTGAGAGCAAGGCAGTGGCGGGCGCAGTCCTGCCTCCAAAGCGCGGCCACGCCGCCGGCCCGTGGCTCAGCAGCGGGCGGAGCTGGATCCCGGGCAGGAGTAACTCCGCATTATCGCGGCAGTGGGAGCGGCGGCTGTCACAGAGCAGCAAAACGTCACCCCCGGGCCACCCCCAGCCCTGAGCGTCCCGCAGGAAGTAAAACTGATTTTGAAGCAACATGCTACACAAGCACTGTCCCCACAAGCGGCACAGCACTACGATTAAATGATTTAAAATAATTTAATGATTTTAAATGAGAATACTGTTATTTTAAAGAGATGTAGTGTTTCGAATCCAGCAACTTTACTGCCTGCTCCTTATGATGAGCCCTGTCATGACTGTGCTAAGGCCGTGTTTCACTCCAACTGCACACGGGAAGATCTGCTGATCAACCTCTAGGGAACTCAAATCTCACCCTTATCACCAACAGATCTTTATGCTACATGAACGGAAAATGATATGTGAGCTATGCCGTGGTGAGAAACCAGGAGGTACTTGAAGCAGAACTTCTACAAGCCTTGATGAATTAATGGCGTTAGCAAGAGCAGCCTGGTGGGGACATCAGCAGCATTTATTCTTATTCTAAGTAAGTTTTTGGAGTGTGTCATGCAATGGGTATGCTATGGAAAGGATGAAGGTTCCTTACCTGAGCAAGAAGGTATATTTCTAGTGGAACTGAAATCTGAATGCTGTTGGAAGCTGTTCAGCTTCCAAGGGAAATTGCTGTAGTGCACTGTCCAGCTCAAAGGATCCAGCAAAAGCAGAACAAATAATGAACTGGCAGATAAAGCAACTAAAGCTGCTGTCCAACAACCTATAATGAGTGTGCCACCATAATAACTCCCTCTGCTGACAGCTGACTAGAGATCAATAATCCGGCCCAAATATATGCAGAGATTACTCAGGAAGAACAGGCTAGATGGGAAAGTTGGGAGGCTCTGAAAGATGAAACTGGAATTTGGACTATTGGGAGATAACCTATTCTACCAAGAAAGTATTTAATGACTTTGGCTAGGTGGTTTCATGATAAAATACATGGAGAGATGATAGCAATTGTTAACCAGATTGAAAAAATGTGTGCACTCCCCAGAACGTATATGACAGTAAAAAGGATTGTGAGTTCTTGTCCCACGTTGGAAGTTTTCCAATGCAAAACACAAACGAGGTTGAAGGATGATCATAATCTTCTTCCCCATTTTGAAAGACTGCAAAGTGATTGTGCTGACATGCCTCTTATGAGCACTGGTAATCATGCATCAGCTCTCAGAATTGACAAAAGCTTTTCCCACCAGGAAAACTGTTACTTGGGAGTGGTTAAAGCATCCTTACCAGATATGGAATACCTGAAAACCTAGAACCTGCTAGAGGTTCTCACCTTCCTGCAGGAATACTAAACATGTATAAAAGTTTAGGAACACAGTGACAACTACACATTCAGTATCATTCACAGTCCTCAGGAGAGGGGGAAAGAATGAACGGAACTCTCAAAAATAAAACAGCTTGAATTTGTAGTCAGGTAGGGTTGAAATGGCCTTTAGGAATAGACCTATGGAATATTAGAAATACTTTGTGCCACGAGCAGAAATAGTGCTTGGCAGGCATTTAGCTGTATCTGCCTCCTCTGTCCCTGCTACGACCAGACACTTAAATGGAGAGGAACGGGTTACCAAATTTATACCAGGGACACAAAAACATCTATAAGAAAAAAAGGCGCAAGACAGATGGTTTCAACCAGGTTTATTGCTGGATTGTCTTCTATATGTTAAGACACTAGAATGGTTACTCCAGTTCAGGTATTAAACTCTTCCTTGTATAGATGTTTTGGTTCCTTTTGTTTTCTAGAATGCAAGGACAAAGGAGACAATTCCAAGAGAATGAGGTAACTTAAGAAGGCCAGCCCAGCAACAGTGAAAACCAGTAAGAAATGGAGAGATGACTGACCAGAATTAAGTGTTGAGGTGTGGATTGGGTGATGGGTGGTACGGGCATTGTCTGGGGAAGGGGTCCTCTCCTGAGGCACACAGCTGTACCCTGAGAACTAACAAAAGAGGAACTGGAAACCTTCACTTGGACTTGACAATCAAGTGGGATCCTAGGGTTGGACCCTGTTATGATGGCCAGTGTATGTAAATCCATAACACCCATCAGCTCATACTGCTATACATATTGCCATGAGGAAAGGAAAATAAACTTTACTTCTAAAAAACCATCCACACTAGTGATTAGACTGATATAACTGCATCAATGACAAAAAATAATCAGACTTTTAATTAGCCCAGTGGTACTAAAGCCTATGTGTATTTTGTAGTGCCTGTTCTGCTTTTCCAAGTCAGGTTTTGTGTTTATGTTCTGTAACTGCAGCTCTCACCTACAGAAATTTGGCAATTTGTACCATCTGAAGTTGGTTGCTCTGGAAACTGGCTACAATTTATTCCAGTTTCACAGCAAGAGCTGCTGAACTCCAAGGCAAGAAGTGTAGCAGCTCTATTCACTTGCTTCCCCAGGCCAATAAACTTGCCACAGGAGTGACAGATTATTTTCCTTTTTCTTACTCACTCTGGGAGGCCAACCCCAGGAGGAGCTTATGACTGATTTGAGAAAACACTGAAGCCTTGAAATATCTTTCACAAAAAGAAGCTGAAATAGAAAATCTCTCACAGGCCAGAACAGTATCAGACATCCACCTGAGTGTGAGAAGGGGGCTATAGAGGGGATCTATAGGGGGTACAGAACCAGGACCATTTTCTTAAAAAGAGCCTTTCTGTCTTGTGTTTCCCTTTTACTTCCCAAACCTTTGACCACTGACAACATCCTACTTTTCTGCAATGACTGCTGGTTATTACTTACAGATTGTTGCTTGCTATATTATCAGCCTGTTACTAGTCATTCAATTAATGGTCTTCTGAGCTCTTTCCTTCACCAAGCCATTCATCAAACAGTCTGGAATAGCTCAGGCACCCAAAAAAACACATCCTGCTAGCACAGGACAAAGCAGTGGGTGTTTCAACACCCAGGAAAGCACGGCGTTTCTTACCAGATTTTCCTGCTTGTGTCAGGCTGTGTGAGGTGAGGCTATCAAAAAGTGTCCATTTCCCATCTCCTCTCCCCTCAGGGACCTGATACAGACTAATTGCAGGGAGTGTGTGGTACCCAGCCCTCTCTCAGGAAGGTGTGAATTACCTCCCCTGTGCCACATGGCCAGCCGTGTGCCTGGGCTGCTGGCATATGGTGAGGCACCACTCCAGCTTCTGCTCTGCTAACTTGCTGTTTTATTAACATACAGGGGAGGAGAGAAAGAAAAGGCATGGGGAATGTCAGGAAATTCTCTTGTCTAATATTTGAGATCCTGTCCAAACTATCTCCTCAGCAGATGCCTTAAACTGCAGGGACTCTTCCTTCTCTTTATAGAGTATGACAGCCCAGGAACTCTGTGGCAGGGATGAGGTCACCTGGCCCCATGCATTCAAAAAATAAAAATGAAGGTTCAGAAGCTATTGTTTCAGTTGTCTGTTCAGTAGTTCTGGTTGCTCTGTATCAGCTTGTACCCTAGCACCACTCTGCTAAGTCATGCTTTGATTAATCTACTTGGAAGTTGCTTTGACAGCTTAAATAGACTTCTTTAATAAGACCCCTTAAGAGGGACTTAAATAGTCCCTTAATTAATGGGTATTTCAGCAGACATAAGCTGCCACGAAACACAAGATTACTTGTTTGAGGCCTCAGTGTAACTGCTGTGCCAGCAGAGCATTAGAGGAAACATTTTATACTACATATTTGATAAATACAAAGATTACAGTGCCCATATGGACTTGATGTAAAATTCTTCATGTCCAATTTGCACCAGTAGTACATGCGCAAATCAGAGCTAGAGAAAACATTCTGCCTTACCATCCTCTCTTTCTGCAGTAACTTCATTCACATAGGACTGGGGCAGCTAAATAGTAATATCTTTCAGTTATTAGTTTAACATTTTTTTAAAATTAGCTAAAGCAAATACAAGGTTTTTCTTCTAACTAGAATACTCAAGATATCCTGTTAAGATAATGACAAGGCAAAACAGGCAGCCACAAGAGAGCTTTCAGAGCTCTAGACAAGTGTTCTTTTTAAGACACCAAGATATTTTTAGGGTCCAAGCTCTGCTTGATTTCCTGTGGGGGTGCAGCATCAGTAGATTTAAGCATTGAGAGTTCATGCAGAGCACATCAGAGGCTGCAGAAGAAAACCAGCCCCAGAGCATGTCCCAAAGGCAAATGAACCACTAAGCGTTGGAACAGGCTCTCCAGGGAAGTGGTGGAGTCACCATCCCTGGAGCGTTCAAAAAACGAGTGGATGTGGCACTTTGCTATATGGTTTAGTGGGCATGGTGGCATTAGGTTTTGAGATTCTATGAAGGCAGCAAGTGCCTTGCTCCATTGTGGGGAGACTTGGCAAGACAGCGGGCTGGGAGTATGAGAGCTGGGTTGTTAAACACAGGGAAACAGAAGCAGCTGAAAAACTTCATAGCAATGATGGAAATGAAATAACAATACTCACTGTCCCTCAAGTCAGTTCTCCTCATGATCTCATGGAATGATAAATTGCCAAAACTCCTACCTCATGCAGATTCAGGCAGGAAGATGCTGACCTTAATTATCAGGATCCAGCCTTGATTTTGCTAATGAAATGGGAACAGAAATGCATCCTAAGATGCAGAAAAGGCCTGCCTGGTCTTCAAATCCTTCAGGATGCAAAATCAATGCAAGTTTCCTTTTCATAATGTAAGAGTCTGATTAAAATGGCACACAAAAGAAATGAGGGCATGCTTACCTTTGTTCAGTTCCTTTTTTCAGCCTTCCTTATAATGAACCATCATAAAATCACTTTTATTTTTCAGATGCCACCTTAACTCCAAAGATGTATCTCCTCACAAGTGAGGAAACAGAACCTTACCATCTCTTCTGCCCCAAAACTTCCCCCTCTGCTCCCAAGGGCATGAGACAAACAGTGCATTGCAAGGAGAGTCTCATACATAACTGATGAGCTCTGTATGCTTATGATTACGTTGTCACAGCTCTTCTTCAGTAATGCATAAAAACAAGAGAAAAGCCCTCCAGAGATGGGGGGCTTCAATTATTTACATAGATGAAAGAATAAAGAGTTTGTTATTCTCACATAACTAGCAAGTGGTTAGAGGGGGCACTCAACTCCACAGACAAATTTCCCTGAGTAGCTGAGTGAATTGGTGCTTCCTATCGTGGCAGTGACACTGGTTCATTCATCCCATACTGTATGAGACACAGAAACAAAGCCTCACCCAGAGCTGGCAGGTGAAGGTTACCTGTTGTCCCACCAATACAGATTCCACTGTCTTATCTTTTGGGTGCTTTTCCCTTCTCCTTGCCTGCTAAATGCAAACAGCATCTATGAGGGATTTAGAAATCTCAAGTAACTGAAAACAGACACAGCCTTTGGAGTTTATGGCAGATATAATTTAACAAAAAATTCAAAATATATTTCTCTGACATGTTTTTAAAAATAGTTCTAAAAAATATTTTCCCAGGTCAGGTTACAATTAATTGAAAGCATAATTATCATGGAGCCATCTTCAAAAGTGACATTTCAAATCATCTCTTCCATTACAGTGAAGATCATGGTTCTAACATGTTTTCAAATACAGGCTTAACTTCAAATATTCATTAAGAAAACACTGAGTAGCAACACTTCCTCCTCAGAAATCTACACATCTCCCAAGGTCAGTCCTGGCCCACTGCCACCTTAACTTTTGTTGCACATTCAAAATTTACTAAGGGAATTACACCTGGTGGAGAACAGAACAGAGAAATATTAACAAAGGAGAAAGAAAACTGGGACATTTCCATAACCAGAATTGTAGACTTACTGGTAACATCACCTGTATTTTCTGCCTTTCACACTGAGCTGGAGGCAGTAAAAGCCAAACCTCCCACTACCACCAGCTCACATTGTACTCGCACTGTATATAGCTGACCTTCCCCTGTCCTTCAAAGACATTAAAATTCAAATAAAATTTTATCATTAGAGTATGTCCACAGTGAATTCTACCCAGTAACTTTTACTCATCTCACAAAATAGAGTAATTATCAGAACTATGTGAAAACTAATAAACTTCTATTAATATCGAGATTTAAGAAAAAAATAAGTAAGAACATAAAAAACCAAGATCCGAGACAAGATTCAACAGTAACTAACCAGATGTTAACCGAGCCCTTTAAATCAACATTTTGTTTTGTGCCTGCACAACAAATACACAGGCAACACCCTTATACAATCTGTCTTCTAGCTGGGTTCCTCCATAAGCACTGACAGCCTTGATGAGGATAGTCCTTGCTTCTGTCACACGGAATGATCTTGCTGTTATCTAATTTTATTATATTGATTTCTTCTTCTTGGCTTGCTTTTTGGACACAGCACCTAGAGCTGAAATGCTCACTGATGTCTGAGGCAGGAGCAGTCTTCCAGACTGTGTTGGGTACTTGGTTTTCATAAGGACTTTAAACAGTGGCTGGGACAACATATGTTTCAGTTGTTTTTTCATCCCCTTCAGCATCTTTTGCTTCTGGCTTTCTTCTTGCTCACTAGCTTTTCTTCCTTGGGGCAGAAATCAAAAATACAGAATGTTACAACAAGAAAAAACCCTGCATTGCAGGCCTTTGTAGAGATAGGGCCAGATGCTAACCCCAGCTTTCTCTCTCTAACAAGGTCACTCAACTCCCAGTCTTCCAGTCATCTGTGACATTTTCAGATCACCCAGCTGTTCACAAGGTAACGAGATCGAGAAGAATCCTGACTACTGAGTAACCATAGTTAAGGCCTGAACTGAAGAGAAAAATGAAATCAAGGTTGCTGTAAGGTAAAGTTGAAAGCACATTACTAAGTCTGTGTAAGAGGCTCTTCACTTATGGGAGGAATGTCAGAGTTTAATTGGTCTCCAACAAGCTACACAAGAATTAGAGACTCAGTACACTTTAAAGCATAAATCTGGCAAATTTCTGGGTGACAATTACGAAGTGTTTCACTTGAGAGTCACAACTTACTTGGACTGGATGTGCTGTTTGGAAACTCATTCCAAAGCACAGCATACTCAGATTATGTCAGAACAAGACAACAGAGTGCTAATTATCTGAAAGCACTCCTGAACAATTTAGACAGAGATGGTTAGTGTTTGCTTGCAAAGTGGTTGAGAACCAGCTAGTCCAGCCATGAATAAAGAAAGACATTAATCTAAACATGTTTCAAAATTAAGGCATTGGCATATTTAGCAGCTAACAGGTTAAAGGCAGACTAATCTGAAGTGACCCCTGCAGCAACCCTATTCAGCCTGCCTTCAAAGAACTGGTAGGATATCATACCTTTAGCTCTCAAAATATGAACACAATGTGGCATTTTACAGTGCATCTAAGCTTTGCAAAACTTCATGACATTGAACGAATAGACACTTGCAGTTGTACAGCCCTACACATTCTCTCAGCCACAGTCTGCAAAATATTTAATTTAAAAATATAAGAAATTATTTACTTCTAACAAACCACCTAAAAACCTCACCAACTTTAATATATGTTATGTATTGGCCATTTAGCCCACACACCCCAACCTACTTAAGGCTCACATAATTTTTGGTGTTCCCTAGCACTTCCTGGGTGTTCCCACACAGAGCTGTCAAACTCTTGTCCTGATGCCTGACTACAAGGGAGTGGGAGAGAGAAGCAGAAATGTGGAAACAGCCTTCTCCATGCCAAGAGAGGACAAGACTCAATCAGGACATACTGGGCTGCTTAGAGTACTCTGCAAAGCTTGTCAGAAGCTCAACAGTTCTTGTCCTACAACATGTAGACTTGTCTGCAACTTGCCAGAACTGTCACACCTCACTCCCTCAGCTCCAGCACTCTCTGCTGCTCTCTCTCCATCATCCTGAAAACACCCCTAACACCACGCATCAGCAACACTCCTTTCCTTCCCCCCCCTTTCTGTCCTGCAGCTTTTGAAGCTTCTCTGTCACGGTGAAGCTTCTTCTGGACACCAACACTATGGGACCTACTGAGCATACCCATGGAAAACCATTTTCTACTTGCCCATCAACATGTTATCGTCAAGATCAATCTCAAGAGCCTCTGCAGCTTGCTGGAGCCAGGAATTGTGTTGCTTTGCCCGACTGTTGAAAAATTCTGCCTTCTCAATCTGCCTTGCCAAATTCATCCGTTCCTGCAACAAAAGTACGTTTAGACATTATGATCAGGTTTAAATGTGGGATACTTTAGCAGAATAAATGTTTGAGAGCATGCACTACAATGCAGCTGAGGTGCAGAGACACTTTTGTTCCGTACCCATGTCCCAGGAGATGCCCCACCTAATAAACACATCATTCACTATCATTTTCCTTCTTTGGATCCATGATAGAATCTGACTTCTACAACATCTCAACTACTAAACATACCTGAATGTTAACTCAACATTCTATGAATGAATCATTATAAACACTTGAGAGACATCAAGAGCAAATCATGATTCAGATACCAATCATTTCCAAGTTACATATTTATACAGTACAGCTGGATCTCAGAGTTATTAGTCTCAGCAGTAAGGGGCAGCCACTACTTTCATCCCACTCTGAAGAAAGTAAACTCCTGCAGGCCATATGGAAGGAACAGATCATGTTTTCAAGAATGCACCTGGATCTTGTTTAGGCACAGGACAGAATGTTCTGTCCTTCTTCCCAGCTGCACACGGGTGGAACAAAGATGTCCAGCAAACTTAACCTGACCTGCAGGCTTCCAGCTGCGCCAAACAAATAACTAATTCACCGTGGAAAGAAAATCTGCACTAACAGTAAATATGAACCAACCAGAAGCAAGTTCTGCTCTTTGGAAGGTGCCTGCAGTTGTATAAAACAAACCAGTGCAGGAAACTGAATAGTCTGGTGCTACACAGTAACAGCACCAGCCAGGACTGCCAGGAAAATTACTACAGAGAGAGAGAGAAGAAATAACACTTGCAGTGGGCTACTCAGTCGGTCACTTCTTAGATCATTACAAGAAATTTCAATTACGTTTTTCCATCTCTGTAAAATTTAAGTCCTCTTTAAGTCTATCCTGGTTCAACAATTCTACTTGTCTCAAGTGTGAAACCCCTTCATACTTCTCCTGAACTTGAATGAAGGCATGCAGCAGGAGGGAAGGAGCATGCCAAAGGGACAGACATAAAGAACCAGCAGCACCATTAGCCCCAACTACAATGACTTTGTGATTAAACCCAGGACAAAGCGTAAATAAGACCTGACTGTTCCAACAGCTTATGAGGCTGGAGTCCTGCAACTACAATTACAAAGATCTCTTCTGGGGAGAGAAGCACTATTACAGATAGGAGAGATCATTGAGAGATGGTGACAGGAAAGTGTGGAAGCAATATTTATTTGCCTATTAATTGACAGAGCATGATAAGAGCCAAGAATTACTCATCAAGAAACACAGGAGGAACCTCTGAAGCAACACTCTTTGAAACAGCAGATTTCTCTCAGTAACTAGAAACATTTAGTAGGTGGAAGGGGGCAGTGGGGGGGATAAGGGTGGAAATCAGATTCTCTTCATTACTACCAAGAGGGAAAAAAAATGAATCTGTGGAAGCATTCCTTCGATTTTCTTTCCTCTTTCAGACAGCTGCATCTCCTGAAAGAAATACCCTATTCGCAGCAAGCCTGGGTTTTGAAACTTGCTGTCATTATTTCCAAGGTGAGGATACTGCTGTTGCCACTGGGGTAGACCCTGGGCTCAGTCCAAGCCAATTAGGTAAGCCTGAATCAGAACACCATGAGGAAGACGCCTGCTGCATTATCTGACTGCTTGCATTCTTCCCTGTTCTCAATGACTGTGCAATATCCAGACATTTCAACCCCAGCTGGATTCCTTTAAAATCCAGTATTTATATATGTCCCATTTGTACATGACTGATGCCATCCAAACAGTTAAGAGGATGCTGAGACATGAAATAGTCTCTTTTTCAAGAAGTAGAAAATCTGCAGTGACTAGATGCTTTCTAAAACACATTGTTTTGTAAATCCTAACCATTATCTATCTTGGGAGTTAGTGAATGACTGAATCCTCCTTAAAATGGGCAATAACCTATAAAAGGGAAACACACAGGGTTTGACAGGGTTCAGTGGAAACTGTGGTCTCACAGTACAGGAACTTCTAGAAAAGCAGACACTCACTACTTCAGATGGGAAGAGGCAGGTGAGGACCACTGAACATCCCTGGACCTGCTACTGTTCTCTAGTCTGTTCCTAACATAAGAGGCTTTAAACAATGTACTTAGCAGAGCCATCCCAGCTCCACAGCCACAAAACATACTTGCTTCCTTATACTGTTTCTGGAAAAACGTAAGTGATATTTATGTTTTAGCACCTTTCTTGGGCCAGTTATTGAGGAGAAATCACAGACGTTGCTTAAAAAAATAAAAAGTGTGATTAACGTAATTTTCAAATCCAGATCCTCTAGAGTAAATTTCATCTGAAACCTGAAAAGAACACAACAGGCAATATCATACCAGTAATGTAAGTAAGCAAGCAACTACTCAGGCTGCAAAAAGATGGTTGTTTCTTTACCTTGATAGAAGTCATGCACTTGGTATCAACTGGGAAAAATGGAAGCTCTTCACTCTTCTCCAATGTTTTATAGATTTTCCGAAAATTGATCAGGTCCTCAGGGCCAATGAGCAGCAGGCTGAGGCCTTCACTGGCAGCTCGGGCTGTGCGGCCACTTCTGTGCACGTAGAGCTCAGAAGTACGAGGGACCTGCAAGAATTCAGAGAAGCCATGCAGCTGGCCACAGACAGCCACCAGCAGCCTGCCATGCTTTGGACAGAAGGCTGCCAAAGAATATTGGGTTTTACACACACAGTACATTGCATGTAACACCGATGAAAGTAATGTAAAAGATGTCTTGACACACTTTTTGTTCTCTGATCCAGCATTTTTCCTTGTGTTATCTTTTGTGAGTCTCTCCTAACCTCTGACCCTCTGTCATTTAATTTGCAAAGCAGGAAAATATTTTATGTGTCCTCAGAGAAGAGTTACAAGGCTGAAGTCATTTCACACCTTTGGATATCGAAGTTAAGCAAAAAGCAAGGAGGATCATATCTATTATGTCATTTCTGATACATAATCACACATTCATGAAGTATGACCTACTGCAGTCAGTCACTGCAGAAATGAGATCTTTAGGTACAAAGCACCAAGGACAGTTGAATGATTTAATTTCTATACTCGGGACTATACTATACACAGGACCAAGAATTACAGCTTTACAGTGTTCACGATTTGGATCAGCAAAAACTTAAGTCAAACCAAAACAGTAAAAGGAAAAACATTAAAAATACTTAACCTGGTAGTGAATGACATGCTGGACATTAGGAATATCAAGGCCACGAGCTGCAACATCTGTTGTCAGGAGGACACAGCTGAGAAAGTGACAAAATTTAATGAACATAAAATTGGAAGAGTAAATCATGTGCCAAGGAACATAAAATACAGCAACCTAGAATTCTACCATAGCAGTTTAAGAAACAGGTTTATACTGTATTATCTGTAGGACATATGCATTCTCTTTGCCCTTACAAAAACGATACCCAATTTACCTCAAGGGCAGTCTTGAAACAATAATTCTTAGAAGTAAAATTTAAAAACGCAAATGTTGCCTTCAGCAGGTCTATTCTGTTTCCAGTAAATAAATACACTACCTTGCTGGAATCTGTTTTCCTATGTTTTTCTTCTCTCTCAG
The DNA here is from genome assembly GCA_013397975.1 of Machaerirhynchus nigripectus. Classification (NCBI taxonomy): domain Eukaryota; kingdom Metazoa; phylum Chordata; class Aves; order Passeriformes; family Dicruridae; genus Machaerirhynchus; species Machaerirhynchus nigripectus. The sequence continues at coordinate 1,126,269 of VZRQ01009365.1, read as the reverse complement.
TTCACAAGAATGCTAGAACAAACTGATAATCAACGAGGAAGGGGGGTATGTGCCCCTGCATTACTGTTTCCAGTGCACTTTCCAGGTTCTAAAGAATTTCTTTAGCTTGCTATGACCACACCATTAAAAACACAGTTGATCCTCTGGCAGTACAGACAGGCTATTAAAAGTTTTACCACTTGAGAAAAATCACATTCTTAACAGTATCTATTTAAATAACAGTTTTTGGGGGTGAAATATCTTCTACCAACTTGCACTCAAATAAGCTCTCAGTAAATTAAAAGCTAGAAATATAAGGGGGGAGTTCTGTTCTAACAGTTACTATTTCTCCTTATCCCTAGACAAGATGAACTACTCAAGAAGTTGTTCTTTTATACAAGCAGTCTCTACAGAGACAAAAGTCTCCCCAGGATATGGAACAGTTTGTTTTAAAAACGTCTCCCAGCAACTGAAATGAGTTCCTTTTAGATAATGGAAATTTGTTGAGATTTTATGGCATTTGACCGCATACTCTATTGCTACAAGGTTCAAAGCAGAAATAGCAAAGAAAATTCTACAGCTTGCAACGTGCAGAAGGCTGTGAGAGATGGTCTCAGATTTCTTTCCTGCCTTGAAAATCTGCAGTCTCTGAAAACACCTAACCTGACCTATGCAAATGCTATCAATACATTTGCCAGGGGATGCTGCAGTTCCATCACAGCAATTCAACCTCTGTTCTCCATGCCTGAATCTCGTAACAAGATACAAATTCCCAGACAGCACACAGCAGTTCACAGCAGGATTAAACTGTGAGGCTTCTGGATCATGGAAGTACTGAGACCGAACATCTCTGCCCAAAGGCCACCCCAAAGACACCCCGAAACAATGTTTCCTAAAACGGCAGGACAGGTCTGCTTGGGTAAGCCCTGGCTGCCCACTACTGCTGAAAGGCACAACTGCCCTTTCTTTTGCATTGCTCAAAGATACTTTGACCTGCAGGATGCTCATTTATGTAACTAAAACTGCAAATAAGTAATGAGTGGTTAGTTTTCTGATGGTTTAGGGAGACTCATTAATTTACAGAGGATCAAATGAGTGCAGAGCCAGGACATGGGCAGAGGTGTGCATGACAGTTCTAAAAACCTGTCTGAAAATGGGGAAAGTGACAGCTCCTTCAGCAGCAACGAGCTGCCGGACCACAGGATATTTCAGGCTCCAAGGGACCTCAGGAGGTCTCTACTAAAACCTCCTCTTCAAAGCAGGATGAGCTGCAAGACTGGACCAGGTTGCTCAGGGCTTTTATCCAACAGAGCCTCAAAAAACTTCAAGACAAGCAGCCTGTCCCCATGCTCAACTGTCCTCACAGATGAAAAGCCCTTTCTCATATCCAGCCTGATCCTCTTATTTCATCTGGTACCGATTACCCCTCATTCTCCCATCAAGCACCATTCTGAAAAGCCTGGTTCCACCTTCTCGATATCCCTCTTTTATGGTGTCAGAGGGCTGCCATTAGGTCGCCACGAAATACTTTTCCCAGGTAAAACAAACACCCAGTGCCTTCAGCCTCTCCTCTTGCAGAGCCAGTGCTTCTTGAACATCTTGGTGGCCTTCCACTGAACTTGCTCCAGTTCATCAGCTCAACTGTGAAACCTCATCCTTAACTGTTAATGTCTTGGGCTCATGAACAGGGGATTCACATCCTCAGCTAACTTCCCCAACCTGCTCCTACTCTAACAGAGTTGCTTAATTTCTTTTTTTCTGTACTAGGAAGTTGAAAATCAACTCACCTCTCTCTCTCAGCAAACCTTTCCAGGTTTTTCAGCCTTTGCTTTTGGTGCATGTTGGCGTGCAAAGGAAGAGGATCACAATTTAAGATTGTGAGGAGAGAACTGAGGCGTTTTACACAGTCTATGCTGTTTGCAAAGACCATGGTTCTTCCTGGATGCTGGAGAAGAAAGTAATAGAGATAATAGTCCTTCTCATTTGTGTTACAGTGGATTCTGGTTTCTGTCAGAGTCTCAACAGTAGCCTCTTTCCTTGTTAAGTCTATTACTTTGGGTTTGCCCTTTATTCCTACTTTTTCCATTAACAATTCTAGTTTGGTCTTCTTGTCCATCTTTTTGGCATTCTTTTTTTGTAAAACTCTTGTGGGAGTCTGATGGACTAAAGTCAAAGTGGCAGAAAAAACAAAAGTCTGCCGTCGAGGGTTATACTGTGAATCATTTAAGATTTCCAGCAACTGAGACAGCTCTAAGAAGTGACCCTTCTCAACCATTCGGTCTGCTTCATCAATCACAAGGCATCTGTCAAGTAGATGGTTCACAGTAAAAATACACTTTTTACTAAAAAGCTAAATACAAACCTGATACATTTAAGAACAACTTTTCCTACTAAACACATAAAGGATATGCATATAAAACCAAAAAGAACACCAGGTATGCTGAAGCAGCTACAGCAGCTGTTTGCATTTCCTTTTGAAAAATCAGTTCTTTAGTACTGTCTTTAACTGACATTTCCCTCCATCAAAATAACCTATGTGCATTTCAATAAAACAGACACAGAAATAGGTGATCTTATGTAGTCTAAATTTTTTAATCTGTTAGTAAACCAAATCAGTATGCAGGGCTGCCCAGTTCAGTACCCAGCAGTTACCTGAAAAGGCACTTTTACCTGAGCTGACGAAGATTTGAAAGATGTGGGTGTCTCTCTTTAACTAACTCCCACAGACGGCCTGGGGTTGCAATTACAATTTCTGGCTTTCGATTCAGTACACGTTCTTGCTTCTGTGCAGCCATGCCTCCTACTAGAATTGCAGTCTTAATGCCTAGAACATATAAATAACAGATTTTATTTCACTAATTTACCAGTGAATGTTTTTATATATATCTACTTCATGAATTGTTTTAAACAGTCTATGCTGTAACTTTCAACAAGCATTTTGGCCAAGAAACTTCAGGGGTTTTATGTGACACTGAGCATACAGCAATGCACTCAATTTTACAGAAAAATCCTCATTATAGTTAAATGCCAAGAATTAGTGCACCTGTCTTTCAACAGCATGAAGAATCACATCCATAGCTGTTATCTTTGTTTATACATATATCAGAGTCTCATGTTTTCTCAACTGTACTTGCATGAACAAGCATATTCTGGTTAAAAATAACCAGAAGGTTCCTTCAAGAATAAGACTGAGAAATGCTCGTCTTGCTAAGTAACTGCTCGTTTGCTATAGAATAATCCTACCAAGTATCCTCCCACCCAAGTAATGATTCTTGCACAGCAGCACAGACCTCGTTAGCTTTAAGTAGTCTGCTGAGGTACTAAAATGAGTTTCTCTTTGGAAGCAGACTCCACACATGGCTTATTTCACCCTACTTCTTCAAACAATACATTGGCCCATGATAAACTCAATGTTATTCTGCAAGACCCTTCCAGTATCCAAGCTCCCACTGATCTCTCTTCCAGAGTACTTGTGGAACACCATGTTTCCAGGTGCAGAATTTTCTTCCCGAAGTGAGTTTGAGGCAATAAAGAAAGTCCACATCAAAACATTTCCTCTCCTGCTGCAGCAACTGTATTATCACTTGGACAGCAGATTTTTACACATAAATAGCACTGCTCCTATCAGAACTGTATGACATAAATTGATTATTTCAGCCTAGCAGTTAAAATAAGCCTTGCAATCAGATGCAGACTGATGAGCACAGCAGGACATACAGACACCAAAGGAAGCTGGGCTTAAAAGTAGTGCATTGCACTACATATCCTCTATAATAAATAAACGATTACTGGTACTGGAGAAGTTGAGAAAATTGGGAAAAACTTGGAATCTTCAACAGTTTCATGTCCTCACTCATTCACTTAACAGACGTACTGACTTCTGGTTTGGAAAGGAAAGGAAGAGGGGGGAATTGCTTTTGTCAGGCATGTTACTCAGTAACACTTCTGTGGCTTGACTGCTGCAGGAGGTAAGTCAGACAATCCAGCAATGCCATCTACCCTAAATATTTATGGCCGTAACTTCTTTTTCTTTTTTAATAGATAGAACAAAGTTATACATGTACAGTATATACAAAGATTGATATACCTGTCAAAAATGAAATTATAATATGTATAATCAAAACTTCATATATAGCCTATGTTATCCAAAACTAGAACAAAGTTAGCTGTGACCAGGTATCTAGTACTGATTCTGTGTTGTGAGAGCATGAATCAATACCTGCTTGAAGGAAGACACATTTTAAAGCAAAATAGTTCACATTAACTGCTTACTTCCACATGCATCTCACTGAAGAATCTTCAAGCATTTCTCACACATCACTGACTACAAACTCTAACCCTTCAAAAGCTACCCCAGTTTTATGATTTTATGGAACAAGGTGCAGCACACATTCTGGCTCAGCACCAATGCCAAGATCCAAACACAGTATAATCTGTGACATGGCCTGTGGGACATACATACCTGTAAACTTTGCAACTGCATCAATGTGGTGCTTTACTTGTACAGCTAATTCTCTTGTAGGAGTAAGGACCAGTCCTAAAAGAGGTCTCTTTTTATGGGAGTCAACAGTATGTGTCTCATCATCGAAATCAAATTCAACATTTTCCAGCTCCTTCACACAGCCTGTTGTGAAAGATGCATCATCTTCATCTCCGCTATCTTCAACCTGCTGATGGGTTACTTTTTCTGCTTCACCCTCATTTTCCCATCTTGTTTCATCATGATGCTGATGGGACTCTTTAGAAACACTGTCATTTCTGGTTGTTGAATTATTTGATTTTTGCCACTGCAGCACAGAGTGAATCATTGGAATTGCAAATGCAAGCGTTTTGCCGCTTCCTAAAAAAAAAAAAAACAAGAATAATAACACAGACTGACAAGTCATTTATTTGAAAAGATGAGAAAAGCAACAGCCAATCACACACTGGTCTTAAAACATACCATTGTAACAGATGCAAACTCATGATCTTTAGAAGACCAGAAACTTGCAGCAATAGCATCTTTTTTCCTGTTTTCTTTATACATCTCCTTGACGTGACCAATAGCATATTTCCCGGGGAACAGGTATTTTTCCAATCTCTAGCAGGTCAGGCATATTTATTTGTTCTAAAAGTGTTTTTTAAAAGCTGCAGTTGCAGTCAAGGTATTTTTAAGGAGCTATATGCCCATAATGAGAATACCATGCCCTACCTGAAAGTTCAAATCAACATTCTCCAAATAAAGGTAGCAAACGATGTCAGGGACAAACTAGAATGCACTCGAAGGATTAGCTTCCATCTTCCATTTATAGTCCTATATTTATGACTTTCTAAGAAACTGTATTTTGAAATATTCCACTGTCTAATTTCCTGATCTAGCTCTGGGTCACATTTTTATAATCAGAACACCTACATTTAATTTAAAAGAAAGAATCCACTTTGGAGAGATGGGGCTTGTCAAAAGCAAGTTTAATTGCAAGGCTTCGCTGTACCAACTGCAAGTTACACCCCTGCCACATATTCCCTTCTGAACTATCTGTGAGTAATAAAGACATTAGGGAAAGCCTGACAGCACAGCCACCCCAGCCAACTAAGCTTCTCAGATGCAGCAGTTCACTAATCATGAAAGTAGCATCCAGAGTAGAAGACACTATTACACCATTCCTGTTAACAGGCCACTGCTGGAAAGCAGTCCTTTGGAAATCTCATCTCAATTCCTGTCCACATCACAAAGCTGTAAAGGTCTGCCAAATTTGGTAACACAGAATTTTGCCTATTTAGGGGAGAACCTTAATGTGAGTTATTAAACAGCTAAGCCCAGTGTCATCATCCTGACCAGTGCTGCTGCAAAGTCTCATATCCACTTCTCCACCTTTCTGCATGTCTGCGAGGTCTTTTATGACTTCTGTCTGCACTTGAAGCAGAAAATGTTTATAACCTGTACTTAGAGCACTTACCAGTAAGATTCTGTATTACCAAAACATCTGTCTTTAAGGTGAACAACACTGCTGATCTTGAATTAAACATAATTCAACTTGACTGGTGCAAATGTCAGTACTGCACCCAGATAGATTATGGCTGTGATAATCAGGACTATTCTGCAGGCACTGGATTCACCCACAAATTAAACAAATTATCACCTCATAGAACATGTTATTTTTATAACACACAAACCACATACCATAGGCAGGCATGCAAAACCAGAAGGAAAGTATATCTTGGTACTACAGCTGAAGCCAATTCTTGCTCTTTTAAACTGTTTCAGATTGTAGAATTTTACACAGATTTGGCTCCTTAACCAGAAACCTCACTAGTTCTACACTGTAATGAACAGAAAGGGTTAGACCCACCGCAAAAACAAGCCTTGACATTCCCTGCAGCTGATCTCCACATGGATCTACTGCCATATCAAAATCTTGCCATTATTCCCAATGTTGCTATGAAAAAAGGAAGATTAATAGTTCTTTACTTCACACATTCCTCCCTCAGGCCCAATGCTAAGGAGTGCTACAGGATGCAGAAAAAAGGACTAGAGAGTTTCAACCTCTCCCAGCTGCAGCACCTCTGAACAGGCAGCTGTCCACATCTCCCAAGTTTCTACAGAGACATCAGTGATCCACTGGACTCTCTGGAGAGAATCTGGATTTCTCTCAAGAAAGAATAAATGACCAAAACACAGTCCTCCTACCTCAGGGTTATACAAAATTATAAAGCAACAACACAGCCTGCCACCAACCATGCTTGCCATTCTACAGCTAGAGAGGAATTTGCTTACCAGCACTGCCAAAATGGCACTTTTTTGCAGTACAAAAACACTATTTAAATTTTCAGTCCCATTTTCAAAAACACTCCCTGCAGGGCTTTCTAATCTTATTAAAGCTAATAGCATCAATGCAGCTACTAATTAAAATAAAAATGCAAATGACTGCGCATCGTATTAGTTACTATACCTTCCTCCTTGAGAGCAGTAAATGACTTTAGAGAGAAGCAGTGAGATAAAGCAGCTGGAACAGATGAAAACAATGTAAAGGAAGCCTTGAAATCAAGGCAGCTTTCAATTGTGCTTACTATCTCTAGGCGTTTTAGGGAAAAAAATGCTGCAGTGCTAAAGACAAAACTTCAAATGTAGGAACCACAAACAAAGTTTGAGGGAACATAATGTTCTGAGACTTCCTCGCGTAAGTAAACAAGGAGCTGTAACAAATTTCATGAAGGCTAGCCATGCTCAAAGCATGAGCTGAGCGCAAGATGGACGTGACTCTACCTCTCAAATCATCGATGTAATACTCAGTTCAAGCACAAGCAGGGAGAAGGGCTGGTGACAATGTACAGGCAAAGCCAGGGGACAGAGCACAGGGTGGGCCTGTTTTGCTGCGAGCACGACCTGGGTCATGTTCACGCTTAACACTGTGCCCAGTATTTATTCACTGCTTCACACTAGTATGAATTATCTCCACTGCAACCTGGTTCTCTGCTTTGCCTTGCCAGGAGCACGTTTGGCTGCTGCAGAAATGACCCTGTTAGTTTCACTAATTCTGCCTTTTACAGAGCATCACCTTACCATTCCCAAAACAGGAAGCAATTTAAGAAACAGGAAAAGAGACTTCTGCCAAAAGCATAAAAACTCATTGAGACCTCAAAACTTTGCATGCTTTGTAAAGATGGGACGTTCCCATGTTTTTAAGTTACAAAGTTCTAAAACTTTACTAGTATGTTGGATATGCAAAAGACAAAAGCTCTTCCCTTACAATATATAAAAGCTGTTTCTTGTACACATAAAAACTTGTAACCCTGGGTTACATTTAAGGAAGAGAAACAGGATGCTCCCAGCATACACAATCAGTTTAACAGATTTGTACCTGTTTCTGCAGCACCAAGAACATCCATATTATCCCGAATGGCAGAAGGCAAGGCTAAGGCTTGAATAGGAGTTGGAGCACTAAACCCCAGGTAGCTCAAGGCCTGCAACACTGGCTCAGGTACAAACAGGTCTTTCCATGCAGACACATCAGCTTTTTGATCAGCTGAGGCAGATAAAACTTCTGTTGTCCAGTTTTTGACTTTTTTAGAAGTGGCTACTGATGGAAGGGCTTCTTGTTCTTGCGAAGCCTTGTTTTTAGGTACCTTCTTTTTCCTTTTCTTTGGAGTGTCTTTTCTGCTTGACATGCTCTCAGTCACATGTCCGTGGTCTTCACAATTTGCTTTTTCGATTATTTCATTACACTTTGCCTCTTTATCAACCAGCACATCAATTTCTGCTGCATTAGGAGTATTGCCTTTATCTGTTTTGGCTTTGCTTTTCTTTTTCTTTTTAGGAGGGATGACAGGTTCTTCCACCTCCTCACTGCCTTCTTCTGAAGCACTCTCAGCCTTTCTCTTCTTCTCTTTTACTTTCCCCACTTTGGAAGAACTTACTAGCTTGTACTCTGTAAGTTCCTCCAAGCACACTATATCTCGAAACTCCTCCTCAGCAAATAGATTGGGGTCGATCTGCACGGTTTTCCATTCTCCTACTACTTCAATGCCTTTTTGTTTCAATTTAAAGGAAGATCTAAATCTTCCTCCTTTTCTGGCCTTCATTTTTTACCTGAAAAACAAACTGAGGGAGAAAAAAAGAGAAGCGCTTCAGATACAAGGAATGAAGACTACCTTGATATTCAAGCAAACGGCCAACCATGGAATAATTATTTTACGTCTTTTTAAAATATACCAATAACAGAACTTAAATATAGTTTCAAGCTAATATATGTCTAGGTGAAATATAACTAAAAAACCATAATATAACTAAATACAACAGGCAGGCCTGTTGTATTTAGTTATATATATAACTGCGTCCCTCCTGTAACACTTCCAGAGATAAAACTAGAACAGCTGCATAAATCCCCACAGGCCGCGGAGCGCTCCCACCTCTGCCCAGCTCAGGAACCACCCACCGGAGCCGCGGCAGGGCCCGGCACGGCCTCGGCTGCCACAGGCGGGAGCTCCGGGCACCTGCTCCCCCCGCCCTGCCCAGCGCCTACCGCGCTCAGGAGCCCCGGGGCAGACGGGAACGGAGAGGGACGGAGATGAACGCAGGGGGACTGCAGTCTCTGCCCAGGCCCGGACGCTACCGCCGCCACCGCTACCGCCACTACCCCCCGCGTGCGCTCCTGGGCGCCGCCATTGCCGCGTGACGTCGCGCCGCCGCCGCGTGACGTCACTGCGCGGCGCCGACCGGCGGCGGCTCGGTTGTGGAGCTCCGCGCGCAGCGCATCCCATGAGGAATGCGTGAAAGGCCTCTGGAATCCCAACCCCGAAATTAGCAGCCACGGTTGGGTATCACCTGCATCGCTCATTCAGTAAAAAAGATTTGTTATTCACGCTTGCTTGTGTGTTCGTGTGGTCCTGTTTTAAAGACTATTACTATTATCCTATTTAAAGACTCTTACGGGTAAAGTAACGCATTTTGTAGAGAAGTAGCAAATACCTACAGAAAAGGAGCAAACACCACCGAGGTCATAGCAAGGGTTTCTTTTCCTCTTGTGTGATCGCATGCTCTTTGCGGCTGCATCTTGCCGTAGGAAGAGGACGTCCTAAATTATATGATAAGGGAAGATTTTTGTTTCTCGTAAAAGGTTGGCTAATGTTCAGAAGTGCCTGTTGCTATGAGTGACTTAAAACCTGGAATTTTCTAGGTGATAGAGACCAGGACAGAAGCAGAGGGCTGTTTTCTCTACTTTTTTATGTTTTAAGACCAAGGGCAGAAATAAGCATAATAAATGTTTTCAAGGACAGTTCCAGTTCCAGGTAATCACCATTAATGACTTACCAATGCAAAGCATAGGGAGTAGCTTTCAATTCATATTCCATGAGAAAGGTCTAAGAGCATTTGGTGCTTGGTCCTCATGTTCTGTACGAGATGAGTTTAAATCAGTGACAGTCAGGAAGAGAGCTCAGGGATCAGGGGTTTATATGGTACCTTTAACATTACAACCATCAAACCTTATTTATGTAGTACTGAGCTGGAGGCAGCGATGGCCAACAGTCTTCTCTCACTGGTGAGAACTGGGACTGCATCTTTGTGCCAACCTTAGTGGAGGGTCTCAGCAGTCTTTATGCATTCCTTCATTAAAAGTATCTTCCAGGTTGTTTAGATTCAAATTTGTAATTGTCAAAAGAGCTTGTTTATAATTTTCCCATTTTCTCCTTATTTTGCTGCATATTTGCAGAAGCAAAAGAAACAATACTCTGAATTTCTGGTGTGGTTGACTTAGCATTGATGCTGAATAAAAATAATGAAAAAAATTTGGACAGAAGAGTTCTTAGCTGTTTCTTCTAGGTATAATCACATGTCCTTACATAGTTGCAGAGTTTCCAGCTTTGTTCTGAAAGAATGATTTAACATGGAAATGATTTGCCAAGTTATGTTGAATTATGCTTTTTAATATAATTGTGGACACGTTTTTACAGGAGTCTTCTGATTTTTTCAGTAAGAATTCATGTGAGGGTGCAGCTGCCTTTTCTTCTTGATCAGTATTGAGCTCTATATACTATTTATAGACTGCGGGACTGAACTCCAGGCCCTAAATCTCAATTTGAAAGAAGGGGCGTGCCTGTTCGTAATAAGCAGTGAGCTTCAGAACAGCCTTAGCTACACAGACGTGGTAACATTCTCCCTGCCGTGGTGTGAACTGGTTGTACAAGAGGCATTTGGTTATTTAAGTTGCTTTGAAATGGGATAACCAAGGGAACTAAACATTTGCTTAGTATTACAGTGACATTAATCTTTCTGAGCCTTTGTAACTTTAATCTTTGTGAGCCTTTGTGACCTGAAAGAGGCGCAGCTTTGGTATGTTGTGACAAGGCTTTGTCAATGAGAAGTTCACCTTTGTGTCCTAACAGAGAGTCAGCTATTATCTCCCAGTAAATACAGTTCCATTATCGACAGTACCGAGTGAGCTCTTGGTAAAAATACCAATGACAAATGAAACAGGTCTGCTTTACCCCCCTAGGACTTCTTTAGATCAACAGTTATTTAAATACCAGGAAATTGTGAATTGAAGATAATACCCTGTATTAATATGTTAATGAATCATGTAATTTTCTTGCATAACTCATGTCAATACATACATATTTTTATTATTTTATCGATAGTTTCCAAGTTACTTAAACCAGTATGTCTGAGAGCCCAAGAGAACATGAAGGGTTTGATGTCCTCATTATAGAACCTTACCTGGTAACAGATCCTGTTCTTCCCAACTGTAAATTTACATTCCTGCAGATCAGTAGCCCAGAGATTGTGGTTTGGTGCCTAGTGCACAGCATTAGATAATAGATACCACATGTTTTTCAATTGTTATTTTGATTTTTATAAAATATGGAAGACTTCTCTTAAGGCAGGTTAAGCCAGAGATTGTTTTGACCAATACCTTTAATTCTGGGATTCATGTAGCTGAATTCAGCACCAGGAACAGTTGAATCTGCAAGTGAGAAATTGATGTAGGCTTCACTTAGTAATCAAATTCTTTGGTTTCTCTCTCTCTCTTTGTTTGTTTATTTCTGGTCTCTTGCAAGAATGTCAGTATGTGCTTAATTACTGATTTTGGTAGCTAATCCTGCTAACAAAAGAATGTCGCCATTCTGTGATTTATATTAATACTCACGGTGCACTGTGCACCTGGAAAACATGCAGCTGCTGGCCAGTGGGGGACCTGATTCCTCGTGTGCTTTGCAGACTGTAAAATTTGCTCTTCTCTCCTTTCTGGCATGTAGCCAGACAAGGCTTGTTGTCCTGGTCCTGAAGTGGCAAGGTAAAGCCTTGGTTCTCAGGCTTAAGGCCTTTGTTGTCCTCTTCAGAAGTTCTGGAATACCATTCTGGGACTGACAAGATCTTACAGTATAGCACCATGAAAAATAGTAACTCTGGGAGATGGGTTGTTAACTGGAAGAGTGTTTTGGGTTCGATTCCTCTTTCTGTTTTCTGCACTATTCTGGATTACTTTTCTGTATTTCTCCAATTCATTAGTTCTCCATTGTTAAACCTCATTTGAAAAGATATACCCCTTTGCCTGTGCTGCCTTTTTAAACTTTTTCTCCGTTTGTTCTTGCAACTTCACAAATGTGTTTCTTACTTACCTCTGTGAAGCCTGTTGTCAGACATCATGCTGCTCCTACAGCTAATGTGTTCATAAAGCCAGGAGAACAAGATAATCTCCAGGCATGAAATTTAAGAGTACTGGCATGTTTAACTCTAGTTACAGTAGCAAAGACTTTTTCAAGTACAGATTTATCAAGGGGAAGATTTTTCTGTGTGATTGAAGAATGGCAAAGACAACTCCATTTAATATGAGAGAAACATTTGGAATGGTTGCAAATGAAGTCAAATGCAATAGATACTTCAGAATGTATATTCAAAGGAAGAATGCTAAAGGAAGTTATGAAGATAACAGGAAATTAAATAAAAATCGATATTGGTTAACCAAGGGGAAACGGGAAATCAGGCCATGTCCCTTAAGAGGGTAACTGGTTTGCTGGGCAGAAAAATAAAGTGCATCTAATCTATCTGGACAACCTCAAAATATTTTTCATGGGGGAAAAGGGAATGGTACAGAACTTTGAGGGGAAAGAATTTGGCTAAAGAGGAAGGGAAATGCATGTTTTATTTTGGGGGAGCACATTGGTGTGTATATGGATAGATTAACCTATCAGCTATATGGAGTTTACTTGTATTTCTTAAAGTCTTGTGGAATAATCTGATTTAATGAATAACTGTGATATAATATTAAATTTGCTGATGACACAGTTATTAATACAGAGGGGAATTATGATATCAAGGCCGATTGAAAGGACCTTGAGGACCAGAATAATTGGAGGAATTGTCTTATACAAAGTACAGGACCATTCAGCTAAAGCTAATACTGAGAATTTATACCAGTAAGATGAGACTTCATTAATTTTAGGTCACTGTGGATGACAGTAGTAATTGACCACAAGATTAACTGTGAGCTGCCAATGTAGTATATTTGGTAAGCTAACTCCTGTATGGATATTCATTCTTTGCAAGAGGCATTGTTACCAGAAATTTTTATTTTCAATACTATATTCTGATCACCTTAATTCAAGAGAGGTGAAGTCAAACTGCAGCAGATGCCAAGGGAACTGCTAGGATAATCAGGAGAATGAAGAGCCTGTTTTAGGAATGAAAACTAAATTCTGAGCTTAGTTTATTTAATCCAGGATTAGGGCAGATATGACTGCAGTCTTTAAATACAAGGAAAGAAAAAATAAAGGACACTAGCACTAGAAGAAACTTAGTAAACTGGCCAACAGTAATTTTAGGTAGGAAATCTTAAGTTTCTATGGCAACTAATGAGTAAAGAATACTTGAAGACAAAAAGTTGTTAGTTTTAATATAATATTTGACATGAGTATGACAGACAGTGTTCATGGTTGTCATAGCAAGGAACTGGACTCATCAGCTTCATCTTATGAATATAGCAGAGCCAGTTTTTACAATAGAAAATCATTCACTTAAATTTGTAAAGTAGTTGGCTATTAGGTCCTACTGCCAGGTAAAAAATCATGCAAATAGCTGGAAGATATGAGAACAAACAACACTTTCTATTTTCTCTGTTGTTATTCTATCTTTGTGCATGTGATTTTAACTACTTTTGGACAGAGGGTAGCAGATTAGACACTGCAGGAGAACATTACTTGTTCTTAGAGAAAGACAGGGAGAACACAATGACTGCAATCTTACAGATTTTATATGTTACATAAAGATAAATTTAAGAGTCTTTTCTGTATTCTCATAAAATAATCTGTTTGGTTTTTTAGATCTTATGGGAGGGAACTAAGTTACAGGAAAGAATATGGGAGACCAGGCTACAGATGAAAGCACACTCAATACACTCCAGTGCTTTTCCCTTATAACCCATTTATTTATATAGCTGTTACAATGAGATGACTGAAATGGCAAAAGAACAATCAAAAATTTTCTGCAAATGACAATAGTGAAATGAAGCAACAGTTTCTTAGCAACAAACTGGAAAATACATTAAATATCTTTTTCCTGCTGAGGTTTGTGTATGCTACATTCCAAGCATTGTTATGAAGTAGATTCATGTTTTTGTGTATGTTTCTTTTATATTAATCTTGTTACAGGTTTGCCTCAACATGGAGATTTTCTGAAGAACCCCTGTTTGTGGCTACATCCTTACTTGGAGTACAAATGGTATAAAAACAACCCTTTTTTGTAAGGGATTAGATTGAACATCAAACTTGCATTTTTTAAGAGTCTGGTGGACTGTAAAAACCAATTCCAGTCAGAGGTTGCTCACTTGGAAATGGTGAGTGACAGCTGCTACAGCTTTGGCTGTCTCTCAGTGGTGGTGAACAGACAGAATTCTGAATTGAACTTTTGCACAGTTCAGGTGCTGAGTCCAGAGCAGAACTGTAATTACACAGTGCATAACCTACAACCATGAAATGGTATTTATTTTTCTTTGGAGTATTAAATCAGAGAAAATGGGAAATGAAGAATGATTTTGTTTTCTGAGATTTTTTTCCCAACATCATTTAAAAATATTTTGCTGAATTTTTCCTTCTTTTTTGGTTTGGCCATTGCATGAGAAATTCTGGCTCTTAATTGGGAGTGCACACATTTTGCCTTAAAGCATATCTTGGCCTGTCTTTTTGTATCTCCCAAACCAGTTTCTTCATATTTCAGCTGATTCAGGCATTGCAATACATGCTGAGACTTCACAATTTTTCAGTTTCTCTGTGAATAATTTAATTTACAGGTAGATACTTTTGGTACATGTAACAGGTACAGTAAGGAACAGCTTTTTCAGAGCAGTTTCCAGAAGGCAGGCACCCAGCTGCTGGGTAGCAAAGGAGAGCTGTGCATCTGTCCAACATGACAAATCACTTCACCCCAGAGTCCTTAGGTCAAGCCAGAGTACCTGAAGAATCCTTCCGGTTTAAAGTCCTTCCATCTATTTTGTGGGGGTTTTTTTGTTTGTTTGTTTTTTTAATCTTTGCCTGTACTGCATTTAGACCTCACTGCTTTAGAAGGCATGAATAACACTCTCCCTTCTCTTCTTCCACTAGGTATGGGTGCCATTTTCCCAGGCACTCTGCAGTTGTCTCCATCAAGGAAGGATTATTTGAATTCAGCCTGGTACTGGCTTTGCAAGGTTACACAGCTCCTGTGTTAGAAGGAAGGTTCCAATTCACTCTGGATTTCACTAAAGCAGCATGAAATAGCTCTTGATTCTAATACAATAGCTATGACAAGGTTAGAATGAAGCTGAGAGTAGAGCTTTATTTGAGAGAAAAGAGGAGTGGAAAAGGGAGGAGCTGAAAGCAGCAGCAGTGGAAGGGAAGTCATACGTGACTTTAATCACAGATGAGAATGAGAGACCACTTGCCTGCAGATTTACTGTCAGAGGGAATTTGTTTTTATATATGTGGTTTTGGAACAAAAAAAAACGTATTTTTTTCTGTCAAATGTGTGGGTCAAAAGGAGATATGTTTATAGTTAATCTAATTCCTTCTGTGTTCTTTATTCTAGTCCAGTGCTATATTTATAGAAAAAAAAAAAATTCCGCTTTTTACATTTCCAGGATATTTGTACATCTCTTTGACATATCTACTGATTTTAAAATCAATGGGAATCACGTCTGCTCAGTGTTTCCCAGACTGAGTTAGAAGGAGTTAGTTTTTTAAAGGCAGTGAGGAAGAGAAATTTTTATAAATGTTTACACATTTTTAAAAAACTCTGTTCCTTAGTGGCTCACAAAGCTTATGTAAAATATAACATGAGAAATCAGCCTAATTGCATATCTAAACTCCATATTTTTCAGTCTTTAAAACTGAGTTCTGTAATTCCTTGTTTGAAAACTGCATTGAGTTCCTAGTTCAAGACATGCAAAAGAAAGCGTCTTTGATCTCATAAGATCTCTAAGATTTGTGAGAACTACTTGCAAAGTGAAATAACCACAGACTGGTTGTGAGAGAACTTGCAAAAGGATTTTCCTAACTAACTGTGTTTGGGATTTCAGTATGTTTTCCTAATACTTATCACTGGCAGAAGCCTGCATGCCAGGATTCTGAATTTGAGGAGAGAATATTGTTTAAAACTCTTTTTTTATTTCCTTAACTACTCCGAGAGGACTTAGGTTCAGTTACAACTATTTATTGTATTTGCTATCTAATTATAATCCCTGGTTAAAAAGAATTTGCAAAGGAGATGTTCAAAATAGTGTTTCGCATTTTAATTCATCATCATGCCTTGAAAACTCCAAATGGTTTTAGTTTTCTATTAGATAACACTCTAATTATTTATATGTATATATTGGATTAAATTTTTCTGCTAATAATTCTGTTGTACATTTGAAATTAATGGAGATGCTCTAATTTTTTACTGTTTTACTGGTTTATCCGAGTACAGGATTTGGCCTAACTGGTAGACAGAGAAGTAACACATAGGGCCCATGTTTATTTTTTGCTAGATAAAAGCTGAGGTACTTGGCAGTCATAGAATAAAAATTAATAAAATTCTGGGAAATATACTACATAGTATCATATAATCTTTAGGATTTCTGGAATTACTTTAAATCTTTATCAATAACTTCGTCATGTGGGCATTTCACAAGGCTAAAAAAACATTTCACCCCCTCAAATCAGCCCTTGTGTAACTTTTACAGGTTTTTAAACTCCTGGTCTCAGTGTGATTAGTTGTGTTCATATAACCATTGCAAAGGCCACTGTCTAGAGGTCTGGTGAATTACTTACCTCAGTAAATGCTGAGTCTAACTGTGTGTGATGATTCTTGTCTTGCGTGCATTTTGCATCACTAACCCACACCAAAAGAAGCTCTCTTACTAAGTTTTAAAAGAAGATTATCCATGCTTATTTGTCCATGAATCAGAGGTAAACAGCATACCTTTGTTTTGAAAGAAATACTCTCCCTTCAACCCCCAAGGCAATGCACATTTGTGAGCCAAAATAGTAAAGGCATCCAAGGCCTAACTGCATACATCAGGAAGACTATCCGTATGGAAATCTGTGCTGCTGCCACGAGTATGAGTCGTGTGTAACCTGGATCTAGAATATAAAAGGTGAAGAATTTAAGAAGAGTCTAACTGATGTCTTTATCAGAGATTCACAATTTACTGCCAAAGAATTCAATTTTTTTTTTTTTTTTTTTTAACATTTATATAAAAGTGTTCATTGGGGGAGGAACCTGCTTTGGACTTTTGATTAAGAACAACACTTCTATCAGTTTCTCCGGTGTAATTCTGCGTCGGCACAGCTGTGAGACAGAAGCGACACTGGTGGGGGGCCCCAGCACCGCTGGAGAGGAACGTGGCGCCCCACAGGGGAGGGGTCGAGGAGCAGTGGACGAGGTGCTCCAGCTGTGGGAGGGGAAGCCCCCGGAGGCCACTGAGGCGGCCGGGGCGCCGCGCCGTGCCCGCCGCAGCCCAGGGGAGCGCGGCGGGGCTGGGC